>JAGFNQ010005153.1:392786-460368 GCA_024364735.1 Boesenbergia rotunda | reverse complement strand
TGCTTAAAAAAGAAAAAAGGATGAGACCCAAAACCCCTACAAAAATATTAAGGCCAACACCTTCCATTAATATGGTTAGAATCGGAGTTTTGTTTCTCGTTTGGGTTGATGGACACATCCATGCCCGGCTTGAACCTCAACATGTTCAAACCATGGAATTAGTTTATGAATAATATAGTTGGAGTCAGAGGTCAATCCTTAGTTTTGGTTGTTGGACACATCCAAGCCTGACTAAACGGTTGAATGAGCTCCAACCATATTAAAACTATTTCTTGATTAATGGGTCAGCCTTAAGCTTGGAGCATCGATTTGTTGTGCCACAGCCAAGGTCGATGTAAAGAGAGGTGCAGTTGGGTGCTATGTATAATGTTGCATACTTGTTAATGAGTTAACAACCCAATGATTTATGCAAACATTCAATTAGTTGATAGCATAAAGTGATAGTTACATATATGTGATATGTAATCGGTATAATTACCTACCTTCATAGCTAAGAATAACTTGATGGCCACAGCCATGGTGTTCTTATCTATGGTTGGATATCAACCTATTTGGAGATGTTCCTACGATCTCCCGAATTGATAAAAAGGGTTATTCAATTTGAAAAATAAATAGGATTTTTTTAATGTATGTTGATACATTCTTTAATCATTCTTCTCACATAAGCTCAATTTGTATTTCTAGGTTAATCACTCGATCATGTCTTCTCTAAACTTGCGTTCCATTTTGGACACCAATAAACTGACTGGGCCAACTTCATGGACTGGCTTCGAAACCTGAGGATAGTCCTCAAGGCAGAGAAGCTTGCTTATGTCCTTGAAGATCAACTTCCCAACCATCCTCCAGAAGGTGCAACTCCAGACCAGCTAGTGGCCTATCAGAAACATGTGACCGATTCTGAACTTGCGAGTTGCATCATGCTAGCCTCTATGGTACCTGAGCTGCAAAAGCAGCATGAGCATATGGATGCTTATACCATCATCTTCCATCTTCATGAGTTGTTTGAAGAGCAGGCGAGATCCGAAAGGTTCGAAGTCTCCAGACTCCTCTTCACCACTAAGATGCAGGAAGGCACTTCTGCCTCGCAGTTTGTGTTAAAGATGTTGGGGTACATTGAGCGACTGAGCACACTCGGTTTTGCAATGGATCATGAACTAAGTATTGACTTAATTCTGAATTGTTTGCCCAAAAGTTATTCACAATTTGTGATGAACTATCGGATGAACAAACTAGAGACCACCATTCCTGAGTCGCTCAACCTGCTGAAGACTGTAGAGCCTTCTGTAAAGCCGGATCAAAAGGCGGTACTGTTAGTTGGTTCTCAAAGGAAAGGTTCTAAGAGGAAGGCCAAAGAACAGAATAAAGGGAAGAAGAAAAAAGGCCAAAAAGACTGAAAAGAAACCAAAAGGAACTTGCCATCATTGTGGCAAGGGAGGTACTGGCGAAGAACACTGCAAGGTTTATCTTGAGTCCTTGAAGAATAAGGCATCCGATGCCCCATCCTCTTCGGGTATCTTCATTATTGAATGTCACTCTATTTTCTCAAATACTTGGGTACTTGATACTGGGTGTAGCTCACATATATGTAATGACATACAGGGGCTAAGGAATAGAAGAAGACTCGTCAAAGGAGAAGCGAATTTGCGAGTTGGAAATGGAGCAAAGATTTGCTGCTGTTGCCATCGGAACATATTTGCTAAAGCTCCCCACTGAGTGTCTTAGAATTGGATAATTGTTATTTTGTTCCTTCATTAATAAAGAACATTGTATCTATTTCATGTTTGAATGAAAAAGGTTATCATTTAATTTTAGTAACAATTGTTGTTACATAACTTTAAATGACGTTCTTTATGGAATGGAACTTTGTGCAATGGCATCTACACGTTAGATTTATCCAGTGACGTTTTCAATATCGAAGTTAGCAACAAACGTGCTCGAATAGATAATCGAATAGACTCCTACACTTGGCATTGCCGTCTTGGCCATGTAAGTAAGAAACGCATGACCGAATTACACCGATGTGGAATTCTGGAATCATTTGAACCCGGTTCATTTGATACATGCGAATCATGCTAAAAGGCAAGATGACCAAATTACCCTTTTCCGGAAAAGGTAATCCAGTGGGAGAATTGCTTGGTCTTATACATACTGATGTATGTGGACCAATGTCAACTCTTGCACAAGGAGGCTATAGCTACTTCATCACCTTTATCGATGATCACTCACGATTCGGGTATGTGTTCTTGATGAAACACAAATCTGAAGCGTTTGAGAAATTCAAAGAGTTCAGAAATGAAGTAGAGAAACAGCTTGGCAAAAATATTAAGATACTCCGATCCGATCGGGGTGGTGAATACTTAAGTCAAGAGTTTCAAGATTATCTTAGGGACAATGGGATATTGTCCCAATGGACTCCGCCGTATACACCACAGCATAATGGTGTATCTGAGAGGCGCAACCGAACCTTGATGGACATGGTTAGGTCAATGATGAATCATGCAACTCTTCCAAAATCCTTTTGGGGCTATGCACTTAAGACAGCTGTTTACTTGCTAAACAGAGTCCCGACCAAGGTAGTCTCTACTACTCCATATGAGACATGGAATAGTAAGAAACCTCACTTAACTCACCTTAAGATATGGGGTTATCCTGTTTATGTGAAGCGGACTGTATCAGACAAATTGGATGCTAAGTCTGATAAATGTCTATTTATTGGATACCCTAAGGAAACGAAGGGTTACCAATTCTATCATCCCTTGGAACAAAAGGTGTTTGTTTCAAGGCATGCTGTATTTCTGGAAAAGAATTTCTTTTACAAGAAAACAGTGGGAGTGGCATTGAACTTGATGAAGTTCAAGAAACTCCAATAGACATTACAGAGACACCTAGTCTAGACCCACAACCAATAACTCATAATGATGAGCTATTAGTTGAACCTAAAACAACACCACCTCTTCGTAGGTCTGATAGGACACGTAATATTCCAGAGAGATACGGATTTCTCATAAGTGAATCGAACGATGATGAACCTATCAGTTATGAAGATGTTCTGAAAAGTTCAGAAAGGGACAAATGGCTTGAAGCCATGAAGTCGGAAATGGATTCCATGTATGAAAATCAAGTATGGGACTTGGTTAACCCACCTGAAGGGATTAAGCCCATAGGGTGCAAGTGGGTTTTCAAGAAGAAAACTGACATGGAAGGTAAGGTTGTTACCTTTAAGGCTAGATTAGTGGCAAAAGGATATCGTCAAAAACAAAAAATTGATTATGACGAAACCTATTCGCCAATAGCTTTGCTTAAATCCATTCGGATGCTCCTAGCCATAGTAGCTCATTATGATTATGAGATATGGAAAATGGATGTGAAAACAGCTTTCCTTAATGGAAACCTGCTTGAGGATGTATACATGATACAACCTGAAGGTTTCACATCGGTTGATAAAACCAAAGTATGCAAGCTTCGACGATCCATATATGGACTGAAGCAAGCATCAAGGAGCTGGAACATCCGTTTTGATGAGACAATCAAAGAGTTTGATTTCTCACAAAATCCTGACGAACCTTGTGTGTACAAGAAGGTTAGTGGGAGTGCAGTCGTATTCCTAGTATTATATGTCGATGACATCTTACTTATAGGAAACGATATATCAGTTTTACAGACGGTTAAAATTTGGTTGTCCAAAACTTTCTCCATGAAAGACCTGGGAGAAGCAACCTATATCCTTGGGATTAGAATCTATAGAGATAGATCAAAACGGTTGCTTGGTCTTTCGCAGTCTACATATATAGACCGAGTGCTAAAAAGGTTTAGCATGTCGGAATCCAAGAAAGGTTACCTTCCCATCAGGTATGGGATCAACCTTTCAAAGTCTATGTGTCCGCGCACAGAAGACGAGAGGATTTGCATGAATAAGATTCCTTATGCATCCGCGATAGGATCTATCATGTATGCTATGTTATGTACAAGGCCCGATGTATCGTATGCTTTGAGCGTCACAAGCAGATACCAGTCGGATCCAGGAATGGATCATTGGGCGGCTGTCAAGACAATCCTTAAGTACTTAAGAAGAACTAAGGATGTGTTCCTAATATATGGAGAAAGAGATATGGTAATACGTGGGTATACAAATGTCAGTTTCCAGACAGATAAGGATGACTCCAAATCTCAGTCTGGATACGTATTTACTTTGAATGGAGGCGCAGTAAGTTGGAAAAGTTCCAAACAAGACACCGTAGCGGATTCTATCGCGGAAGTGGAATATATCGCAGCTTCGGAAGCAGCAAAGGAAGCAGTCTGGATCAAGAAGTTCGTCTCCGAACTTGGCGTGGTTCCAACCATTGATGAAGCAGATCCGATTTACTGCGACAACAATGGAGTTATTGCACAAGCAAAGGAACCAAGGTCTCATCAGCGATCCAAACACGTGCTTCGCCGCTATCATCTGATCAGAGAAATTATAAGTAGGAATGATATACAAATTGAGAAAATTCCCACTGAAAGGAATTTAGCGGATCCTTTAACTAAAGTCTTGCCTCAGAGCAAGTTTGAGGGTCATGTTAGAGCCTGTGGTATTGGATACCGTAACGATTGGCATTAGGCCAAGTGGGAGTTTGTTAGTGATATGAGAGAAGTGTCCTAAGGCAATCGCCTTATGATTGTAAATATTTATTTTAATAAATGATAATTCACTATTTGAGTATACATGTTTGTGTATTTGATTGGGATCTTAAACTCATCTACTGAATGTCCGCAATACAATTCACAGCATAAGAGAATTTGTGATGGGATCACAACTAGTGATTATCTCTAAATGTGCAATTGTGAAGTATTGAAAATATCCCTAGTCGATGAATTAATAAATACGGACACTATCAATTCTGTTGAGACTAGCATGGGTTATTCTCTAATCAGCTGATTCTCACTGGCTGGTGACATTGGGATGTCCGGAGATAAACATGGATGTTAGTTAAGGAAACTAGTTCATTGGAGTGACTAGCTGTAAAACTTCATATGGTAATCTATAAAGATATGTCACTGAAGTTATTACTGCAGCTTAAGTGCGATGTTCCTTTGACTTGCGGTGTTCAAGTCATCTTGGTCATGGAGACTTATACTTTAACATCTTAAGCAAGCATCTCCAAGGAGGTGTGGACCCAGGATGATTGGGTATAAGCCGAAGTGCCCGAAGATGTTTGAACAGCCTACAAAGGATTCACCACTCCTTGCGAGGAGATGTATACCCAGGCCTATCGTCGGATTGTTACTCAAAGCCTCTGGCCAGAGCATATCATGTTTAGAGTGCGAGTCTCTTAAATACATGAGAGTAATTAGAAATCCAAAGGACGAGAAAGACATTACTTGGGCTAGGTGTGACGTAGTCAGCCTAGTGGGGACTGACACAAATAGACCGTGTCCTGAACCAAGTGGGTATAAGATGGTGAAGGGAATGGGGCACGATTCATTAGAGCTACTGAAGGGTTTCGGAATTACTTCTGACGTCAAACCGTTGATCTTTCGATTAATTGGGGGTCATGATGTACTACTAGGTGCCACTCATGACCGTTCTATAATTGGTTAATTATAGACGACCAACATAAATCGAAAGCCTATTTAGTCACACGCACTGCGAGTAATCCGAGGGATTTAAAACGAGTTGAAAATTGGATTTTCCAATCAAGAGAAATAAGTCGAATCTGAGTTAATCAGAGGCGCAACGGAAACTTAAAATGGCTAAGTCTTTTGAAGGCTTATTGGGCGAATTAAATGAGTTTAATTTGCGATCGGTTCAGCTCGGTTTGGCCGGCCAAAGAGGGTGTTAACCCCCTTTGGTTTGGCCGGCCACAACAAGGGGAAGAAACCAATATTTGGTTTAATTAATAAAATAAATCTAGCGCGATTTGTTTTATAAATTATGGATAAATAAATTTGTATAAAGAAATTTATATAAATAAATTTATAGAAATTTATTCTTTCTATGGAAATTAAAATGATCCATGGAATGATTTATTTTAATTTTATAAAATCAATTATGAATTGATTTTTTCATAATAAGAAAGTTTATAAATTTCTTATAAAATTTATTCCATAATTAAAGGAGAGAAGTATTTGTTTTATTATAAAGTTAGTTATAATAAAACTAGGCATAACGGAATTATTCATAAGAAAGATTATAAGATAAATTTCTTATGAAAATTAATTCCGTTAATTCCGTTAAGAGAGAGACTTGGCAAGGGAGAAGCAACTATATAAGGAACCAAAGGCATGCCTTGAATTCTCAATCAATTAATCAAGAGATTAGTTGCTCTCTCTCTCTCTCTCTACATGCCTCTCTCTCTCTATGGCCGACGCCCCTCTCTCTCTAGGGCCAGCTCTCTCTCCTCCCCTAGGGCCGACGCAACTCCCAAGGTGGGCGTGAGCTTCATCCACCAAGACGACCTCGGAGAAGAAGAAGCGGATCACATCTCCTTCCTTCTCGGAATTTAGATTCCGTCTCTTGATGGTTAGTTTCCTTTCTTCTCTCTTGATCTTCTAGTTGTGCCTTTAGAGAATCTAGTAGTTCTCGTTGGCACAAAACTCGTGGCTTTGCGAAGTCATCCCGAAGAGAACTCGGCGTGGACGCGAATAGAGACGAAGCTTCCACGGGACGCTACGGTTGGATCTCGTCCCTTTTCTTCGAGATACGCGAGGTACAAAGTAAATTAGTTTACTTTTCCGCAAAGTTTTATTTTATGATCATGTCCACACACCATAAGGTTGCATGCTAGATACGTGGTTAGAATAATTTGAGAAATTATTTTATGCTAATTCTTCCGCTGCACGTAAAAATTTAAAATTTTATGAACACGTATCATTGTCAACATGCACCCGGTCCCAACACATGCAAGCTTTATGAACCAAGATGATGTTTATGCCTGGAGGCATAATTATGTATGTATGTCATGTTTGATGAATGAAGATATGTTTATGCCTTCAAGGCATAATGATATTATGTATCAAGTATGAATGAGGAAATGCCAAGTATGCTTATGTCATGCTTCATGTACCAAGATTATGTTTATGTCTTAAGATATGTTATGTATGTCTATGAATGATAAAGCATGCAAAGTTATTTTACTTTATGAATGGGCTTGTACCGGACCGAAATAAGGGTCCAAGAGATGGGCACCTTAAGAACGCCTCGGTTCTGGACTACCGTAGCTGTCCACGGTTCTGGGACTACCGTAGCTGTCCAACAGGGATGGGCACCTTACGAATGCCTCGGTTCTGGAACTACCGTAGCATAATAATGTTATGTATCAAGTATGAATGAGGAAATGCCAAGTATGCTTATGTCATGCTTCATGTAACAAGATTATGTTTATGTCTTAAGATATGTTATGTATGTCTATGAATGATGAAGCATGCAAAGTTATTTTACTTTATGAATGGGCTTGTACAGGACCGAAGTAAGGGTCCAAGGGATGGGCACCTTAAGAACGCCTTGGTTCTGGACTACCGTAGCTGTCCACGGTTCTAGAACTACCGTAGCTGTCCAACAGGGATGGGCATCTTAAGAACGCCTCGGTTCTGGAACTACCGTAGCTGTTCCTACCCTAGTAGGTCGAGACTAGCTACCTCGCATTTACTTAGGGAATGCGCGCATATGATGTATGTATCTGCTACAAGCCGGGGACCCCATGATGTTATGATTATGTTTAAGTATTTATAAGTATGATCTTCAAATTAGCATCCTTATGTATATGCATTTGACTCATGCATCCATTCATGTTATGCATCCTGCCATGTTAAATGTTTATATGCTTATGTTTTATGTTAAGAATATGCTTATGTTTTATGTTAAGAATATGCTAATGTTTTATGTTAAAGATCATGCCATGTTAAATGTTCATATGCTTATGTTTTATATTAAGAATATGCTTATGTTTTAAGACCATGCCATGTTAAATGTTTTATATGCTTACGTTTCATGTTAAGAACCATGTCCTGTAAAATGTTTCATATGCTTATGTTTTATATGACGTATGATTTTTAGTGAGTAGGAAAGAGTCTTACTAAGCCTATGTGCTTATAGTCTTATTTTCTTATACCGCAGATCAAGCAAGAGGTTATTAAGGGAAGCAGCAGGAGGGGCAAGAGTGTGTGTGTGGCAGTGATATGGCAAAGGAAAGAGAAAAAGGATTCTCATATTTATAATTGTTTCATGTCTTGTGTTTTGCAACGCCTTATTAGGTTCTATGCTATACTTATGATAGTTATGCTTAAAGAATAACTTACTACTTATGATGCTTATGGATGAGTTATGGAATGTTTATATCATGATGCCACGTATGATGTTAATATGCTAAGTTACAATGTCACCATGTTCATGAATGATAGTTAAGGCATATATACATGATTCAAGTATTAGTTGCATGGATAAACGCATATGTATAAAGTTAAAAAAAAATTATTCCGCTGCATTAAAATATTCATATGCGTATATGTATGTTAGCATAACGCCGCTTCTCGCCACACCGTAAGGTGTGGGAAAAAGGCGGACGTTACAAGTAATCTGCAAGTCTTCGCTAAGCTCACTGAAGAGTTCTTTTAACCAAATAGATTTCTTATAAGCTTCCCGTACGTGATCTACTTTTATCAATATCACCTTGTGATGGCAACATCACCTATTACTGTGGATCCCTGCAGAACATATAAATTGGCGGTTTTCCTTAGTCCCTTCACACAACAAGAGACCATTTACTGACCTTCACAACTCCACCTTCACCAGTGTACTTGTACCCTTTAGAATCAAGAATACTCAAAGAGATCATATTTCTCTTCAAATCAGGAACGTGCCTCACATTACCAAGTGTCCGAATGGCACCATCAAACATCTTAATTCTGACCATGCCAATACCAGCAATTCTGTAAGATGTATTATTGCCCACCAAAACAACACCACTCGAAACCGTTTCATATGTTGAAAACCAGTCCAGATTGGGACACATATGAAATGTACAACTAGAATCAAGAATCCATTCCTCACTCTGCTTCAAATCAGCATCAGAGGCAACGAGAAGTTTACCATCACTATAATTTTTGGCAGCTTCAGCCTCACCAGACTTCTCTGATTGTTTTTCCCTCGAATTTTCACCTGCCCTTTTATTCTTATTATGCAGCTTATAACATTCAGATTTGATGTGACCCTTCTTCTTGCAATAATTACAGATCTTATCGCTATTTCTGCCCCTGATATTACTATCAGAGTCTTCCTCCTGAGTCCTTCCTCGAATAATAAGACCCTCACCCTAAGCCTCAGATCCTTCGACAAGCTGTTTCATTTTCTCTTTCAAAAATAATGAATCATAAACTTCATTCAAAGTAAGAGTATCACGACTATATAAAATAGTATCTCTAAAAGTCGTATATGACGAGGGTAAAGAACACAGTAAGATCAATGCTACATGTTCATCGTCATATTTGACCTCTAAAGCCTCTAGGTCAGAGACGATTTCCTTAAACATGGTTAAATGATCTCTTAACGACGTACCTTCTACCATGCGATGAGAATACAAACGTTGTTTCAAACCCAGTTTGCTCGTAAGACTTTTTCTCATGCACAACTGCTCTAGATTTAGCCATAGTGCAGCAGCGGATTTCTCCTTCAAAACATCCTATAAAATCTCATTCGATAGGTGAAGGTAGTGTTGGTGCAGGAAGCACCATATCGAACCTGGTTTTGATATTGGCAAAGGATTCAAAGTTAAGTTTATTTGTGATCTAACGTTGTTCACTGAGAGTGCAGAAAAAGCCCTAGCGAAGGACTGCTAGGCACCTGGCGAAGGACTGCCAGTATCCAAGCCCTAGCGAAGGACTGCTAGGCACCTGGCGAAGGACTGCCAGTATCCAAGCCCTAGCGAAGGACTGCCAGTATCCAAGCCCTAGCGAAGGACTGCTAGGCACCTGGCGAAGGACTGCCAGCATCCAAGCCCTAGCGAAGGAATGCTAGGCACCGGGCGAAGGACAGCTCGGCATCCAAGACCGGGCGAAGGACTGCCGGGCAAAAGTCCAACTGGAGGATCCGGTTGGCACCAGGTAAACTCTCCCGAGAGGAGTAGGTGAGGACGCGTTCCCCTTGAGGGAACATTAGGCGTCGGTTCGACCTAGGGCTCCATTTTGGAGACCAAAGTCAGAACCAAGACAGCTAAGGCTGTATAACCTATTATTTTATTGTTTTATTGTGTTTTGGACTAACCCTGGATGCATGACCTAAGGAACGAGTGTCTGCAGCTCAGAATGCCTCAAAGGAATGAGGCAACCGCTGACCAGGGCGCCCGGAGTGTCCCGGGCGCCCCCATGGTGAACACAAAACACAACAAGACAAGAAAGACTTCGACAGTACATACCCAGGGCGCCCCCGCTGTCCCGGGCGCCCCCATAGCGAACCAACTCAGCCGCGTCTGCGCTATACGCCCAGGGCGCCACCGCTGTCCCGGGCGCCCCGAGCCAGACTTACCGAGGAGAGCTCAGCGCTGCAGATAAGTCTTTGACCGGTCAATGCGGGCGCCCCGAGTCATCCGGGCGCCCCGGTCAAACCGGATCCCGGGGATAAGGGGATCAGACGGCGACCGAGCAACAACCGGATCTGCTGCCACGTGGGGGGGCGCCCCCGTCGACCAGGGCGCCCCCAGGCCCTATATAAAGGGCCCTCGACCTCCTTCTTCACAGCATCAATCACTGCGACACTTCTGCGCTCTTCTGCTTCCGCGACACGCTCCAAAAATCTTCCAACTCGAGCTGACGACGTCCCGCTGCTCCGAAACTTCGATCTACACCGGACGTTGGTAACGAAGAGCTGTATTTAAAGTTTACTAAACTGTTCTTGTTATTATCTTTCCTGTAAACTTTTACGAACTTATAGAATTGCCCGCAGAAAACAGTCAACGACCGTGGGCCTTGGAGTAGGAGTCGACCCAGGCTCCGAACCAAGTAAAACGACCGTGTTAGCGTTGTTTTTGCTCTGTTTTATTCCGCTGCGCACTTACTCTTTTTAAATCCGAACGAATTGCGACATTCACCCCCCCCCTCTCTCGCATTTCTCGATCCAACAAGTGGTATCAGAGCGGGGTAGTTCAAACTTGGTACAACCACCAGTTTGAAAGTTTTTCGAATTTATGAAATTTTTTATCTTATTTCTTTTCTTTTTTTTAATCAACACCACTACATCTTTTCGCCTTTTATTTTAAATATAAAAAATTTCTGTAGACGGATTTAAAAAATCCTTACGCCTTTTTCAATTTTGAATTCTCATTTTTTTACCATAAGTCAGAATTGTCAAAATAATCAACTTTTGAAAATTTGTCATAAACTTTTTTTATTATTATTTTAATATTTTTTTTCCCGAAAATCGTGCTACCTTAATCTGAGCAAATCTTTTCCAAACATTAAAGTCTTACTTTTTATCATCAAAATTGGTAAAGTAACATTTTCAAAATTTTGACATAAATTTTTTATATCAGTCTGCCTCGAAATCCATGCAATAGTTTTTATTAGGCTAATTTTTCTCTCTCTCCCGCACTACTAATCCAAGACCAAGTCTTGGTACATTTCTACTTTTTCCCTCTGTGTGCAAGAATTATCCTAAATGGCCAACCAAGAGTGGAACAGTGCACGTCCACCACTATTCTCCGGCGAGAACTTCATGTTTTGGAAATGTCAAATGGAGTCCCTTCTGAAGGCCCACATGGAGTTATGGCAGATCATCCAAATGGGATTCTCGTTTCCCGTAGAAGATGAGTCATCCATCGAGTGGGACAAATTGGATGAACACACCCTCAATCAAATCGAGACCGATGCAAGGGCAACAACAATCTTACAATGTGGCCTAACCAAGGAGCAACTCGAGCTAGTAGGTCCATGCAGATGTGCTAGAGAAATCTGGGAAAAATTGGTAAACCTTCATCAAGAGATCTCAGATGAAAAAGAAGAGCAGGTAAATTATCTTGCCTTTTCAGTCCAAGCACAAACAACCGAGTCAGAGTTTGAACCCGAATCTAAAATCGTACCAGAAATAGACGACGAATTGACTGAGACGGTAACCGATTTCGAATTCTTTTCAAATTTAGAATTAAATAATCAAACAGATACTATAATGGTCGAGGAAGGTGTAAATTTTATTGCAGGGAAAACTCCTAAAGAACCACCACAGAAGGAGCTTCAACCAGTACCCGAGTCCGACTCAGACACAGAATCAGAAGATGAGCCTAGATCCAAGGCGGCAATGATCAAGGGGGAGATTCCCAATAAAGAACCAAAAGGTAAAAGTGTAAATTCAAATTTTAATCATGTAATTTGTTACACATGCAGGGAGAGAGGACACTACCAAAATCAGTGCCCTACTCGTAAGACTCGGTCTACACCACCGGCGACAAAGAAATCAGTTCCAAAAGCACGAAAGCACAAAAGTCGCATTCAATGCTTCAAGTGCCAGGAGTTCGGGCATTACAAAAGTGAATGCACAGATAAAAGAGCTACCAAGAATGCCGGACAAACAATCAACGAAGGTAAATTTACAGTATTTGAAAATCCGTTATTTACCTTGAATAATGTGATTGATTCATGTAACTTAATTAAAACAAATTTCAGAAAATTGAAACAAGAAAATGAAACCCTAAAACATAAGGTCAATAAGTTAGAAAATTTAATTCATAATCTTGCTGATTTCGAAAATCCGGAGTATTACTCCAATTGTGACCTTACTTAGACAATTATTTGTTTTAATTATGTGTTTTATTTTTTTTGCCTAGAATTAGGATTGGGACTACATCAGTTAATTGAAAATTGAACAACATAGTATTGGGTGGAGGTGAGATGATAGTACGTTAGGGAAGCCAATTTGGCGGAACTAGCCGAAGCTACCGATCTAAGACCCAAACTAGTTAGACCAGAAATTTTTCAAAGAATAATTTTGAAAATGAAATTTCATTAAAAGGCTTTGTCAAGGAAAGGGTGGATGATCCCATAAGGCTACGGCCAAAGAAGGCCTAGTGCCTCGCCAAGACCTGGAAGCCAATTTTTGAAATTCAAATTCAAATTATTTTTTGTTAAATTCGAATCTAACACAAATTTTCAGTTAATTTTAGATTCAAATACCTCCTTTCAAAATAAATTTAAATTGGGTTTAAAAATTAATTTAACTTTTCAAAATTAATCATGGCCTTTTCAAAATAAATCTTTCTATTAAAATATGCATCTCACAAAACAGTTAAGGATATCCTGTTTTGTCACATAGAAATGGGTGAGATGCTTAGGACCTAAAAGTTGAGTCCAACCCAACCAACTAAATCAAATTCAAACTCAAATTAATTCAAACTCAAATTAATTCAATTCAATCAAATCCAAATTAATCAAATCTTAATTAAATCAATTAAATTCAATCAAATCTTAATTAAATCAATTAAATTTAATTCAATCAAATTCAAATTAATTCAATTAAATAAAATTCAACTTAATTATTCTTAATTATTCTCAAATTCAACTTAATTATTCTTAATTATTCTCAAATTCAACTTAATTATTCTCAAAATTCAATTTAATCATTTATCTTCAAAATTAAAATATTTGTCTCAAACAACCCATAAGGTTAACATGTTTGACCACGTAGAACTGGGTGAGACATCTAGGACCTAAAAGCACAAATCAATATCCTTTCAAAAAAAAAATTATTTTCAAAAGTTATTCAAAATCATCTCTATTTTTTTTAATTCAGTCTGCTGTACCCTATATTTCCATTTCTAACATTTTTTTCATGTTAAATATCTCAATAGACTTCTTTTAAATATAATCTAGGGCTTGTTTTGTGTTAGTCATTGATTGGTCAAACTTGATCAAAACAGTCAACCCTAGTCAACATAGTCAAACATGGATAACACTGAAATCCCCTAGAACATTAGATTGAGTTAAATAGTAAGGGGGAGTGGTTTATTTTTTTTTCTTTCAAAATATCTTTGAAAAATTATTATCATTTCAAAATGGTTGTCGAAAACTGTGTTATCATACCAAATTATGTTTTCAAAAATCTATCTCCTTAAAAATCATCATACTCAAAAGGCATGTTCAAAATTGTTCTTTAATTTTGACAAACCCTAAGACCAAGAGGAGGATTAACTTGTGGTCAACAAGCCTCCAAGGACTGTGTCAGAATTAAGGGAAGTTCAAATTAGAAGAAGTTGTATGCCTTCAAATAATCACTATATTTTTCAAAATTGTGCTTTACAAAAATCAAAATCATTTTAAAATGTTTTTCGAAAAAGGGGCTTATGTTTGAAAATTATCTTCATTTCAAATTGAATTTCCTAAAATTATATTACCGTACTGATATTCAAAACTATTCTTTTGATTTTAATAAACCCTAAAGACACAGAGGAAGGTCCACTTCATGATCCATAAGGACTCCTAGGATGTGTCAAATTTAGGGGGAGTTTGAGTCAAGAGAAGAATTTCAGAAATGTGTTTATTAATTATTTTTTTAAATCAAACCTTAAGACTCAGAGGAAGATCGCTTGTAGTCAACAAGCTTCCTAGGACTGGGTCAAGTTTAGGGGGAGATTAAATTAAAAGAATTATTGAATTGTATGTTTTCATGCACTGCACGTTTAAAATCCTTTTGAAAACTTAAATAATTTTTTTCAAAATACTATTATTTTTTCTCAAAATTCTTTTGGAAATAGTATTTACTTGAGTTAGAGAATTTCCAAGACACTTAGGAAACTATCCTTGTAGTTAACAAGGTTTCCTAGGATTGTGTCAGACTGGAAAAGTAACCAATGTAAGTAAAATATTATGCGTTAAAAATAATACTTTTGTAAGTGCTTTCAAAGGATAATTTTCTCTAATATTATAAAAGCACTTATAGTTTTTAATGCATAATCTTCTTATATCTTCAAAAATGCACAATATCTTTCAAATCTACTTTTCAAAATATTATGTTTTCAAAAGTACTAATATTTTCAAGGCAATAGTGTTCTAAGTGAATGAATTTTCTAAAAGACTTGCCTATAAAAATAATTTCTTTTAAATGCCTTTCAAAGTGGAGTTTTGGTGCATGTTAAGCTTTTTGCTATGCTTTCAAAACTTATGCTAAGTATTTTTATGTTTTCAAAACTCATAGGCTCTAATACACAAATTTTATTTTTATTTTTAAAATTCCTTATTGATATATGGCTAAGGAGAAGAATTTCACATTAAGGGAGAGAGATTGGAAAGGAGAGAAAAGGAAAGGAGAGAAAAGGCTAAAATTTTTTTTCTCCTGTCTTTCAAAAAGTAAAGTTCTTATCTTTCAAAGTTCAATATTTTTGAAAATTAACTTTACCTGCTTTTTCAAAGTTTCATATTTTTGAAAATTAACTGTACTTGATTTCAAAAGATCATTTTTCGAATATTAGCTTGGCTTAAGTACATCTTTTGGAAAATCAACTTTACTGGCTGGTAAGAAAATTTTCTAAGTAAAAAATTCAAACACTCTTGAAAATTTTCCAACTCCAAACATTCTCTAACTTAAAAAGGTTCTCTTGAAAGTTTCTAAGTAATAAAAAATTGAATCATCTGAACTTAGAAAATTTTCTTTCAAACCCCGCAATTTTCTAAGTATTGGAAATTTGGCGTCAAAATTTTGCCGAAATAAAATTCCTTTTTTGCAAAGCCAAGTAAAAGTTATGTTACAAAACTTAGGCTTGCAAAACTTTTTAAATTTTTACCTTGTTCACCCATGTTTATTTTTTGATATATGTCAAAGGGGGAGGAAAAGTCAAAGTTAAGTATTATAACACAAGTACTCAGGGTTTTAGGGGGAGTATAAGAAATAAAGGTTTTTTATGAGAAATAAAGTTTTTTTTCAACTCTTACCTGGTGTTAGTAAATGTTATAAAGTTTTTACTTAACATTGAATTGTGTAAAATTGCTATACTTCATGTTCTTAACAATTATAAAGTCTTTTTACTTAACTTTGAATTATGTTGCCATAATCAAAAAGGGGGAGATTGTTGGTGCAGGAAGCACCATATCGAACCTGGTTTTGATATTGGCAAAGGATTCAAAGTTAAGTTTATTTGTGATCTAACGTTGTTCACTGAGTGTGCAGAAAAAGCCCTAGCGAAGGACTGCTAGGCACCTGGCGAAGGACTGCCAGTATCCAAGCCCTAGCGAAGGACTGCTAGGCACCTGGCGAAGGACTGCCAGTATCCAAGCCCTAGCGAAGGACTGCTAGGCAACTGGCGAAGGACTGCCAGCATCCAAGCCCTAGTGAAGGAATGCTAGGCACCGGGCGAAGGACAGCTCGGCATCCAAGACCGGGCGAAGGACTGCCGGGCAAAAGTCCAACTGGAGGATCCGGTTGGCACAAGGTAAACTCTCCCGAGAGGAGTAGGTGAGGACGCGTTCCCCTTGAGGGAACATTAGGCGTCGGTTCGACCTAGGGCTCCATTTTGGAGACCAAAGTCAGAACCAAGACAGCTAAGGCTGTATAACCTATTATTTTATTGTTTTATTGTGTTTTGGACTAACCCTGGATGCAGGACCTAAGGAACGAGTGTCTGCAGCTTAGAATGCCTCAAAGGAATGAGGCAACCACTGACCAGGGCGCCCGGAGTGTCCCGGGCGCCCCCATGGTGAACACAAAACACAACAAGACAAGAAAGACTTCGACAGTACATACCCAGGGCGCCCCCGCTGTCCCGGGCACCCCCATAGCGAACCAACTCAGCCGCGTCTGCGCTACACGCCCAGGGCGCCCCCGCTGTCCCGGGCGCCCCCAGCCAGACTTACCGAGGAGAGCTCAGCGCTGCAGATAAGGCTTTGACCGGTCAATGCAGGCACCCCGAGTCATCCGGGCACCCCGGTCAAACCGGATCCCGGGGATAAGGGGATCAGACGGCGACCGAGCAACAACCGGATCTGCTGCCACGTGGGGGGGCGCCCCCGTCGACCAGGGTGCCCCCAGGCCCTATATAAAGGGCCCTCGACCTCCTTCTTCACAGCATCAATCACTGCGACACTTCTGCGCTCTTCTGCTTTCGTGACACGCTCCAGAAATCTTCCAACTCGAGCTGACGACGTCCCGCTGTTCCGAAACTTCAATCTACATCGGACGTCGGTAACGAAGAGCTGTATTTAAAGTTTACTAAACTGTTCTTGTTATTATCTTTCCTGTAAACTTTTACGAACTTATAGAATTGCCCGCAGAAAACGGTCAACGACCGTGGGCCTTGGAGTAGGAGTCGACCCAGGCTCCGAACCAAGTAAAACGACCGTGTTAGCGTTGTTTTTGCTCTGTTTTATTCCGCAGCGCACTTACTCTTTTTAAATCCGAACGAATTGCGACATTCACCCCCCCTCTCTCGCATTTCTCGATCCAACAGGTAGATCTGAGATAGAGCTTTTCGATCCTTACGTTCCTTTTCCTCCTTTGTCCATGTCGAGAGCATGTTGTCTATCCCGAATAGTGCGTCGTCCAAGTCCAGATACGCTAGCACCACTCGCATCTTAACTTTCCATAGCGTAAACCTGGTGTTGCAATCCAAAAGCGGAATATCATACTTCATGCTTGCCATTATCATTAATCCCGGTTGAAATCCTCAATACCAACCTAGCTCTGATACCACTTGAAACGAGATTAGCACGAAAAACTGCAACACGAACAATAGAGAATACACCAAATTTACGTGGAAAACCCTTGACAGGAAAAAACCACGGGCAGAGGAAGAAAAATCACTAAGAACGACGGAATACAAAGTCGGCAACTCTTATATCATAATAAAGTAAAGAGAAGTGGAGAAAAAGAGAAGTAGAGAAAAGAAAGAATAGATAACCAAATAACTTTCTTGATTGATTGATTCAACTTGTCTATGAGATACACAATTTATAGGGACCTTAGAATACTTAGTCAAATAAAAAATTAATAACAAAACTGTTAAGTAATAGATTTATAAAGAATTTATAAATTAATATATTAATAAAAAAATATCTAATAAATATTAACGGATTAAACAGAATTCGAGTCACCAAATTATAACACTAATAGATATGTTTGACTAATAGTGTATTTTGGAGTTATGATTGCACTTTAGGCATTTCTTTCCTTGACTTATACTTCTTTTATATTTTTGTTTGTCGTGCAATACTGGACATGTACTCTGGGTTCTTCTTGCTTGAATAGCATGTGTGTCGTAGACTAGGCCTATATTGCTTAGATAGATATCTTGCTTTGAAATATGGATTTTATGTTAAATACGGTAAATTAAAAATCCAGTAAAATAAATTTTTGAAAAAATATATTGGAAGATTTAGGGTTATCGAGGGTGTAAATAATTTAACCCTAAAATTTATTTGAGGTAGATTGTAATAAAAGAGAGGGTTAAATGGTTAAAACATTAACCCTAAGGGTTTGATGTGAAATTGAGGAATGTGAGGGGCCTTTCTGCAAAAAAGACCCCCTCCCTTTTGTATTAAATGCTCTCGGCCGGTGTCTCGTGCCCTAGCCACAGCCACACCCGACGCCTTCCTCCCCTCTCGTGAACCCTAGCCACAGCCGAATGCTCCGCTTCCTCTCCTCTCCCTCACTTCTTCGCTTGTAACCAAGAGGAAGCCTCAACCCTTCCTACTTCGCGTTGCCTTAGCCATTGCCATCACTCCTAGACGACGCCACCTGCTGTCCAACTCCGTCCGCCTTCTTCCCGGGAAGATGGCAAGCTGCGGTTCGAGATACACCAGAAAGTACGAATTGAGTTAGCAAAGCAGGCGCGGTTTCACTTTAATCACAATCAGGTAAGGGATTGGAAGATTAGATATGATCATGGTTGGTTTGTTAATGACTGTAAGTAGTCTCTTGGGATGAGATTATGGTAGCGATACTGAGTTGGGTTTTGGAATTGGATAAATTCGTGGACAACATTTTCAGTTCTTTGGTCGGAATTTGATTCTTCTTCGTATAGCTATATTGTTGAATCGAGGATAGTAGTATAGATCAGTTTCTTTTGTTTCAAATTGAAGCTAGGATCTGTTTAATGGTTTTGATGTGTTAACCTTTAGCTGTGTGGTTGTTTTTGTTTTGGATCAGATCAAAGGGAGGATTTTCGCCATGGGTGTGGTTGTTTCTGAATTGAAAATTGTGGGTGATCCCTTGGTTTTATTGATTGGTGCTTGGATTGTTACTGAGGAGGGATCAGAAGTAGAATTGGATGAATTTTGGCACAGTGTTGAAGTATCCACTTATGAAATTAGGTTGTGTTAGTATTGGGTTAAAAGTTGGCTTAGTGTTATAATCTATTCTCCTCTACCATGAGCATAATTTTCTGCTGGAGCATGCTGTGAAGGTTGCAGTTGGGTTGAATGTTTGTAGATCTATGTTAAAGTTCATTCAATTTGCTTCTTGTCATTACCGTGAATCTTGTATTGTGGTGTTTTTGATCTGAATGGATTTAGAGGTTGGTTGATCTATTGGTTGAACTGCGGATTAGGTTTAATTTAAGATTAAACCTAATAACCTAAACTTGATTGATTCGGGTTTCAAAAACCTAACATGAATCTAATCTAGGTAACTTGGGAGAGTTATGGCTACTCATTTAATTGCGATAAATTAAATGAAACGGGATACTTAGAATGATATTAATAAATTGAGATAACTCGTTTAGCTATAAATTATGTATTATTGTGGTTAAACATAATACCTTTGGTACAGGGCCTTGATTGGTTTATCATTGCTGACTAGCAGACGGGAGGTTCTTTTCTGATACGAGCAACTCTCTTGAGGCGGGTACCCTTGACTTATCTTTTAGATATTGTCGTATTGCTATGCATGGTTTGTTATAGATAACAGTAAGTTTATATGCTACACCTGCTTTAGTATACCTGTACTTGATATCTGTTGCTTATCCCTAAGGTTATCTCCTTTGTAGCTTCATACAGTCCCAATAGTTGTTATATGTATATATATGTGCATAGATGTAGTGACATGTTCCCTCGCATTTGACATTGATGGATCATTGGTTTTTTCGTTAGTATATCTAGTAGGTTACTTGTATCCCATGATATAGGATTTAGACCTATATCTAGCACACTGAGGTGTTAGTTGAGGACTTGGTGGGTGTTGTATGTGTTGGGTCATGCACCATCCTTGCATTGTTGCATGCTGACAATCATCGGCTCCTATGTAGTCTGAGCCCATCATCAGTTACATGAGGATATGCACACACCCCCACTCAGGGGTAGTGGCTACCATAGATTGTGTGCATTTGCCCTGTATTGCTCCGTTCGGCCACTATTTGGAGGGTGGTTCCGGGCGTGGTAGCAGCGAGGGATCCCTTCTCGTCCTGAGACACGAGAAGATGAGAACGAGACTCCCCCATTGCTTGGGGTAGGAGAGTGACCTCCGCCAGCATCCTGTCCACTCGGTCACTCAGGAGCAGTGATAGCAGGGTGCGTACCGTTGTCATAGTCCTACCCACGCGGACATTCATTTATGATAGGTGGGTGGTGCCTGACTAGCATCAGGGGTGACACATGTCATTGAACCATGTGCATATTTTGCATCGTGCATTGTTTGCTACATTTGATTGATGCATTATGATTGACATGCATATACCGGATACCTGTTTACCTTGGATTATGTGTTATATTTGTTCTTTAGGGATTTATTCCACCTCTCTGCAGGATAGATGGATTCTGGTATGTACTTACTTTCAGTACCTTCCGTGTATGCCTTTCTATTGTACCTATGAGGCTGTATCAGCGTCACTCTTATTGTTAGTATAACCTATTATGAATATCTGTTTAGGTATCCGCTGAGTTTGTTTGGACTCACACCGTTGCCTATGTTTTTATTTCAGGTTGAGATACTTGGAGTCGCTAGAAGAGCCCAGCAGCCAGTCTCTACCCATCGCATCGACATGGTTTTGTTTTGTACTCGGAATGGCGTTTATTTCATATTTCTTTTAGCTATTTGTATGGGTCTTGTGAGTGTTATTGTGTGCCCCAAGGGCTTTTTGTATTGGTTGTTTCATCGTAAGTCGGACCGGTCCGCAGTCAGGTATGGTTCACTTTGGGTTATGGTTATGCTATGTCTTGATTTTGAGGCCTAAGGCCAAATTATTATTGCGTGGGATGTTTGGATATTGTATGTATGTGTAAATTGTCCATCGGACAAGGGAGGTGCTGTCCGATTTTCTATTAGATCAGCAACTCCTGGGTCTTGGGGCTTGACAATTTATTTTTGGTATCATAGCTAGGTTGTCGGATACCTTGAGGACTTGTGGATTTACAGTGTATATCTGATACCAATTTATTTTTGGTATCAGAGCGTAGGTTTGCGATGCCTACTTGTTTACAAGTCTTTTCGAATTTGTTCGGAGTAGTTTTCTCGATGTGGTTGTCTGGGACTTGGTGCGATGGGACCTCTTCAGGCGACAAGTATTTCTTCTGATCTATTGTATCCTTATCCTAGTTGGGTATGGTTAGAAATTCTCTTATGTCATTGGATCATGTTACTATTCCTGTGTATGTAGGTATGGTAGGTAATTCTCTCATGTTACTAGATCATGTTACCATCCCTGTATATTTAGGTATGATTTGGAATTCTCTCATATTATTGGATAAGGTTATCATTCCTGTGTATTTAGGTATGGTTATTGGATCATGTTACTATTCCTGTATTTTAAGTTATAATTGGGAATTCTCTCATATCATTGGATCATGTTACCATTCCTGTATATTTAGGAATGGTTAGGAATTCTCTCATGTTATTGGATCATATTACTATTCTTGTACCCACCTAGTAAGTACCTTTTGAATTTGGTTAGGTCTGATGACTTAAAGTCAATCAGTTTATAGTAATCATGGTCAGGATCAATCATAAAGGTCATTAGTTGGCTTGTTGCGGACTTGTCTAAATGTAGTGAAGAGAAGAGGTTAATCTATAATTTGAGGAATCTCTCTTGGAAGTGAATGAATTGTTCAACCACAAGTTTAGAGATCTCGCCTGATTAAGTTGTGGTAGAGATGAAATTTTTAGAAATGATGAATTCACTGCTACAGTATCCTGAAGGATTCTAGGTCTTGTACATGGGTACATATTACATATAGAGGGAGTATTGACCCATCAAAATGAGTTCATCATTTTAATTTTTGAGTGTCTTTGCATGGGATTTCAGATAGCTAATGTGCCATGTTTTCCCAACAACAATGCAAGGAGAGGCACATTGTTCTTTGCTTGATTGCCATTGGGGAAGATTGTCAAGTTAACTGAAGTATTGTATGGAGTTTTGAAGTCTATTTTGTTGATAATAGTAGAATAGTCCGAAGTGTTGATAATGATATCAAATTAAGGTAGCAATGAGCCCTTTGAAAAATTTAAAGAGATTCATTTAGGTGGCTAGGCAATTGGACAATTAAAATTCAAATGTCCAAATGATCACCTTTAAAAATTTAATAATTTATCTTGGGCTCGTTTGAACTCTCACACCTATACAAGAAACCTTTGAAGGATTACACTAAAAATGCAACAGATAACAAGCAAGTATGCTACTTCGGATGATGTCATGTAACATAAGGTGGTATAGTTGAACCTCTTATGGTTAAGGGACCAAGGAGTCTTTGATGGGAGAAAATGAGTATGAGGGAATTTAACAAATTTCAATCAGTGATGATGCTCAAGGAGATACCTTTAAATTCCCCACTGTATAAGTATTCAGGGTAATCAAAGATCATAATTTGTGTTGTATGAACCTCAACTTATTTGATCTGCATTACATAAGAAAATAGGTTGAAGTAGTATTGTCGATATCAAACATGATGCATTTGATTGCATTCATCGAAAGATTCAGATTGAAGTATTGATAAGTCAAGGACACTTATATAAGTTTCTAGGTACAAGGAACAAGAATTATAAATGGGAATAGAGGAAACTTGAGAACTAGTGCAGAAGCATATTTACTTGATTATTGTTAGACCTGCATTTGGAGGAGAGAGCAGTAATGAGTCTAAGCCTTATGTCCAAAAGATGTCTTTATTTTTGCAAAATATGTGAGCCTGAATATGATTTTGAAGTAGTATTTTTGTTAAATGATGTTGTAGATAATCATCAGGATGTCTTGTAGTTCGAAGTTAGACTGTGAATTTCCTACTAGAGAAGAGTTTTAATGTATGCTGATAGTTTGGTTGAAGTGTTGTATTTCAACACACTCCTAATGAAGGGATTACACACAGAGGGACATGCAGGCCGAGAGTATGATTTTAAGAAACTTGACTGGAAATATAATGACCTTTGGGATAACAATTCTGGATATAACTGTTGGGAGGAACCAAATATTTGGGTTTTACATGGAACGTTTTGATAGTAGACTTACCCTCTACTTAAATGTCATTCTAGGAAGACTAACATTGAGTAAATTAAAACTTGTATCAATTTGTCATCTGGTTTTGAAGTTCTTAACCATGAATGGAATTGGAGCAGTAGATTTGATCTAGTAGAGTTGAAAAGTTATTATATTCTTTAGATACGAGCTAGATCAGTACATCAAACTGAAGAGGTAGAAGAAAAGTTTCAAGATGAAAAATTAGACTAATCTACTAGAAAGTTTGTAGCTGAAGCCGATCAATCTGAGTTCAGCCTTAGAGCCAAGCTTGTTGAAGTATCCAAGGAGCATGTATGAATTCGGTGAAGGTGCAGAAAGGTAGTTGAAGTTAGGTGTCTAGCTGGGTAAAGATAAATTAAGAGGTTTTCATAATTATGTAGATAATATAAGACATTTTTTTGCTTTGTCTGTGGAAGACATGCTTGAGATCCCAATTGAAATTGTTGGGCACCAATTGCACCTTTGGACTAATATGCAACTTACCCAATTGAAGGCTCTTGCCAAGAAATAAGGGAGGCCGTGAATGACTAGAAGGTTGCTTTGTGTGAATTTCATCTGGGAAATTAAATTTTTGGTATGGTTGACAAAGTGGTTACAGTGAAGAAACCTATAAGAAAGTGGTGAATATATATGAACTTCATAGACTTGAATAAGGCATACCTTAAAGATTTTTCTTCTACTCCTGGATTGACTGGATGGCGGGCAACATGACTGGTTATGAGGTGTTAAGCTTTTGGATGTCTTTTCTGGATAAGCAAGTTTGCATTCATGACTGGAGGATGAGCCTAACACTTCCTCCTGGATTTTAAAAAAAAAAACACTTGATTTTTACAACTTCATGTGTTTTGGTTTGAAAAATACAGATGTACCTACCAATTACTAGTCAATATATTGTTTGGAGACTTGGGTGATACTTATGAATTTTACGTTTTACGTTTGAGGATCGGAGTATAGACTTGGTACCAGTGATCTTAGGATTGAGTGCCCTGGATAGGTGTGACGATCGAATGGTTGTTCTGGTGTACTTGGTTATCGGATGATAACCTCTGGATTGATAACTCCAGTTGGCCAGTAGCAGTGTAACTTTAGGGTATCAGATGAAGTGGGTACTCATGAGGATTACAGACATGAGGAGTACAGACATGTTTAGCTGTTAGTGTGTGTCGTATGAGGAATGATGAAATTTGGGGACCAAATTTTTATTAGAGGGGGAGAATGTTAAATAGGGCAAATTAAAAATCCAGTAAAATAAATTTTCAAAAAAACATATTTGAAGATTTAGGGTTATCGAGGGTGTAAATAATTTAACCATAAAATTTATTTGAGGTAGATTGTAATAAAAGAGAGGGTTAAATGGTTAAAACATTAACCCTAAGGGTTTAATGTGAAATTGAGGAATGTGAGGGGCCTTTCTGTAAAAAAACCCCTCCATTTTGTATTAAAAGCTCTCGGTCGGTGTCTCGTGCCCTAGCCGCAGCCACACCCGACGCCTTCCTCCCCTCTCGCGAACTCTAGCCACAGCCAAATGCTCCGCTTCCTCTCCTCTCCCTCACTTCTTCGCTTGTAACCAAGAGGAAGCCTCGACCCTTCCTACTCCGCGTTGCCTTAGCCGTTGCCATCACTCCTAGACGACGCCACCTACTATCCAACTCCGTCCGCCTTCTTCCCGGGAAGATGCCAAGCTGCGGTTCGAGATCCACCAGACGCTAAGTATGAATCGGGTTAGCAAAGCAGGCGCGGTTTCACTTTAATCACAATCAGGTAAGGGATTGGAAGATTAGATATGATCTTGGTTGGTTTTGTTAATGACTGTAAGTAGTCTCTTGGGATGAGATTATGGTAGCGATACTGAGTTGGATTTTGGAATTGGATAAATTCGTGGATAACATTTTCAGTTCTTTGGTCGGAATTTGATTCTTCTTCGTATAGCTATGTTGTTGAATCGAGGATAGTAGTATAGATCAGTTTCTTTTGTTTCAAATTGAAGCTGGGATCTATTTAATGGTTTTGATGTGGCTACCTTTAGCTGTGTGGTTGTTTTTGTTTTGGATCAGATCAAAGGGAGGATTTTCGCCATGGGTGTGGTTGTTTCTGAATTGAAAATTGTGGGTGATCCCTTAGTTTTATTCATTGGTGCTTGGATTGTAACTGAGGAGGGATCAGAAGTAGAATTGGTTGTATTTTGGCACAGTATTGAAGTATCCACTTATGAAATTAGGTTGTGTTAGTATTGGGTTAAATGTTGGCTTAGTGTTATAATCTATTCTCCTCTACCATGAGCATAATTTTCTGGTGGAGCATGCTGTGAAGGTTGCAATTGGGTTGAATGTTTGTAGATCTATGCCAAAGTTCATTCGATTTGCTTCTTGTCATTACCGTGAATCTTGTATTGTGGTGTTTTTGATCTGGATGGATTTAGAGGTTGGTTGAGCTAATGGTTGAACTGTGGATTAGGTTTAATTTGAGATTAAACCTAATAACCTAAACTTGATTGATTCGGGTTTCAAAAACCTAACATGAATCTAATCTAGGTAACTTGGGAGAGTTATGGCTACTCATTTAATTGCGATAAATTAAATGAAACGGGATACTTAGGACGATCTTAATAAATTAAGATAACTCGTTTAGCTATAAATTATGTATTATTGTGGTTAAACATTATACCTTTGGTACAGGGCCTTGATTGGTTTATCATTGCTGACTTGCGGACGGGAGGTTCTTTTCTGATACGAGCATCTCTCTTGAGGCGGGTACCCTTGACTTATCTTTTAGATATTGTCGTATTGCTATGTATGGTTTGTTATAGATAACAGTAAGTTTATATGTTATACCTGCTTTAGTATACCTGTACTTGATATCTGTGGCTTATCCCTAAGGTTATCTCCTTTGTAGCTTCATACAGTCTCAATAGTTGTTATGTGTATATATATGTGCATAGATGTAGTGACATGTTCCCTCGCATTTGACATTGATGGATCATTGGTTATTTCGTTAGTATACCTAGTAGGTTACTTGTATCCCATGATATAGGATTCAGACGTATACCTAGCACACTGAGGTGTTAGTTGAGAACTTGGTGGGTGTTGTATGTGTTTGGGTCATGCACCATCCTTGCATTGTTGCATGCTGACAATCATCGGCTCCTATGTAGTCTGAGTCCATCGTCAATTACATGAGGATTTGCACACACACCCACTCAGGGGTAGTGGCTACCATAGGTTTTGTGCATTTGCCCTGTATTGCTCCGTTCGGCCACTATTTGGAGGGTGGTTCTAGGCGTGGTAGCAGCCAGGGATCCCTTCTCGTCCTGAGACACGAGAAGATGAGAGCGAGACTCCCCCATTGTTTGGGGTAGGAGAGTGACCTCCACCAGAATCCTGTCCACTCGGTCACTCAGGAGCAGTGATAGCAGGGTGCGTACAGTTGTCATAGTTCTACCCATGCGGACGTTCATTTATGATAGGTGGACAGTGCTTGACTGGCGTCAGGGGTGACACATGTCATTGCACCATGTGCATATTTTGCATCGTGCATTGTTTGCTGCATTTGATTGATGCATTATGATTGACATGCATATACTGGATACCTGTTTACCTTAGATTATGTGTTATATTTGTTCTTTAGGGATTTATTCCACCCCTCTGCAGGATAGATGGATTCTGGTATGTACCTACTTTCAGTACCTTCCGTGTATGCCTTTCTATTGTACCTATGAGACTGTATCAGCGTGACTCTTATTGTTAGTATAACCTACTATGCATATCTGTTTAGGTATCCGCTAAGTTTGTTTGGACTCACACCGTTGCCTATGTTTTTATTTCAGGTTGAGATACTTGGAGTCGCTAGAAGAGCCCAGCAGCCAGTCCCTACCTATCGCATCGACATGGTTTTATTTTGTACTCGGAATGGCGTTTGTTTCATATTTCTTTTAGCTATTTGTATGGGTCTTGTGAGTGTTGTTGTGTGCCCCAAGGGCTTTTTGTATTGGTTGTTTCGTCGTAGGTTGGACCGGTCCGCAGTCAGGTATGGTTCACTTTTGGTTATAGTTATGTAATGTCTTGATTTTGAGGCCTAAGGCCAAATTATTATTGCGTGGGATGTTTGGATATTGTATGTATATGTAAATTGTCTGCCGGACAAGGGAGGTTTTGCCCGATTTTCTATTGGATCAGCGGCTCCTGGG
Source organism: Boesenbergia rotunda (assembly GCA_024364735.1). Lineage (NCBI taxonomy): Eukaryota > Viridiplantae > Streptophyta > Magnoliopsida > Zingiberales > Zingiberaceae > Boesenbergia > Boesenbergia rotunda. Next base: position 432,801 of record JAGFNQ010005153.1, on the reverse strand, counting down.
TCTCGGGGCGTGACATTTTAAACTGTGACTTAGCTTAGATTTTTGTTGTTAGATTTCTGCTCTATATATTCAAAATGTGATTCTATCTTTGAAAATATTACCTAATGATTTCAAAGGTCCATTTAGTTTTTTATTGGGGGATAAGTTTTTATTGACCAGCTCAGGGAGCATTAAACTACTAAAATCTATTTTTATTTTGTCTTTAGATTTTTTTTTCAAAAAAAAAAAATTTGATTTAACTCATTGCTTCAAGACTTGGATTTCAAATTTTTGGTTGTGGGGCTAAGTTTTTTTTACCAATTCGGGGGGAGGAACAAAATTAAAATCTATTTTTGAAATCTTTGAAAACAAAAATATTTTGATTATACTTAAAAAATAATCTTTCAAAATTTTGTTTTGAAAAATGCTTATTTTTGGAAAGATGCTTTGGAAAATAATAAATTCCTTTTGGAAAAAAAAAATTTATTGAAACTCTTTATTTGAAATACCATAAAAACTTTTAAGGATATCTTTTTTTTATTAGAAAATTGACTTAGAGTTTTTTTAAACTATAATTGGGCCTCATAACCCTATTTTAGAAAATTTTTAAATATTTTTTTCCTTAGAAAAGTATTGCTAAATTGAGCCTTGGCCTCAAAATGTCTTAGAGTTATTTTTTTAAAGTATTTTAGAAATTAATTTTTGAAAACATTCCTTTTGTAAAATGCCTTACAATTTTGTGTTGAAAATATGCTTTGAATCATTATTTAAAATTTTTTCTAATAAAAGGGTGTTATAATTTTGTTTTAATCATTAGTTTGGCCTATTTTAGCCCAGAAAATATTGCAAATATTTGTTCTTGGCCTTAGAAGTTTTTATTGGAAAATTATTCTTGAAAATTTTAAATTAATCCTCTTCTTTAGAATGTTAATCAAATGCCAAATTAGTAAATTGTTCTTTTACTTTGCCATCATAATTATGTTACTTGTTTCTTTTAATGAATGCCAAAGGGGGAAAGGTTAAGGCTTAATGACTAGAAAACTTGAACTTGAAAAACTAACTCTGATTTTAGAATATATCATTGCTATTCTGTTATTATTATTGTTATTTTTCTAACTTTAAGCCAGATTGTCTTTGCATCAAAATGAGAGAGATTGTTGATGCAGTTTGTACTAATGATCAAACTCGTGTTTTGATGAATGACAAATAGGTTAAAGATATATTATTATTTTCTAACATTGTTACCGAGTGTGCAGGATTGAAAGACTCTAACCATAGAACCATTTCGGAGCTCTAAGCTGAGGCCTTGACGAGATCCTAGTATTGGGAAGATAAGGTCTATTTAATACTGAACTTGTTTAGTTCATTTTTGTACTTGTGCTAACCTTGTTTTATAGGCAATATCTTGTTTTCGACTAATGTAATTTGTAGGGTTTGAATTGTAAATTTCAGCCTTGGATAAATAGTGCTCGAGGCACCTCAGGTGGGACTTGAGGCACCTCAGTTGGGGCTGGAGGCGTGATAGTTCCCAATACTAGTGTCATAAGTGAGCCTCAAATTTAGAATTATAACTGAAAACCCTTGGCTAACAAGACTAAATGTAGAATAGGGGCCTCAGGTTGTATTTTTCCAAGGACTAGTTGTGAGTGTTTGAATCAAGCTTGAAAATTATTTGTCGTTAAATGATTTGGGTTTTCTAGATAAAATGGGGGTTTTGTTTAAGATTGAAAATGTAATCGAAACGAAACAAGCTTAACTAAACAAACTTAACTAGGGAATTGCAATTCTAAATTTAACCTACTTGGAGATTGAACATAACAATTTGAAATTGCAAGATTAAAAGATACAACTAATATCTATTGCAGAAATTCACTAAAATTGTATCTAACTTCGGAAATGAGAATTGAAGCAAGCTGAAAACTGAAATAGGGTCAATTGTGCAGAAAATTTCCTGATCGGTCGGCTGACCGATCAGATACAATCCTGATCGGACTGGTGTCCGATCAGGTGCTGCCTGGATCGGTCAAATACCGATCAGTAGCTGATCGCAAACTGATACAGAGTTAAACGACTGAAGAACAAAATTCAGGAATTGAAAATTTACAGAAACTAAACATCAAACCCTTCCTCTGGCTCGAATTCTTCTTGCTGTCACACAAGAATTAGCTATGAACCCCCTAGCTCGACAATCAACAGATCTTTAGCCTCTGCGAGAACCTTAGCTCAGATTTGCCTTAACTGATACACTCTTCCGATCTTCTCATACTTGCGGTCTGGGATTGCGGTGATGGCTCAGGATCAATCAGATCAACTCAGAAAACCCCTCTGAATTGCTCCGATTGGTGAAGGATGGAATACCAGTGTGGATCAATCAGAAAAATGGCAGAACTGGCGAAACCCTCACCTAGCTCTTCTCAGCAACAAATTGAACAGAGAATCTCATGGAGACGCAATCCCGACGATCTGGAACTCGAACCAATCTCGGATTCGATATGGCCGCGCGATCGAAGAAGCAAACTTTAAGAAAATCACAAGAACAGACGACGAACAACGAAACAGACTAGCGAAGATGCGACGATGAGCTCAGCGGAGGGAATTTCTATTTTAACTAATTGCCTTTGAATTTGAACGGCCCAGATCCTTTTTGTGTCATCCAACGGTCAGATCAAGTCAGATCGAACCCAAACTTTCCAGATCTTGATCAAGGGTCAAGATTTGCTCCTCCTCAGCTCGGATCAACCGGATTTGCATCCGATGGCTCAGAGTGCTCTGATCTTTGAATGGACAGTTTAGGCTCCTCTAAGCTCGATCCAACGGCTGGATGACCTCTGATTGAGACCAAATCTTCATATCTTGATATGTGGCCCAGATTAACTCTAACTTGAGCTCTGATTAGTCAGCAAATGATGGATGGCTCAGATCTAGCCGTTCCTTGATCGGACGGTCCACATTGATCCACCTCTTGATCCCCTGGATCAAAGCCAAGTAGAAGCTCAAGTCTGATCCAATCTTGATCTAGGTCCATGGTCAATTGAAGCCTACAAAATTAGATTCAAAATTAATGCCAAAATATCTCAAATATAGAAAGAATTGTATCCAAGTATAAAATATAAAGATTTCATGAAACCTAATGTAAATGCAAGCTTAGCATATGAAAAGGGATCAAAAACATGGATTTGAGAACCTAATTTAATCAACAAAATGAAAGTTATCAACTCCCCCACACCTATTCTTGGGCGTCTCGCACAAGCTACTAGTAAACTAAGATGCACCCCCTAGATTATTCTCAATCATAGTTAGAAGCAATTGAAAGGAAATTACCTAGGGTTGTCAATTCTCAAAAATCTAAGCTCAATAGACTAGTATCTTGTCCTTAAATCAACAACTTAGCATACTTCCTCCTTCATGATTCATAGAGATGAACTCAACACTCAAACCTTTCAAAGGGAGTTTAGTGGCTCTCTTCCTAAATTCTACATTTCAATGAAAATGGAGTCACTCAAACACAACATGTTTCTTGCACTACCATAGGCTTGCTCATTATCTACTCTCCACCATCATTCTTGACTTGGATCCACATCTACAAGGTTTATTATAACAAACTAAAGAAATATGAAATGAATAGAATGAGAGAGAAGTTCCATGAATTTTGATACCAAAGACTCATGATAAAGAAACTAGAGAAATATGATATGATAAGAAAAGTATGTGGTAAAGAATTATAGCATGAAGAAGAAATATGGAAAAGTAAGGAAAAATAGAAGACTTGGATACTCAAAATTGTTTCTACTGCACTTTGCCCTCTTGTATAGTCCTCTCAATGGTCTCAAAGCTTAAGTGGGTAGGTATCAGCTGATTTGGTTGAGGAACTTCACTGAATTCTGTATTCTGTAATGTGCTAGCTCCACTGATCGGTCCATAGACCGATCAGACATTGCCTGATTGTTCTGGTGATCAGACTGTGCCTCTTCTGCTCGGACTGGATAACTCCTGATCGGTCTGGTGTACCGATCAGGCTCCTCCCTGATCGGACTGGTGACCGATCAGGGGCTGATCAGTAGCTGAACTGAGCTGAATTCTGAAACTGCTTCTGCGATATTTTTTTCCTTTCAATCAACACTAAATCTTAACTCATCTAGCTTCTTATTCACGACTTCAAGTTCAGAAATCTATCCATCTTTTGAACCTTCATGTTTTCCTTTATCTTTTCTTTCTTTTGCTTTTCTTTTCTTCTTTTTTTTCTCTGATTTCTGTTTTGTGTAGCTGCATTTTTTTCTTTCTTTCTTTCTTCAGTTTCAATTACCTCCAACAACCAGATTCTACTCCCTCATCTCCACTTCAGTTCTGGCAATGATTTGAACTTTTGAAGATAATTCCACTTACCAATTCCATGTTTAAATGAAAGCTTGTGGTAGACTTGAAAAGTATCACTAATAACTAACCTTTGTGAGCTCCCATTCCTTTCGAAACCAGCCTCATAGAGTTGAAACACTAAGCAACATTCAGAAATCAAATTGCTCCAAAAGTGATCTTTACTTTTCAATACTCACAACTCATCTTTGATACACCACTCCCTCTAATTGGCACACTTCTTCATTTTTTTTCTTTTCTCTATTTTTTTCTATTTTTGCATTGCATCCCTCATACTCTTCACCTCTTCAAGTCCATCAAAACTCATTCTCACTATGATTTAACAAAAAGAGACTTCCAAAATTCCCAAAATTTCAATTTATCACTCCTTACCACAACTTTTCAAAGCTCTAGCCACCTCCCCCACACTTAAACTTTTGTCCGTCTCGGCAAAGTAACATCAAGAAAAATCCCAAGTAACCAAGTCCATGGAGAAAAATAGTTATGAGCAGAAAAAATAGAGAAGGAAAAAGAATAAAGCATGTATCAACAAGGATTATTGCAAAAGCTCATATGAAAAGGGAAGACAAAATGATTAATCTCTATAAATGTGGTCCAATCATAGAAATATGGTTTTGAAAGAACCTAAGCAAGTTCTAGAGTACAATCACATGTGTGTATCTCAACAATAAAGCCAAGACCTCACTAGGTAAAAAGAATTCATCTCAACTCATCAATCTAGAGTCCATAACCAAGTAGTACTCAAGCAACCAAGAATTTTCATCCATTGACTCAAATCCTAAGTTTTAACAACCAAATTTAATTTGCTTTCAAAAGACTCTAAAATGATATAGAGAAAACCTAGAGGGATACATTTATTCCTACATGCAAGAAATAAGGTGCCAAAATGATAAAATGGTGCCTACAATAACTCTTTATTCATCCTACACTACCTAAACATTTATTATCAAAAACTCATGGTAAAAGAAAATTTAACTACTTGAGAACAATTAAATGGTATTTACAATGAAATAAAAACTCAAGAAAAGAAAACTCCCCTTTAGGTTGGGTAGATAGCATCTTTGATGTCCAATCCATCCACCTCTAGCTCCTTTAATTCTTCAAAGTATTTCTTGAGCCGGTGGCCATTGACTCTCCAAACAAAATGATTAGCCTCATCTTTAATTTCAACAACACCATAGGGAAAAATGTTAGTTACAATAAATGGACCTTCCCATCTTGACCTCAACTTACCTTTAATCAACTTGAGCCTTGACTTGTACAATAGGACCTTGTCGCCAATTTGGAATTCTTTCCTCACTATATTTTGTCATGGAAGTTCTTGGTCTTTTCCTTATAAATTCTTGAGTTTTCAAATGCTTCTAGTCTAATCTCCTCAAGTTCTTGAAGTTGAAGTTTTCTCTCTTCTCCCACCTTAGTAGCATCAAAGTTGCAAGCCTTCACCGCCCAATATGCTTTGTGCTCTATTTCCACGGGTAGATGACAAGCTTTTCCATATACTAACGGTAGGGAGACATTCCAATTGGTGTTTTGTATGCCGTTCTATAGGCCCATAGTGCATCATCTAGTCTCTTGCTCCAATCTTTCCTATTAGGCCCAACGGTCTTTTCCAAAATTGCTTTGATTTCTCTATTTGAAATTTCGGCTTGGCCATTTGTTTGGGGATGATAGGAAGTAGAAACCTTGTGGACAACCCCATACTTGCTAAGTAGGGCCTTTATGTGTTTGTTGCAAAAATGAGATCCTTGGTCACTTATGATAGCCCTGGGAATTCCAAACCTGCAAAATATATGTGACCTGACAAAACTAACAACAACACAAGAGTCATCAGTCCTGGAGGGAATGGCCTCCACCCATTTAGAAACATAATCTACAGCAAGTAAAATATACAAATAACCACAAGAAGCAGGAAAAGGTCCCATAAAGTCTATTCCCCAAACATCAAAAATCTCACAGAAAAGCATAGTCTGTTGGGGCATTTCATTTCTAGCTCCTATGTTCCCAGTTCTCTGACATCTATCACAATTTTTATAAATCAAATATGCATCATGAAATAAGGTGGGCCAATACAATCCACACTCTAAAACTTTCCTAGCTGTTCTTTGTAGTCCAAAATGTCCCCCACAGGCTGATGAATGGCAAAAAGTAAGAACTGAACAAAACTCATGGTCAGGTATGCATCTCCTAATTATTTGATCATTACAAAACTTCCATAAATAAGGGTCATCCCACACATAGAATTTAGCATCACTTTTGAGTTTATCTTTTTGAGCCTTAGAAAAATGTGTAGGAAAAACATGAGCTGCTAAAAAGTTAACAAGGTCTGCATACCAAGGCGACTCACCATGTATCGCAAGAAGGTGCTCATCTCTAAAGTCATCATCAATGGTGGTAGGAGATCCATCTCCCTCAATTCTGTTCAAGTGATCTGCAACTAGGTTCTCTTTGCCACTCCTATCTCTGATTTCCAAATCAAATTCTTGGAGTAGAAGCATCCATCTGATTAGCCTAGGCTTAGCATCTGGCTTCTTCAAAAGGTACTTTAAAGCTGCATGATCAGAAAAAATAATAACATGTGAGCACAACAAATAAGATCTAAACGGTCTAAAGCAAAAACAATGGCAAGAAGCTCCTTTTCAGTGGTGGTGTAGTTGGCTTGGCGGCATCTAGGGTCTTGGAGGCATAACATATGACATGAGGTGCTCCATCCACCCTCTGTGCAAGAACAGCTCCTACAGCAAAGTTAGATGCATCACACATTAGTTCAAATGGTAAATTCCAATCAGGGGGTCTAATAATAGGAGCTGAAGTAAGAGCCTCCCTTAGTCTGTGAAAAGCTTCTTTGCATTTATCATCAAAACAAAATTCAACATCTTTTTGCAAAAGTCTTGTCAAGGGCCGAGCAATCTCACTGAAGTCTCTAATAAATCTGCGGTAGAATCCTGCATGGCCAAGAAAGCACGAACATCCCGTACGCATACGGGGTAAGATAAAGAAGATATAACACTAATTTTTGCAGGATCTACCTCAATACCTCTCCTAGAGACTATATGACCTAATACAATTCCATGCTCTACCATAAAATGACATTTTTCAAAATTAAGCACAAGGTTAGTCTCAATGCATCTATGTAAAACCCTAGACAAATTATCTAAACAAGAATCAAATGAAGTGCCAAAGACAGAAAAATCATCCATGAAAATCTCCATACAGTGCTCTAATAACTCACCAAAATACTTACCATGCACCGTTGGAAAGTTCCTGGAGCATTGCAGAGTCCGAATGGCATCCGTCTATATGCAAAAGTGCCGAAGGGACAAGTGAAGGTGGTCTTCTCCTGATCCTCCGGGTCAATACAAATCTGGAAATAACCTGAGTACCCATCCAAGAAGCAGTAGTGAGACTTCCCTGCCAACCTCTCAAGCATCTGATCAATAAAAGGCAAGGGAAAGTGATCCTTCCTCGTGACTTGGTTTAGCTTCCTGTAGTCAATGCATACTCTCCATGAATTTTTAACTCTGGTGGGCACTAGCTCATTGCTTTCATTTTCCACCACTGTAACTCCAGATTTCTTAGGCACCACATGGATGGACTAACCCACTGGCTATCAGAAATAGGGTAAATGATACCTGCCTGTAGAAGTCGAGTCACCTCTTTCTTTACAACATCCAAAATTAGTGGATTAAGTCTCCTCTGTGGCTGCCTAACTGGTTTGACATTTCTTCCAAAAATATCCTGTGCATGCAAATAGCTGGGCTAATACCTGGTATATCTGATAAAGTCCACCCAATGCTTTCTTGTGCTGCCTCAGGACTTGCAATAATTTTTCTTCTTGCTCTGATTCCAAGTGCTGAGCAATAATGACAGGAAAATTCTGCTCCTCTCCTAGAAAAACATATTTCAAATGATCTGGTAGTGGCTTAAGCTCAATCTGGGCCTGCTCACTAGGTATGGGTGATCCTTGGGGCTCAGTGCAATCCCCTACACTCTCACACCTATCTTCTGAGTCCTCTGAAATATCTATCAAAGTAGGTGATCCTTGGGGCTCTGTGCAATCCCCTACACCTAGAAAATCCTCTCCAGCTGGAAGTAGGTCTGAAATACCCTCTGAATCTTCCTCCTCAATAGCAAATACATCCTCAGCCTCCTCTGAAATAACAAGTGAAGCTCCCTCAGCCAATATATCTGCATCATCCAACCCTCTAGAATGCCAATGCTCATAATAGAATGATCCTCTCTAGGGTGCTTCATGGCATCGAAAATACTGAATTGGACTACTGTGTCTCCAATTTCCATGGAAAGTGTGCCAGCATAAACATCTATCTTTGTCCTCACAGTCTTCAAAAATGGCCTCCCTAAAATGAGTGGAGATCTGTGTGCTAAGTAGTCCCCCTCCATGTCCAAAATGTAGAAATCCGCAGGAAAGATCAGCTCCTTCACCTTTACCAACAAATCTTCAATAATACCGGCTGGGTGGGTCTGACTCCTGTCTGCCAGCTGAATCACCACTCCAGTAGGCTGTAGAGGGCCTATACCAAGCATCTGGAAGACTGATCTGGGCATCACATTAATGGAGGCTCCTAAGTCCAACATGGCATCATGAAACATAGTCCTCCCTATCTCACAAGACACAGTAAAAACCCCTGGGTCTTCACACTTCTGAGGGATGGAATGGATAAGTGCTGAGACATTTTTCCCCAAGCTGACCAACTCATTCTCCTTCAACTTCTTCTTGTGAACACATAAGTCTTTGAGGAATTTGGCATACTTAGGAATCTGTTTTATCATGGTCAACAAGGGTACATTAATCTCCACCTTACTAAACAACTTCACAAGCTCATTGTATTCCTTGGCTTTCTCCTCCTCCACTTGCTTCTTGGCTTGAGTTTTGCGCTGTGGGAAGGGCAAATGAACCCTCAATTCCTCCTCTTGAGCCGAAATTTGTGGAGCTGAATTCTGAACTGGAATTCCATCTGAAGTAGCTGCTGTTGGTCCACTTTTACCACTGAATTCTCCTTCATTTTCCACCAAAATCACAGGATTACTTGAGGAAGGAGTTAGGCTTGGACTAGGGTTGAAACCAACTGATTTTGAAGTCTTTTCAGGGCTGTTTGGGGCTGAAAAAATAGGTGTGTCCTGTTTTCCGAAAAATTCAGCCTTTGGATCATTTGAAGTTGAAGCAACCTTCCCACTCCTCAAAGTGATGGCACTAACGTTTCCCTTTGGATTGGGAGTAGCTTGAGAAGGTAGTTGACTTGATCCTTGGGCTTGCATTTGGTTCATCCCACTAGCCAATTGTCCAATTTGTCTCTCAATGTTTTGTAAGGTGGGATCATTTTTTGTTGGCCTTGTTGTTGCAAAAGTTGTTGTAACATCTCCTCTAGCCTTTGTTGTTGAGCATTCATCCCACTAGAGCCTCCATAGCCTCCTTGGTTAGCATGAGTCTTTGGTTGGCTTTGAAATGAAGATTGAGGTTGCTGAAATTGTTGAACTTGCTGTGAACCTTGGAAGTAGGGCTATTGGGGCTGGTTATAGGGTTGAAATGGCTGTGAAAATTGCTGAAAATTAGGCTGGGAACTTGATTGAAATTGTTGAGAATTGAAACTCTGAAAATTCTGAAGTTGAGGTTGAAATTGTTGTGGTGAGGGCTGAAATTGTGTGGGCTGGAAATTCTGTTTCGAGGGCTGAAAACTTTGGTTGAATGGCTGAAAACCTTGCTGAGAAAACTGATACCCTTGCTGGAAATTCAGATTACCTTGGAGCCCTTGATGATTTCCTTGAAAAGGTGGCTGATTTTGTTGATAGGGTTGCTGAAATTGCTGAATTGGTTGTTGAAATGGCTAAAATTATTGCTGCTCTTGATGATTTTGCTGAAAATTAGGTTGGGGTTGTTGATAGGGCTGTTGTGATGGGTTTTGTTGATAAAAAGAGTTGTCATACTTAAAGTTTGGATGATCCCTCCAACCCTGATTGTAAGTAGATGAGTAGGGGTTATTTTTGGCTTGAAATTGTCCTCTAGTCAATGCCGCTAGTGTCTCATCTTGTTGGAGGTTAGGACATAAATCCGAATTGTGGTCTTGGCTTGAGCAAATACTGCATAACCTTATCACTTGGCTTGAAGGTGGAGGTACCGAAAAATTCTGATTTTGGCTCACATTGTTTAGAGTCATTTGCTTCACCATGGAGGTAAGCTCCATTAAAGAATTCTTGATTTCCTTTTGCTCATTAGAGACCATCTAAACTTCATTTACTCCTCTGGTGGACAAAGGTCTACTCCCAAATTGTTGTGAGTTCTCTACCATGTTTGAAATCAACTCCCTAGCTTGATCTAGTGTTTTGTTCACTAGGGCTCCTCCAGCTGCAGCGTCAATCATAATGCTATCCATCTGGAGTAGACCCTCGTAGAAGTACTGAATAAGTATCTGCTCACTGATCTGGTGTTGTGGGCGACTAGAGCATAGCTTGTTGAATCTTTCCCAGTAATCGTATAGGGTCTCTCCCACTACTTGTTGTATTCCACAAATACTCTTCCTAATGATTGCGGTTCTGGATGCTGGAAAGTACTTCTACAAAAATGCTTTCTTCAGAGAAATCCAACTAGATACGTGCCCAGTAGGTAAATAGTAGAACCAGTCCTTAGCTGCTCCAATCAGGGAAAATGGAAATGCTCTAAGCTTAATATCTTCTTCAGAAATCCCCTAAGGCTTCATGGTGGAGCAGACTACATGAAATTCATGTAAGTGTCTATTGGGATCCTCCCCAGACTGTCCTTGAAATTTGGGCAATAAGTGGATGAGTCCTGATCTCAACTCAAAATCTCCAGTGATCTCTGGGTAAGCAATGCAAGAGTACTGGAAAGTATTATCAGGTGCTGCTAGTTCCTTCATGGTTTTCTGGTGGTCTGCCATAGGATCAACTGAATGAGTGGAAATAAACTGAGTAAGAATAATGTCAAAAGCCTCTGAAATACTAATTTGGTTCCTCCTTGCTCTGAAAGTCCTCTCAATTTCAGGATCAAACTCTTCAAGAATACCACCTGCAGATCTGGTCATACAACAAACAAAAAATCGCAGCAAATGTATACAGAAGAAAGAAACAAATAGAATGGATCATAAAATATAGAAATAAGCACGCAAGCTAAATCAAACAAACTCAACTAGAGTTTCCCCGGCAACGGCGCCAAAAATTTGATAGTTCCCAATACTAGTGTCACAAGTGAGCCTCAAATTTAGAATTTATAACTGAAAACCCTTGGCTAACAAGACTAAATGTAGAATAGGGGTCTCAGGTCGTATTTTTCCAAGGACTAATTGTGAGTGTTTGAATCAAGCTTGAAAATTATTTGTCGTTAAATGATTTGGGTTTTCTAGATAAAATGGAGGTTTTGTTTAAAATTGAAAATGTAATCGAAATGAAACAAGCTTCACTAAACAAACTTAACTAGGGAATTGCAATTCTAAATTTAACCTACTTGGAGATTGAACATAACAATTTGAAATTGCAAGATTAAAAGATACAACTGATATCTATTGCAGAAATTCACTAAAATTGTATCTAACTTGGGAAATGAGAATTGAAGCAAGCAGAAAATTGAAATAGGATCAATTGTGTAGAAAATTTCCTGATCGGTCGGCTGACCGATCAGATACAATCCTGATCGAACTGGTGTCCGATCAGGTGTTGCCTGGATCGATCAAATACCGATCAGTAGCTGATCGCAAATTGATATAGAGTTAAACGACTGAAGAACAAAATTCAGAAATTGAAAATTTACAGAAACTAAACATCAAACCCTTCCTCTAGCTCGAATTCTTCTTGCTGTCACACAAGAATTGGCTATGAACCCCCTATCTCAACAAATCAACAGATCTTTAGCCTCTGCGAGAACCTCAGCTCAGATTTTCCTTCAACTGATACACTCTTTCGATCTTCTCATACATACGGTCTGGGATTGCGGTGATGGCTCAGGATCAATCAGATCAACTCAGAAAACCCCTCTGAATTGCTTCGATTGGTGAAGGATGGAATACCAGTGTGGATCGATCAGAAAAATGGCAGAACTGGCGAAACCCTCACCTAGCCCTTCTCAGCAACAAATTGAATAGAGAATCTCATGGAGACGCAATCCCAACGATCTGGAACTCGAACTAATCTCGGATTTGATGTGGTCGCGCTATCGAAGAAGCAAACTTTAAGAAAATCGCAAGAACAGACGACGAACAAGGAAACAGACTAGCGAAGACGCGACGACGAGCTCAGCGGAGGGAATTTCTGTTTTAACTAATTGCCTTTGAATTTGAATGGCCTAGATCCTTTTTGTGTCATCCAATGGTCAGATCAAGTCTGATCGAACCCAAACTTTCCAGATCTTGATCAAGGGTCAAGATCTGCTCTTCCTCAGCTCGGATCAATTGGATCTGCATCCGATGGCTCAGAGTGCTCTGATCTTTGAATGGACGGTTTAGGCTCCTCTTAAGCTCGATCCAACGGCTGGATGACCTCTGATTGAGACCAAATCTTCAGATCTTGATCTATGGCCCAGATTGACTCTAACTTGAGCTCTGATTAGTCAGCAAATGATGGATGGCTCAGATCTAGCCGTTCCTTGATCGGACGGCCCACATTGATCCACCTCTTGATCCCCTTGATCAAAGCCAAGTAGAATCTCAAGTCTGATCTAATCTTGATCTAGGTCCATGGTCAATTGAAGCCTACAAAATTAGATTCAAAATTAATGCCAAAATACCTCAAATATAGAAAGAATTGTATCCAAGGACAAAATATAAGGATTTCATGAAACCTAATGTAAATGCAAGCTTAGCATATGAAAATGGATCAAAAACATGGATTTGAGAGCCTAATTTAATCAACAAAATGAAAGTTATCAAGGCGCCTTCAAGGAGATGAAGGTGCCTCCATGAAGCTACCGCTGAAGATAAGGGTTCGGCAGTCCGAGGCACCTCAAGTTGGAATTGAGACGCCACACTCCAAATGTGTAGCTCTTTCTAGAGGATAATACATCGTAGGCTTTAAATCAAATAAATTTTTCTAGATATGAGATACCTTAGATATCCTTTAAAAGGACTCTTCGTCCGAGAGCTCATGAAACAATTAACATTTTATTCTCAATCTTTCGCGACTGTTTTGCTTCCTCCTCTTCTTGCTACTGTCCTACATTGACTCGACTACGTCTAATTGTTGCCAAAAGACTGACGCCATCACACACGCTCGATTAACATTTGATCCTGTCGCGAAGCAAGCTGGACGCCCCTACAGCTGGATGAGCCTCCGGGGAGTGCGAAGTCGCTGAGATGGTTTACTGAGCTGGTGCACGCCTGTCCTGCAAGAGAATGACCGTTAGAACCCGCCAGGAAAAGTCCACGGCCAGACACTCCGACGGTCAAGTCAATGTTCGGCGGTGGCAGCAGAAAGCAATAGAATAGTATGGAATGCACTATTGCGCGTACCTGAAAGATACGAAGTGTGGAGGCTTATATAGCCGGGGAAGCTGACAGTTCCTGCCCCGCCTGCCACCTGCTGTCATATAGCGAGACAAGGTGATGAATGCCCAGAGGTGGCAGGATAAAGTGGCAAATACTGTATTAAGGAAAGGGGCACTGTCAACTTAATGGCTGGTGCAAATAGGCGTCGCTTGGCCTGACACCGGTGTAGGTGGTCGCAGTACGGGGGGGAGGGTATGGCAGGAAGATCAATACCTCAGTGTGATATCTGTCGTTTGAGCCCAAGATGGCTTTAGTCCTGCGCCGACCCCGTACCGCTTCTGGTAATCTGGTGTCAGGGAGTGGATGTGTCTGTTAGGGCCAACTGAGGGCCTATAAGGGTGCCAACTGGGGCACTAAGTGACGAGGCTGGCTGAGGGCCTATGAGGGTGCCGACTGGGGCACTGAGTGGTGAAGCCGGCTAAGGGCCTATGAGGGTGCCGACTGGGGCACTGAGTGATGAGGCCGGCTGAGGGCCTATGAGGGTGCCGACTGGGGCGCTAAGTGATGAGGCCGATTGAGGGCCTATGAGGGTGCCGACTGGGGCACTGAGTGATGAGGCCGGCTAAGGGCCTATGAGGGTGCCGAATGGGGCACTGAGTGACGAGGCCGTCTGTATTGCCTCCTCTGGTTCGGGCTTACCCCAGGAACGTGGTCCACCACGCGTCGGCGGGGAGCCGAGCCTGGAGGGGCGTCTGAGCTTGGGCCATATCGACTCCGAGGAACGTGGGCTACCGCGCACCCGATCGAAGGCCTTGACCCGCACGACACCAGTCCAACGGGCCTTTCCAGCCCTCTAACCATCTTCCTTCTGACTAGGCGCCAGGCTGTCGAGCCAGGCTACACGCAAGCTGGCCCGGGATCATATGCATCCCCCTCAAGACTAGTCGAAGGAGGCACGTAGTCCAACTGGCTGGACCCTGACTCTGGCTCGAGCCTAGCGCGCCCTTCGAAGTTATGGTGTATCTTCTCATTGATCGTCGTCTTAATGGCCTAAGGCTCGCGCCCCTAAGCCACTTGCTCCTGCATGCTAAAGGGTATGCCATCATGCTTCATGAAGGTTCTACCCACACAGGCGTTCTGCCATTTTGAGCCACATCCGAGCCTGATCAGATGGTTCTGGCCGAGTCGCACGTTTCCCCCAGCTCTTCATCGAATGACCAACGTTCCTCATTGGTTCCCATAAGTAGGCCTTTCTTCTGCCCATTCTTCCTTACGCGTTCAAAATCTCGCATCGTCCTCCGCCACTTTGAGTGTTGCTAGGGTTCAGGCAGCTCCTCTTCTTCGGCTTTCTTCTCCAGTGACTCCTTCCACCGGTCAGCTTCTTTTCTCCTTCCTATCCGATGGCCTCTCCTGCTTCATCTTCCTCCCCTTCTTAGCCCTGGTATTCCACCATGATAACTGCCCTCACTACTCTCAACCTGGAACAGATGCGGTCGGACTTCTTAATCCCCTCCGACCACCAGCTGCACTTGCCTAAGTCGACTGATCGACCTGATTCCACCCCTTTGGGCTACATTACCCTATCCCGAGACCATCTAAAAGTCGGTCTTAGTTTTCCCATCCATCCTTTCCTCTCTGCCGTCTGCGACCACTTTCAAATTCCATTATCTCAATTTACTCCCAACGACATACGCCTCATGTGTGGCTCGGTTATCATTTTCTCCTTATACAAGATTCCCCTAGAGCCGGAGAATTTCCATTACCTTTTCTATCCCAAGCAGCAGGAGGTCGGCGACTTCTTCTTCCAAGCCCAAGCCAAAGCCTCCTTCCTCTCGAATCATCCCTCTTCCAACAAGGGATGGAAGGAGCGCTACTTTTTCATCGGGCCCATCTTAGCCCCGAGCTGGCCCACTTCCTGGATTGAGGAGCTTCGCACTTTCGATCTCCTTCCCAGACACTATCGCACCACCGAGGCTTACCATACCGTAGCGGCCATGTTGGAGGGTAGACGCTTTCACAGGGGACACTTGCTGAAGGAAGGAATTCATTCTGCCTTCGGACTCAGTCCCGGACCGGTCCCTTCACTGTCCGAAGTCGGTAAGCCCTACTGCGCCTTCTCTGCATACTCTTTGATCATGCCTGAGCTTATTTTATTCTCGAAGTTCCCATGGTATTATCTGCGGCCCTGAGGGAAGGCTTCGAATTGGATAAGGTCGAGATGAAGACTCGATTTGCCGCCGTGTTGGCTACCAGAGGGGGCGCCGTGGCTGAGGATGCCTTAGCGAACCCGATTCCGACTGCCCCAGCGTCTGTTCCCCTCGCCTCTGAGATAGCCCCACCTGCAGCCGCCAAGCCACGTACTCCCTCCAAGAGTCGATGAGCTTCTTCCCCGACAGGGGGCTCGTCTCGCCCTTCTTCCAGCAAACATCTGGAGGAGAATAAGAAAAAGAAAAGAGCGGCTCCTGATTCGGGATCCCCTTCCACCTCCACTACCATTATTCCCTTCGTGGCCCCTGCCATTGATCCTCTTGCTGTCGTACTAGCTAATTGTTGATGCAGTCTGGCCCGGTTGTTGTTTTGGTGTTTGACAATGATTTAAGTTTGGTTGAGCGAATTTGGGTTAAAGTCCTGGTCGAGGACTGGGCATGAAACCCTGGTGAGTGAAGCCAGGTCCTAGCTTGTGAAGCTAGGTTGAAATCCCGGTGAGTGAAGTCGGGTCCTGGTGAGTGAAGCCAGGTGTTGGAAATCCCGGTGAGTGAAGCCGGGTCCTGGTGAGTGAAGCCTGGTGTTGAAAATCCCGATGAGTGAAGCTGGGTCCTGGTGAGTGAAGCCAGGTGTTGGAAATCCCGGTGAGTGAAGCCGGGTCCTGGTGAGTGAAGACAGGTGTTGGAAATCCCGGTGAGTGAAGTCGGGTCCTGTGAGTGAAGCCAGGTGTTGAAAAGTCCTAATTCGGAAGGGTTGGGTGAAAAGTCTTAGCTTGGAGGGCTAGGTGAAAAGTCCTAACTTGGAGGGTTAGGTGCAAAGTCCCAACTTGGAGAATTAGGTGAAAAGTCCTGGCTTGGAGGGTCAGGTGCCTAGCTTGGAGGGCTAGGTTGGATGAAGGTCTAACTCGGAGGGGTTGGGTGAAAAGTCCTAGCTTGGAGGGCTAGGTGAAAAGTCCTAACTTGGAGGGCTAGGTGAAAAGTCCTAACTTGGAGGGTTAGGTGCAAATTCCCAACTTGGAGAGTTAGATTGAAAAATCCTTAGCTTGGACGACTAAGGTGAATGAAATCCTAGCTTGGAAGGCTAGGTTTGCGTCCCTGGATCGGTCTGGTGACCGATCAGGGAGTTGGCACCCTGCCCCTTCGTGGATCGGTCTGGTGACCGATCCAGCGATGTCTGATCGGTCTGGTGACCGATCAGGGAGTATGTGTTTCACTCACTACACAACTCCTGATCGGTCTGGTGACCGATCAGTGAGCGAACAGTGAGTTGAGTTCGCCTACTGATCAGGCTCTGATCGGTCTGGTGACCGATCAAAGACTTAGGACTTAATTTTCCAAGTTACTGTTCACTCAGACCTGGACCGATCAGGATGGAGCCTGATTGGTTTGGAAGCAGCCTGATTGGTCTGGTGACCGATCAGGATGGAGCCTGATTGGTCTGGTGACCGATCAGGCTGAAACCTGGATTGGTCTGGGGACCAATCAGGAGTATGCAGAAGACTGCTGGATCGGTTTGGTGACCGATCAGGGTCCTTCCTGATCGGTCTGGTGACCGATCAGGCGCAGAACTTTAATTCAAATACGCTGTCAGAAGCTCTGATCGCGTCTGTTTTCACTGCCGATTCTCTGCTACATCACTGCTTATGTTTGATATGCATTGCTAAGCTTCTATTGGAGTGTGCAGGCTTTACAGGGATGATTCAAACATTGGAGGAGAGTCAATGGGAGGCTTTCCTTGGAGCAGGTTTGTTTGTTTCTCCTTCTCAGGTTTCAATGGCAACTGGAGCAGCTGGCGACTGACGGAGACTCAGCTGGAGAGGAGGTCTTCAGTGGACTGAGTGCTCAGGGAGGTCAGTGGGTTCAGGCTGGCTCAGTGGATGCTGGCGAAGCTTGTGATGGTGAGCAGAGCTTAAGAGACAAAGCTGGATGCAGAGGAGCGGTGGCGAACAAGACAGAAACTTGGGAAGTTTGGCTGGGCTGTGTTCGTGCTCTCTGTTGCTTTGTGCTTGAGCTTTCTTATGCATCTTTGTGAGCTTGTCTTCTCGAGTGTCTCGTGTGCTTAACTTGTATCTTCTTGAGATCACTTGTGGAGAGGTTTCTCCACCGAGAAGGAGGCTTCTACTATCCGGAGTTCACCGGGGCTTGATCTGCCGACGATCAAGGGATCGCCCACCTCACGGGCACGCCAAGGAGTAGGGGCAAGTTATCCCCGAACCTTGTAAACGATCCTTGTTAGCGATCCTTGGTTTGTATTCTCTGTTTCTGCAGTTTTGTTAAGTTTGCTTCTCTGCATTTGTTTTGTTTCCGCTGCTACTAACTTAAGTACAGAGAAGATTCGAAAAGAGCCAAGAAATTGTGTCTGGCTAGATTAACCCCCCCTCTCTAGCCATCTCGTCTCCAACACTAATGACTCCATTGTCCCCCTACCAGTCCGTACTCGTGTAGCCGATCCCCCCACTGATCTGGCTGCTGATCTGCCTGTCATCACACCGTCTGCCAACCCCTCTGCTTCCTCCAATGCTTTTGACCGATCAATACCCGAGAGGTCGAGAGCCCTGTCCGCTGAGGATCTAGTTGAGGATCCAATGATGCACCTTTTAGTGCCCACCCGGGCCAACTGCCATCTGAAGATGCCTTCGAGCGACCTGCCTGGCCGGCATCAGGATTGTAACGACCCGAAAAATTCTCTTAATATTTTCTTAAAATATTAAGCATGTCTAGATAATTTTCCGAGGGACCTAGAAATATTAGTACGAACCTTAGCCTAGAAATCCATGATTTTTCTCATTTAAATTGAGAAACTAAGTACTAATGGGCCTTATATGGGCTTTTCTAGTACCATGATTATTAGTGGATTTTAGGTAGAATTTAATATAAATATAAATGGATTTTAATTAGGAATATTAGTATGATTATGGGTGAGTTTTAGCATGGTTTCCTATTTAAATTGAGAAGTTAAGCACTAATGGACCTTATATGGGCTTTCTAATACCATGATTATTGATGAATTTTAGGTAAAAATTTATAGAAATATAAAGGGGTTTTAATGAGAAATATTAACATAATTATGGGAGAATTTTTAGGAGATTTTCGAATATTAGGAAAAATAAAATAAAAATAAAATGGAAAATTAATGCATGCACCAAGGATTTAAATCTTGGACCTCTTGTGTAACCATGCATGCTCTAACCAACTCACCTAGCAAGGGATTTCTATGAGGAAATGAAATGGAGTTTAGTTAAGGCTTAGGGGAAGAGGAAGAGACACCATGACTCTTCACTTACCCTCCTTAATGTGCTATAAAGAGGGGGTTTGGGAGTTTCTTTCTTCCTCCCTCATTCTAGCTGAAAATCTCAAGAGGAGATTTCCCTTGGAAAAGCTTCACAAGAGGGTCTCATCTCCAAGATCTAAAGGGTTCCCAAGGTTACATGGGCTAGAGATGACTTAAGGTCTAAGGAGTTCTTTTGATTCTCTATAATCAAGGTGAAAAATCAAGAAACCCCAAGGTAAGACTCCCTCACCTGTGGTATAATAGTTCCTTATGATTTTCATGATTTTTAGCATGATATATTGGTTGGTTTTTGGATTTGATGTTGAAAGAAAAGAAAACCAAGAACCCTAGGTTTATGGGTTTCGGCCACTATGTTTTTAGGGTCCATGATGATGCTAAAAATCTTCATAATGTTGTCTAATGTATTCCCATGATGTTTAGAGGCTAAATATAATTTTTGAGAATTTTTGGGGTACCTTAGGACCTCCTAGGGTTTCGGCCACTTCAAGAACCCATGTGTAGGGTTGGGTCTCAAACTTCAAGTATGTGTTTATGTATTATCATGATATAAGGGAGATGGGGGATGACTTATGTGAATTTTCACATGGCCTAGATGCCCTATAAGTTTCGGCCAAGGTAGCTTTTAGGGCAAAAAGTTAGGACTTATTCCAAGTAAGGGCCCCAAAGGCCCTATGGTAAGGTATAGTTGATGTTTAATGATTGATTGGGGATTTTAATGGAATTTTTCCATGCCCCCATGACCTTACATGTATCGGTCAGCCCTAGGAAGGTGGGCTAAAGGTTAGGGTTAACCCTAATCATGAGCTCTAATGACTTCCTATGGTCTCATAAATGATGTATGGTTGTTCCTTTACCTTATGTCATCTTACTTGTTTATGGAATTGATGGAACTCCACCTTATGGGTTTCGGCCAGCCATGTATCTAGGGTTTGGGGTGGAGTTAGGGTTCAAAGAATGATGTTTATGGTTATCATGAAGTGTATATACATATATATAGGTCCAAGCATGTGGTAGAAATCATGTTACCTATAACCCTAACCTCAAGCACCATGTTTATGTTTGTATGATTATGATTGGATGTCATGCTTAATAGGGTTAATTATGAATGTCTTATATTTCATGCCATGCACTTGGATAGTAGGTAGTATGTTTATGGAAGTCCTACCTATGTATGCTTAAGTTATGTAGAGAACCATGCTATGTTATATGCTCATGATAGGTTAAGAACCATGCTATGTTATTTCGTATGTTATGATATGAACGATGCCATGATAAGTATGTTAGGTTTATGTTCATGATAAGAATGATGTCATGATAAGTATGTTATGTTGATGTTCATGATAAGGATGATGCATGCCATGTTTTATGAATGATGATGCATGCCATGTTTTATGAAAGAAGATGCATGCCATGTTATGAATGAAAGATGATGCTTATGTCTTTAAGGCATAAATATGCTAAACGGCATGGTCGATGGTCGATGGTACGACGGTCGTGAGGACCGGTAAATGGGCCGGTAGACGGGCCGAGCCGTAACAAGTTATGTTATGTTAAAAATGCCATGAATGTCTTATGAATGATGAAGCATGTAAAGTATTTTACTTTATGAATGGGCTTGTACCGGACCGAAGTATGGGTCCAAGGGATGGGCACCTTAAGAACGCCCCGGTTCTGGACTACCGACTATGCTGTCCACGGTTCTGGCACTACCGTAGCTGTGCAACAGGGATGGGCACCTTAAGAACGCCTCGGTTCGGGGACTACCGACTATGCTGTCCTTACCCTAGTAGGTCGAGGCTAGCTACCTCGTACTTACTTAGGGATGCGCGCTTATGATGTATGTATGTGGTACAAGCCAGGGCCCAATGATATGATGAATATGTTTAAGCATTTAAAAGTATGTTTTAAAAGTTAAGCATCCTTATGTATATGCATTCCACTCATGCATTCATTCATGTTATGCATTATGCTATGCTAATAAGATTTTATGATTACTCTTCATGTTAAGAAAGATGCATGAGAATAATGGATCTATGTCATAATTATGTTAAGACGATGCTCATATGCTATGATAGGAAGTATGCTTATGTTTATGCCATACAGGTTGGTTTATGTCATGCTAGAAATGTTTATTATGTTATGTTTATACCATGTATTATGCCATGCTAGAAATGTTTATCATGTTATGTTTATACCATGTATTATGCCATGCTAGAAATGTTTATCATGTTATGTTTATACCATGTACTATGCCATGCTAAAAATGTTCATTATGATATGTTTATACCATGTCTCATATGCCATGATAGGAATGGTCACTTATGTTTAAGTTCATGTCATGTCAAGTATATGATAAGTGATTCAAGTTGTTATGTTCTAAGTAGATCACCAAGTATGTTAATATTTCATGTGCTCATTATGAAATGACGAATGGTTTTGTGAGTAGGAAAGAGTCTTACTAAGCCTGTGTGCTTATAGTCTTATTTCCTTATACCGCAGATCATTCAAGGGGACAATGATGGAAGGAGCAGGAGGGCAAGAACGCATGTGTGTGGTAGTGACTTGGCCCAGAGAATCATATGTTTATCGTTTATGCTAGAACTTTACTTTGGTCACTTATATGCTTGAATAATGACTTATGGAACTCTATGATGTGATGTGATATTTAAGTATGAAGTCAATATGCCGAGTTTCCATGTCATTATGTTAGGAATGGTAGTAGGGCATGTATGTATAAGTTAAAGTTATTCCGCTGCCTTATGATGTCTACATGCCTTAAGTATGTTAACGTAACGCCACTTAATAGAAAGAAAAAAAAAGCGGGCGTTACAAGGATCTTTGCTTGTACGGGTCGGTGGTCGACCGCTATGCCCAGGGACTCAAGGAGTCCTACTTTCATGGCCCATGTAACAAAGCTGATGCCTTCTTTCTTAAGGCCACCCAGGTATGCCTGTACTAGCCTGGTCCTCTGTTAAGCCTTTCTATTTCTTATCCACGAGACCGGTATTTGTTTTGCAGTTTATGGGAGATTGCCACGGCTTTTCCATGTCGCTCCTGACCCAGGCCTCGGCTCGGACTAAGGCCGTGACAGAAGTAGGGTGCCTAATGACTCAACTAGCGCACTCTCAGCTAGCCGCTGATGAGCCCACTCTGAACCACTTGCGAGCCGAGGTTTAGGCCCTACAAGATCAATTAGCTCACTCCGAAGAGCAACTTGAGACAGCACGTGACCAGATCGAGATGGCGAACCAAGCGGCGTCCCACACAAACATCCGGCTCTCCACGCTGAAGCATACAGAGCGGAAGGTTTGGGCTCTTCAGGCGAAGGCCCAGGACGAGTTGACTCAGGCAAGGACTGAGCTCCAGGAGACGTCCACTGCCAACGACTCCCTTCGGGCCCAACTAGAGGCCAGAGATGCTGAGGCCTCAGCCCAAACACAAAGGATAACTAAGCTATCAGCCGAGCTCTCTTCCAAGGACCAATTGCTACAAGATCAAAAGGAGGAGCTGGAGCGACTGATGAAGGAGAGATCTGAGTGGGAGGCCGCTCGGGCAGAGCTAGCAGAGCTACGCGCTTACAAAGAGGCTGAAGCTTCTCGACTGGAGGAGCGTAGACTCGAATGCATCAATGCCCCGGTCCACACCTCCGAAATCTCCAGGCGTTTTATGGCGGTAATGAGGCACTAGGGAGTCAACGTCGTTCAACAACTCAAGCTCGGAGGGTATCTGCATCCCGATATGCCTCCCACAGCAGTTCGGCTTCAATATATGTGCAAGGACCTTCCCGATGTAACTAAATAGCCTTTTAAGTGAGGGTCTGGCCCCTTATCTCTCTTCTTTTTGCGTATAGAGGGGCGATTGACCCCACATGATGTAACATCCTTGCTTGGCCGAATGAAAATTTTCCTTTCTACTCGAACTTCTTACCACTGCTCTTATTTGCCAAGTGCTAATGATCCGATTGATAGTCGCTTGAGCATTTGGCTCAAAAGATGCCTCTGCCGCGTAAGCTATCAGGCCACGAAGTTAAGGACCAATAACCTCGAAGAACTGGATGCGTAGGAAAGGGTGTGCCCGACCTAGAGTTGTCTCGCATGGGGGGATTTAGCCGCTTGGTCGAGTCGGAGCCCGGGGAGCGCGAGTCGCCACGCGTCCGACCTGAACTTAAACCAAGGGATTTGTGGGAGCTAGCCCATGGGAATTTGGCCTCTTGAACGATCTGACTCCGGGGAGCATGGGCCGCCACGCATCCGACTGAGGCCCGGGCCAAGGGATTTGCGGGAACTGGCCCGTTTGCGAATTTGACCTCTTGACCGAGCTGACTCTGGGGAGTGTGGGCTGCCACGCGTCCGATCGGCGCCAGCCCAAGGGATTTGCGGGAGCTAGCCCGTTTGCGAATTTGGCCTCTTGACCGAGCTAACTCCGGGGAGCGTGGGTCGCCACGCGTCTGACCGGGGCCCGGACCAAGGGATTTGTGGGACCTGTTGATGCAGTCTGGTCCTGATTGTTATTTTGGTGTTGACACCGATTTTAGTTTAGGTGGATGATATTTGATTATGATTAAGTCCTGATCGAGGATCAGGCATGGTATGGAAAATCCTAGTCTGGAGGGCTAGGTGTTGGAAAATCCTAATCTGGAGAGTTAGGTGTTGAAAATCCTAGCTTGGAGGGCTAGGTGTATGAAAAGTCCTAATTCGGAAGAGGTGGCTGAAAAGTCCTAGCTTGGAGGGCTAGGTGAAAAGTCCTAACTTGGAGGGTTAGGTGCAAATTCCCATCTTGGAGAATTAGGTAAAAAAGTCCTGGCTTGGAGAATCAGGTGCCTAGCTTGGAGGGCTAGGTTGGATGATGTTCTAACTCGAAAGGGTTGGGTGAAAAGTCCTAGCTTGGAGGGCTAGGTGAAAAGTCCTAGCTTGGAGGGCTAGGTGAAAAGTCCTAACTTGGAGGGTTAGGTGCAAATTCCCAACTTGGAGAGTTAGATGGAAAAATCCTTAGCTTGGAGGGCTAAGGTGGATGAAACCCTAGCTTGGAGGCCTGGGTTTGACTCCCTGGATCGGCCTGGTGACTGATCAGGGACATTGGCACGCTGCTCCTTCGTGGATCGGTCTGGTGACCGATCCAGCGATGTCTGATCGGACTGGTGACCGATCAGGGAGCGCACAGTGAGGTTGGGAACCTACTGTGTGGCTCCTGATCGGTCCGGTGACCGATCAGGGAGCAGGCTGCTTCCTTGCTGCCTTGCCCTTGATCGGTCTGGTGACTGATCAGGGAGCGGATAGTGAGTGAGTTCCCTTGCGGATCAGACCCTGGATCGGTCCAGTGACCGATCAGGGACTTAGGATCTGATTAAAAAATCACTGTTCATCTGTCCTGATCGGTCTGAGTGACCGATCAGGCTTCACTCTGATCGGTCTGGTGACCGATCAGGCTCCACTCTGATCTGTCGGGTGACCAATCAGGTGTGTATAGCCGCGAGAGCTGGAATCCCAGCGAAGCAGTGGATCGGTCTGGTGACCGACCCACAAGCCCTGGATCGGTCCGATGACCGATCACTTTAATTCAAATTACACTGTTAGACGCGGTCAGAGCGTCTGATCGTATCCGATTTGCTACTGTTTTCTTCTGATATTTGATTTACTATGTGATTTACTGCTCTAACAGTCTGATTAAGCTGCAGGTGATAGGGGAGGATTCAAACACTCAAGGAGAAGTCAATGGAGGCTTTCCTTGGAGCAGGTTTGTCTGTTTTTCCATCTCAGGTTGCAACGGCCGAGCTGCAGACTGGAGCTGAGACTGGAGCTTGGCTGAGGGAAGCTCAGGGAGTCCAGGGATAGCTCAGTGGTAGCTGGCGTTGGCAGATGAGCAGCTGGGAGCTGCAGGGATGGTGTCATCTGATGCTTGGTGGAGAAACAAAAGCGAGAAGAGACTTCGGTTGAAGCAGAGTTTGAGAATCCTAAGTGTTCGAGCTTGCTGAAGTTCTTGCTGCGATTTTGTGTTCTCCACACTTGTCTTGCTGTGTGCGTGTGCTGTTGATTCTTTGAGCAAGTCATTGAGATCTGAGGAGCAACCAACTCTTACGTGAGTGCTGGGAGGAAAGAACAAGGGGCTTGGAGTCCAACAGTGAGAAGACACGAAGGAGGGAGTCCTTGCGTGAGATCGTCGTTGGGAGGAGCTCAGGATAGGCTCGCTGTGTTCTTGTCCTTGCTAGGGGAGTAAGAGTTTTCTCTGTGTTTCATTAAGCTTAAATATATATCCTTGTTTGAAACGTTGTGGAGAGGTTTCTCCACCGAGAAGGAGGTTGCGTTATATCCGGTGAACACCGGGGCTTGATCTGCCGACGATCAAGGAATCGCCCACCTTAAGGGCACGCCAAGGAGTAGGAGCAAGTTATCCCCAAACCTTGTAAACCCTCTTGTTAGCGATTTTGGTAGTTGTTCTTGCTTGCTTTCATTTCTGTTTTGTTTACTGCACTGCTTCCTTTTTTTGCTTCTTCCGCTGTGCTACTGATAAGTTGAGTGCAGAAACCTCACAAGTGTTTAAAGTCAAAGAGATTGGCTATATTGACCCCCCCCCTCTCTAGCCATCCGTTTCCAACAAGTGGTATTTGAGCTTGGGGCTCTGTTTACGGCTTAACATCCAAGAGTTATCAACAAGATGGCTTTGAGAGAAGGCTTCTCCACCACCCGACCTCCATTCTTTGATGGCGCTCACTTTCAATATTGGAGATCAAAGATGGAATACTATTTGAAGATGGACATCCATACTTGGTTCGCGGTGAAGGAGGGATTCGCCCCTCCTAAGGATGATGAAGGCAAAGAACTTGAGTCGTGGAGATGGACGGCCGAATAAACTCGAAAGAGTGAAGCCGACGCTAAGGCGGTTGTCACTCTACAATGTGGCATGAACAAAGACCAACTCATCAAGGTTGGTCCTTTCACAAGTGCGAAGGATTTGTGGAACAAACTCATTGAGCTTCACGAAGGCACCCGAGACTCTAGAATCGCAAAGAGGGACTTGTTCCTCAATCAACTTCAAAATCTCTCCATGAAGGAGAATGAATCGGTAAGTGAGCTTCATAGCCAGTTCAAGGAAGTCCTCAATGGGCTTCATTCAATTGATGAAAAGGTCGAGAATCGCGACCTTGTGAGGTATGTCTTGAAAGCATTTCCAAGGAATGCTTTGTGGTCATCCATGGTGGATGCCTACAAAGTATCCAAGGATCTATCTATTGTAAAGTTAGATGATTTATTTTGTGAGATGGAATTGCATGAAATGGCTAACAAACGCCCCAAGGAGAAGGGGATTGCCTTAGTTGCAGGGGACCGAACCAACAAGAAGAAGAAGGAGAAGAAGAAGGAGAAGGAGGTCTCCTCATCTTCATCCTCTTCCGAATCCGAGTCCTATTCCGAAGAAGATGGCAGCGGCTCCTCTTCATCCGAAATGGCGAACTTCGTGTGAAGGATGATGCGAAGGAATCGACGTTTCAAGAGTAGAGGTAACTCTAGTGAATTCAAACTTTATAAGACTAATGCATCTTGTTTTGAGTGTGGTAGAAAAGGGCATTTCAAGAATGAATGTCCAAAAATAAAGAAGAAGGAGGAGAAATCCAAAAGGAAAGAAGAGAAATACAAGAAGAAGAAGAAGGCCTTAAAGGCCACTTGGGATGAGTCATCCTCAAGCTCATCCGATGAAGAGAAGGAGGAGAAGAGCACAAGGCAAGTGGCACTCATGGCTCTTGGAGAGGAGAGAAGTGATGAGTCTTCAAGTTCCTCAAACGCGGCTTTATCATCTTCGGATGATGAAGAGGTAACTTCTCCCGAGCTTGAAAAGTGTTATAGAGCAATTGAATGTTTAACTAGTATGCTTAAGAAGTCCAAAAATAAGGTTAAAGCATTGCAATTAGAAATTGGTCAATTGAAAGCATCTAGGGATGATAATGTTGGGACTGGGTGCATGTCGACAAGGATACGAGTTCGTAAAATTTTAAATTTTTACGTGCAGCGGAAGAATTTGCATAAAATAATTTCCTAATTTATTTTAACTTCGTATCTAGCATGCAACCTTATGGTGTGTTGACATAATCATAAAATAAAACTTTGCGGAAAAGTTAACTAATTTACATTATACCTCTCGTAACTCGAAGTAAGGGACGAGATCCAACCGTAGCGTCCCTTGGAAGCTCCGCCTCTATTCGCGTCCACGCCGAGTTCTCTTCGGGATGACTTCGCAAAGTCACGAGTTTTGTGCCGACGAGAACTACTAGATTCTCTATAGGCACAACAAAGAAGAACAAGAGAAAAATTAGGAAACTAACCAACGAAGTAACGGAATCGAATTCCGAGAAGAGAGGAGTCGCTATCCGCTTCTTCTTCTTCTTGTTCGGGTTCTCCTTCTTCTTGAATGCTCACGCCACAACCCAAGGAAGTGGATGAGGTGCGCCGGCCCTAGATGGAGGAAGGGCGCCGGCCCTAGGTCACCAAGTGGGCGCCGGCCCTAAGGGAGGAGAGGGGAGGGAGAAGAGAAGAGAGAGAGAGGGAGAGATTAGCTCTATACCAATTGACAACTCAATTGATTTGAATTAAGGGCTTGCCTTTGATTCCTTTATATAGTATCATCTCCCTTGCCAAGTCTCCTCTTTAACGGAATTTTACATAAGAAATTTATCCTATAAATTCTCTTATTAATTATTCCGTTTAAGCCAAGTCTTATCATAACTAATTTATAATAAAACAAATTCTTTTTCTCTTTTAAATTATGGAATAAATTTTATAAGAAATTTATAAAATTTCTTATTATGGAAAAATCAATTCATAATTGATTTTATAAAATTAAAATAAACCATTTCATGGATTATTGTAACTTCCATAAAAAGAATAAATTTCTACAAATTTATTTACATAAATTTCTTTATATAAATTTATTTATCCATAATTTATAAAATAAATCGCGCTAGATTTATTTTATTAATTAAACCAATTAAATTGGTTTATTCTCCCTTATTGGCCGGCCACCCAAGGAGGGTTAACACCCTCTTTGGCCGGCCAAAACCGACCCGAACCGATCGCGAATTAAACTCATTTAATTCGCCCAAAAAGCCTTCAAAAGACTTAGCCATTTTTAGTTTCCGTTGCGCCTCTGATTAACTCAGATTCGACTTATTTCTCTTGATCGGAAAATCTAATTTTCAACTCGTTTTAAATCCCTCGGATTACTCGTAGTGCGTGTGACTAAATAGGTTTTCGATTTATGTTGGCCGTCTATAATCAACCAATTATAGAACGATCATGAGTGGCACCTAGTAGTACATCATGACCCCCAATTAATCGAAAGATCAACGGTTTGGCCTCAGAAGAAATTATTCTGAAACCCTTCAGCAGCTCTAATGAATCGTGCCTCATTCCCTTCACCACCGTATACCCACTTGGTTTAGGACACGGTCTATGGTGTCAGTCCCCACTAGGCTGACTACGTCACACCTAGCCCAAGTAGTGTCTTTCTCGTCCTTTGGATTTCTAATTACTCTCATGTATTTAAGAGACTCGCACTCCAAACATGATATACTCTGGCCAGAGGTTTTGAGTAACAATCCGACGATAGGCCTGGGTATACAACTCCTCGCAAGGAGTGGTGAATCCTTTGTAGGCTGTTCAAACATCTTCGGGCAATTCGGCTTATACCCAATCATCCTGGGTCCACACCTCCTTGGAGATGCTTGCTTAAGATGTTAAAGTATAAGTCTCCATGACCAAGATGACTTGAACACCGCAAGTCAAAGGAACATCGCACTTAAGCCGCAGTAAAAACTTCATTGACATATCTATATAGATTCCCATATGAAGTCTTACAGCTAGTCACTCCAATGAACTAGTTCCCTTAACTAGCATCCATGTTTATCTCCGGACATCCCAATGTCACCAGCCAGTGAGAATCAGCTGATTAGAGAATAACCCATGCTAGTCTCAACAGAATCGATAGTGTCCGTTTTTATCAATTCATCGACTAGGGATAATTTCAATACTTCACAATTGCACATATAGAGATAATCACTAGTTGTGATCCCATCACAAATTCTCTTATGCTGTGAGTTGTATTGCGGACATTCAGTAGATGAGTTTAAGATCCCAATCAAATCATAAAACATGTATACTCAAATAGTGAATTATCATTTATTAATATAAATGTTTACATCATAAGGCGATTGCCTTAGGACACTTCTCTCACATCACTAACAAACTCCCACTTGGCCTAATGCCAATCGCTACGGTATCCAATACCACAGGCTCTAACATGACCCTCAAACTTGCTTTGAGGCAAGGCCTTAGTTAAAGGATCCGCTATATTCCTTTCAGTGGGATATCTCTCAATTTGTATGTCATTCCTACTTATAATCTCTCTGATCAGATGATAGCGTCGAAGCACATGTTTGGATCGCTGATGAGACCTTGGTTCCTTTGCTTGTGCAATAGCTCCATTGTTGTTGCAGTAAACCGGCACTGCTTCATCAATGGTTGGAACCTCATCAAGTTTCGAGACAAACTTCTTGATCCAAACTGCTTCGGTGGTAGAATTCGCTACGGTGTCTTGTTTGGAACTTTTCCAACTTATTGCGCTTCCATTCAAAGTAAATATGAATCCAGACTGAGATTTGGAGTCATCCTTATCTGTCTGGAAACTGGCATCTGTATACCCACGTATTACCATATCTCCTTCTCCATATATTAGGAACACATCCTTAGTTCTTCTTAAGTACTTAAGGATTGTCTTGACAGCCGCCCAATGATCCATTCCTGGATCCGACTGGTATCTGCTTGTGACGCTCAAAGCATACGATACATCGGGTCTAGTACATAGCATACATGATAGATCCTATCGCGGATGCATAGGGAATCTTATTCATGCAAATCCTCTCGTCTTCTGTGCGCGGACACATAGACTTTGAAAGGTTGATCCCATGCCTGATGGGAAGGTAACCTTTCTTGGATTCTGACATGCTAAACCCTGTTTAGCACTCGGTCTATATATGTAGACTGCGAAAGACCAAGCAACCGTTTTGATCTATCTCTATAGATTCTAATCCCAAGGATATAGGTTGCTTCTCCCTGGTCTTTCATGGAGAAAGTTTTGGACAACCAAATTTCAACTGTCTGTAAAACTGATATATCGTTTCCTATAATTAATATGTTATCGACATATAATACTAGGAATACGAATGCACTCCCACTAACCTTCTTGTACACACA
Organism: Boesenbergia rotunda; assembly: GCA_024364735.1. Taxonomy (NCBI): domain Eukaryota; kingdom Viridiplantae; phylum Streptophyta; class Magnoliopsida; order Zingiberales; family Zingiberaceae; genus Boesenbergia; species Boesenbergia rotunda. Next base: position 402,275 of record JAGFNQ010005153.1, on the reverse strand, counting down.
AGGTTCGTCAGGATTTTGTGACAAATCAAACTCTTTGATCGTCTCATCAAAACGGATGTTCTAGCTCCTGGATGCTTGCTTCAGTCCATATATGGATTGTCAAAGCTTGCATACTTTGGTTTTATCAACCGATACGAAACCTTCAGGTTGTAACATGTATACATCCTCAAGTAGGTTTCCGTTAAGGAATGCTGTTTTCACATCCATTTGTCATATCTCATAATCATAATGAGCTGCTATGGCCAGGAGCATCCGAATGGATTTAAGCATAATTACCTTCCATGTCGGTTTTCTTCTTGAAAACACACTTGCACCCTATGGGCTTAATCCCTTCAGGTGGGTTAACCAAGTCCCATACTTGATTTTCGTACATGGAATCCATTTCCGACTTCATGGCCTCAAGCCATTTGTCCCTTTCTGAACTTTTCAGGACATCTTCATAACTGATAGGTTCATCATCGCTTATGAGTAACACGTCGTTCGATTCACTTACGAGAAATCCATATCTCTCTGGAATATTGCGTGCCCTATCAGACCTACGAAGAGGTAGTGTTGTTTTAGGTTCAACTGATAGCTCATCACTATGAATTATCGGTTGTGGGCCTAGACTTGGTGTCTCTGTAATGTCTATTGGAGTTTCTTGAACTTCATCAAGTTCAATGCCACTCCCACTGTTTTCTTGTAAAAGAAATTCTTTTTCCAGAAATACAGCATGCCTTGAAATAAACACCTTTTGTTCCAAGGGATGATAGAATTGGTAACCCTTCGTTTCCTTAGGGTATCCAATAAATAGACATTTATCAGACTTAGCATCCAATTTGTCTGATATAGTCCGCTTCACATAAGCAGGACAACCCCATATCTTAAGGTGAGTTAAGTGAGGTTTCTTACTATTCCAAATCTCATATGGAGTAGTAGAGACTACCTTGGTCGGAACTCTGTTTAACAAGTAAACAGCTGTCTTAAGTGCATAACCCCAAAAGGATTTTGGAAGAGTTGCATGGTTCATCACGGATCTAACCATGTCCATCAAGGTTCGGTTACGCCTCTCAGATACACCATTATGCTGTGGTGTATACGACGGAGTCCATTGGGACAATATCCCACTGTCCCTAAGATAATCTTGAAACTCTTGACTTAAGTATTCACCACCCCGATCGGATTGAAGTATTTTAATACTTTTGCCAAGTTGTTTCTCTACTTCATTTCTGAACTCTTTGAATTTCTCAAAAGCTTTAGATTTGTGTTTCATCAAGAACACATACCCGAATCGTGAGTGATCATCGATAAAGGTGATGAAGTAGCTATAGCCTCCTTGTGCTAGAGTTGACATTGGTCCACATACATCGGTATGTATTAGACCAAGCAATTCTCCCACTGGATTACCTTTTCCGGAAAAGGGTAATTTGGTTATCCTGCCACTTAAGCATGATTCGCATGTATCAAATGAACCGGGTTCAAATGATTCCAAAATTCCACATCGGTGTAATTTGGTCATGCGTTTCTTACTTATATGGCCAAGACGACAGTGCCACGTGTAGGAGTCTATTCGATTATCTATTCGAGCATGTTTGTTGCTAACTTCGATATTGAAAACGTCACTGGATAAATCTAACGTGTAGATGTCATTGCACAAAGTTCCATTCCCATAAAGAACGTCATTTAAAGTTATGTAACAACAATTGTTACTAAAAGTTAAATGATAACCTTTTTCGTTCAAACATGAAATAGATACAATGTTCTTTATTAACGAAGGAACTAAATAACAATTATCCAATTCTAAGACACGTCCAGTCGGGAGCTTTAGCAAATATGTTCCGATGGAATTAGCAACAACCTTTGCTCCATTTCCAACTCGTAAATTTGCTTCTCCCTTGACGAGTCTTCTTTTATTCCTTAGCCCCTTTATGTCATTACATATATGTGAGCTACACCCAGTATCAAGTACCCAGGTATTTGAGGAAATAGAGTGACATTCAATAACGAAGATACTTGAAGAGGATGGGGCATCGGATGCCTTATTCTTCAAGGACTCAAGATAAACCTTGCAGTTTCTTCGCCAGTGACCCTCCTTGCCACAATGATGGCAAGTTCCTTTTGGTTTCTTTTCAGTCTTTTTGGCCTTTTTCTTCTTCCCTTTATTCTGTTCTTTGGCCTTCCTCTTAGAACCTTTCTTTGAGGAACCAACTAACAGTATCGCCTTTTGATCCGGCTTTACAGAAGGCTCTACAGTCTTCAGCAGGTTGAGCAACTTAGGAATGGTGGTCTCTAGTTTGTTCATCCGATAGTTCATCACAAATTGTGAATAACTTTTGGGCAAACAATTCAGAATTAAGTCAATACTTAGTTCATGATCCATTGCAAAACCGAGTGCGCTCAGTCGCTCAATGTATCCCAACATCTTTAACACAACTGCGAGGCAGAAGTGTCTTCCTGCATCTTAGTGGTGAAGAGGAGTCTATAGACTTCGAATCTTTCGGATCTCGCCTGCTCTTCAAACAACTCATGAAGATGGAAGATGATGGTATAAGCATTCATATGCTCATGCTGCTTTTGCAGCTCAGGTACCATAGAGGCTAGCATAATGCAACTCGCAAGTTCAGAATCGGTCAGATGTTTCTGATAGGCCAACAATTGGTCTGGAGTTGCATTTTCTGGAGGATGGTTGGGAAGTTGATCTTCAAGGACATAAGCAAGCTTCTCTGCCTTAAGGACTATCCTTAGGTTTCGAAGCCAGTCCATGAAGTTCGACCCAGTCAGTTTATTGGTGTCCAAAATGGAACGTAAGTTTAGAGAAGACATTATCGAGTGATTATCCTAGAAATACAAATTGAGTTTATGTGAGAAGATTGATTAAAGAATGTATCAATATACATTAATTAAAAAATCCTATTTATTTTTCAAATTGAATAACCCTTTTTATCAATTCAGGAGATCGTAGGAACATCTCCAAATAGGTTGATATCCAACCATAGATAAGAACCACCATGGCTGTGGCCATCAAGTTATTCTTAGCTATGAAGGTAGGTAATTATACCGATTACATATCACATATATGTAACTATCACTTTATGCTATCAACTAATTGAATGTTTGCATAAATCATTGGGTTGTTAACTCATTAACAAGTATGTAACATTATACATAGCACCCAACTGCACCTCTCTTTACATCGACCTTGGCTGTGGCACAACAAATCGATGCTCCAAGCTTAAGGCTGACCCATTAATCAAGAAATAGTTTTAATATGGTTGGAGCTCATTCAACCATTTAGTCAGGATTGGATGTGTCCAACAACCAAAACTAAGGATTGACCTCTGACTCCAACTATATTATTCATAAACTAATTCCATGGTTTGAACATGTTGAGGTTCAAGTCAGGCATGGATGTGTCCATCAACCCAAACGAGAAACAAAACTCCGATTCTAACCATATTAATGGAAGGTGTTATCCTTAATATTTTGTAAGGGGTTTTGGGTCTCATCTTTTCTAAGCACATTCATGACATATGATTATGTCATGACTAACGATTTCCTTAATAAAGTATGTATGTGACTTAAGTTATCAAGTCTCATTAATTGAATTAGGAACCGGATTTCCTAATTCTAATCTCATACTATATTAAAGGAATTGTTTTGGGAAACAATTTCCTAAATTGTCATAATCAATTTCGGAAATAATATGTTTAAGACTTTGATTTCTCTAAATCAAATCTTATTAAATTAAGAGGCAATTCCCTTAATTCAACAACATATTATTTTCATGAAAATCTCATTTAAGAAAACTCTATAGGAAACCATTTCCTAATTAATTTTGGAGACAACAATATGTAAGAGCATCACCTCTTAAAACATATTTTATTTATGGATTTAATTAATTACAACAAATCGTTTTCTAAGGGTGGCTCCCCGAGGCTCAGATACCCAAAGAAAAATAATTGGTTGTAAATCCAATTGGACGGCTCCCCGAGGCTCAATCCAAATCAAACATGACAATTTCAATTAAAAAATTGGGAAATTAAATTACAACAACTAGCTTTAAATTGGACGGCTCCCCGAGGCTCAATCCAAGATAAAGAATTTTGTTGTCAATTTAAAGACCAATTCAAATTTAATTGTCAATTAACTGTCCATGAATTTGTCTAGACTTTCTTAAAAGAAAGTGCCCAAAATTGCGAGATTTCATAAATTGGTTTTCAGAATAATTGTAAGTTTCTGATACAAAGAAAACTTACATATTTCCAAAGTTGGAAAATTTCTAAAATAGAAAATTTCCAAAATTGGAAAGTTTCCAAAGATGGGAAGTTTTCACAATTATTATAAAATTTTTAGAAACTAGGATATTTCAAAAGTTTGCGAAATTTCATGAGGATTTCCAAACTTAGAAATTCCTAAATCTAAAATTTATTATAATTGGAAGGTTTCCATAATTGAAAATTTTTTTCCAAAATTGAGATTATGACAAAGTTTTCCGCAAAACAATTATATGATTATGTCGAACACTAACCGGCTCTGATACCACTGTTGGGACCGGGTGCATGTCGACAAGGATACGAGTTCGTAAAATTTTAAATTTTTACGTGCAGCGGAAGAATTTGCATAAAATAATTTCCTAATTTATTTTAACTTCGTATCTAGCATGCAACCTTATGGTGTGTTGACATAATCATAAAATAAAACTTTGTGGAAAAGTAAACTAATTTACATTATACCTCTCGTAACTCGAAGTAAGGGACGAGATCAAACCGTAGCGTCCCTTGGAAGCTCCGCCTCTATTCGCGTCCACGCCGAGTTCTCTTCGGGATGACTTCGCAAAGTCACGAGTTTTGTGCCGACGAGAACTACTAGATTCTCTATAGGCACAACAAAGAAGAACAAGTGAAAAATTAGGAAACTAACCAACGAAGTAACGGAATCGAATTCCGAGAAGAGAGGAGTCGCTATCCGCTTCTTCTTCTTCTTGAATGCTCACGCCACAACCCAAGGAAGTGGATGAGGTGCGCCGGCCCTAGATGGAGGAAGGGCGCCGGCCCTAGGTCACCAAGTGGGCGCCGGCCCTAAGGGAGGAGAGGGGAGGGAGAAGAGAAGAGAGAGAGAGGGAGAGATTAGCTCTATACCAATTGACAACTCAATTGATTTGAATTAAGGGCTTGCCTTTGGTTCCTTTATATAGTATCATCTCCCTTGCCAAGTCTCCTCTTTAACGGAATTTTACATAAGAAATTTATCCTATAAATTCTCTTATTAATTATTCCATTTAAGCCAAGTCTTATCATAACTAATTTATAATAAAACAAATTCTTTTTCTCTTTTAAATTATGGAATAAATTTTATAAGAAATTTATAAAATTTCTTATTATGGAAAAATCAATTCATAATTGATTTTATAAAATTAAAATAAACCATTTCATGGATTATTTTAACTTCCATAAAAGGAATAAATTTCTACAAATTTATTTACATAAATTTCTTTATATAAATTTATTTATCCATAATTTATAAAATAAATCGCGGTAGATTTATTTTATTAATTAAACCAATTAAATTGGTTTATTCTCCCTTATTGGTCGGTGATAACCACCATTTTTGTTGATTATTTTAGGCTCTTAGTATAGTGGTGAGTATTCCCGCCTGTCACGCGGGTGACCCGGGGAATGTAGTGGTGCTTGATAATTCTATCTATTGATTTTGTTCTGATTGCTTTATCTTTTATATACGGTTGCTGCCATTTTTCTTGATTGTTTTGTGACAGGGTTGCATGTTTAAAATGTTTTCATCCACTTATCAGCAGCCGTGTCCACACTTTCAGCAGACCCAGCAAGAATTCCAACAGCCCTATTCTAATTTCCAGCAACCAAATCAGTTTTTGCAGCCACCACAACAATTTCAACCAGATTTTCAGCCAATTCAACCAATTTTCCAGAATTTTCAGAATGGGCAACCACTATTGCAAAGTTTTCAGCCCCAAATTCAGCAATTTCAGCCTAACTTTCAGCTACCTTATTAACAAGATCAATCATTTTTTCAAGGAATTCAGCAAGGGTTTTCAGATAATTTGAATTTCCAGCAACCATTACAATTTCCACAGCAATTTGACCCTTGCAACCAGAATTTTCAGCCCACTCAATTTCAGTGTTCACCACCACAATTTCAACCTCAGATTCAAGATTTTCAGGGCTACAGTTTTCAGCCATCTCCACCAACTTGTGAACCAAATATTCAGCAATTTAATCAGTCATTTCATCCATTTGAGCAGCCCCAACAGTTTCCATTTCAGCATGCACAGCCTCCTCCTGGACTTCAGCAGCCCTATTTTCCATTTCAAGACCAACAGGGGTTCCACACTAACCAAGGAGGTTTTGATGATCCTGATTGGGATGAGGCTCTACACCAAAGGATGATGGAGATGTGCCAACAAATCCAACAACAACAAGAACAACAACAACAACGGTTTCAAAACATACAAGATAAATTGAATCAGATAAAAGCCCAAATATCAGAACAATTAGCTTCTCAAGCTGCTTTTGATTCTGAGAGCCCCGGAGTTGGTTTTATATCAGTTCAAGGTGACCCTAGTGCATGGCCGAGCCCTTCTTCAAGTAATCTTGCAATTTTAGAAGAAGAAGAAGAAGAATACATCAAATATTGGTGTAACGCCCGACCTTATATCTACCCTTAAGGCGGGGTTACGGGTCCATACATTCAAATCATTTATCATCTTAAGCATGTATATCCAAACAAAACAATTACAATACATGAACTAGTAATAAGCATGCTTATGGAAGACTAATTTACCAAGCAAGGTTTTTCATTTCTTTTATATCTACGTGCATTTACAACCTAATAGGAAGATCATTTAACTCACTATAGCATGGAATCTCAAGTAAGAATATAGCAAGAGTTATCTAGTCTTAGATACATGCAAAAGAAGCATTCATAAGCAACGGAAAATAGTAAACATCTAGCATTTTACTGAGCATGCATACTATAAGAATTAGACATTAATAATAGTATTATCTAACATGACCTAGGTTCCATATCTCTAACAGTAGAGTAGCACAATCATCATATATTCAGAGTATAGTAATACAATTTTAATCTTTTATCGGAAGCAGTTAGATTCTAGACAAACTAAGGTAGATAGAATCTTTCATCCTTTCCCGAGCCATCACCACACACATCCTCTAGCCTTCCCTCTGCCTCTTCCTTTAATTCAAGTATTTCTTACTGCTATCTGCAGCATAAGAAAACAACATGAACTAGTAAGCAAAACATGCTTAGTAAGAATCCGGGCCTACTCGCAAAACCATTTCGATACATCATATCATGTACTCAGTAATCAAGATAGAACAAGATTAAGCATCATAAGCATCTCATCAAAGTATCATAAACATCACATCAAATATCTCCAAGTACTTTACGGAACAAGATTATCACATGATGAGAAAAGTATGCTTTTCAAAAAGGTTCCATAATGGTAAGTACTTCAAAATATCATATCATCATCTAGGGCCCAGTTGTAGTACCACATCATGCGCGTTCCCTAATAAATTGGGGTAGCGAGCCACTAATCTAATTAGAGCAGGACCCTTCCGTCCTACCAATGCCATGACCTTCAGTTAACATGCACATTGGATTTGTTTAACGACCCCCTTCCGAGTCGGGTACACAACTTTCAAAGTAAAGTAATTTATCATGCAATTACTCATATATGTATATGCCTAAAGGTACTCTTAATCACTTCTCAAAGGGACACACCACACATTCGGGTGCTCTTGATCCCCTAGGGACACACCACACATTCGGGTGCTCTTGATCCCAGTTTCAATAGAGTAACCCTTTTTAAGCATATTATCAAACACACCATGTTCATATCATCAAGGTGCCCCATGGGCTATAAGGCATGCTTTTATACCTAACAAGATAGGTCACATAAATTATACACACATCACATATGTAGTAGCATGCTTCATGGTCTCATTAGGTACTTCCCAACCCTAGAATTAGGGTTGGCCGAAACTTAAATAAGTGGTAGCATGCTTCATGGTTTCAAATATTCACACAAGCATTTACACAAACACCTTGCCTATACTTATTTAGCATGGATATATCATAAGGAAAATCATACACCCTTAAACCCTAATTCTCCTAGGGTTGGCCGAAAGTTATATAGGGTAGCATACCCTAATTTTGTCTTCTCAAAAATTTGGAAAACAACACACATGTATACAATATTTGTTAGCATTCATGTCATGCATCAAGAAGTGATTTCACTTCACAACCCCAAGGAAATCCAAGCCTTGGCCGAAACCTTGTAGGGTACCAAAACCCTAATTTTTGTTCTCTCAAAAATTTGGAAACAACACATATGTGTATAGAATCCCTAGGGCACTAGCATGTATCAAGATTTGATCAAAAAAAACTTCTCTTGGACCTCCAACCATAGGTGGCCGAAACTTGTTGGGTACCAAACCCTACTTTTTGTTCTCTCAAAAAGTTGGAAAACAACATACATCCATACCCTAGGTTCCTAGGGATATCCTCATGCATCAAGAAGCAACCAAACCCTTCTTCCATGGTGGTGGCCGAATGGTCACAAGGAAGAAACTCCCATTTCCAAAAACAACCACAAGAAAACATACAATCAACCGAAAGCGATTACACTGCAGGCGAGAGGATACTTACATCCTAGCGCTGGATTTTAACCTTCTTTAAATCGTAGGGTACCCTACACTTGAAGGGTATGTGAAAGCCTTTTTCTTCCAATTTTCCTCTAAGACTCCTTGGTCTTGCTAGAAGGCAAAGACACTTGGGCTTTCTTCCTTGCAATTGCCCTAGGGTTAGAACCCTTGGATGCTATTTTCGAAAATGGAAGAAGTGAAGGAGATGATGGAGGTTTCGGTTGGGAGAAGTGAGGAAGAAGAAGAGAAAAAAAGGAAGTTATTCCAACTTCCCATATTTATACTTTTCTCATGAAAAGACATGTCTCTTCACCCTTACACACTTAACAAGCATGTTCCTTTCTCCTTCTACATGAAATATTGCTTGGCTCATTGGTTATGACATGGTGAGTGCAACTAGGAGGTTCAAGGTTCAATCCTTGCTTCCTCCTTTCTAGCTCTTCTTTTTATCACAATTTGCACTAACCCATATCAAAGCCCATTAAGCCAAGCCCATCATGAAATTTCATAATATTTCATGTTTATGAATTCATAATATTTTCTAATATTTTTCCTGAATTCATAAGATTATTTACATAATATTTTATAAATATTATTCACATAACATTTCATGATAATAATATTTCATGAATATAATATTTCATGTATTCATGACATTTCATAGCATGCGATTGCATGAAATTTATATCATTTCATTATAACCATTTTCATACATTATCATGCTTTTACCTGGACAAATTGGGGTGTTACAATCCTCCCCCTCTTATAGAAAGTTCGTCCCGAACTTTAAAATAGTTCCGGATACTTT
>JAGFNQ010005153.1:353532-389377 GCA_024364735.1 Boesenbergia rotunda | reverse complement strand
ATGATGCATTAGATGTATCATGCCTTATGCTTGCCACCATGAACTCTGAGCTTCAGAAGCAACACGAGAACATGAATGCACATGATATGGTTGAGCATCTGAAACAACTATATCAAGGGCAAGCTAGGCACGAGCGGTTTGAGGTGTCCAAAGCCCTATTTGCATGCAAGATGCAAGAGGGAACTCCTGTAGGGACTCACGTACTCAAGATGATTGGGTATGTGGAGAACCTTGAAAGACTAGGATTCCCACTGGGCCAAGAATTGGCAACAGACCTTATCCTGCAATCGTTGCCGGAGGGTTATAATCAATTTGTCATGAACTACAACATGAATGAAATTGATAAACCTTTGCCTGAGATGCTCAGCATGTTGAGAACTGCTGAGCCCAACCTCAAGAAGACCAAGACCAGTAATGTACTAATGGTTAACAAAGGCAAAGGCAAATGGAAGCCCAAAAGCAAGGGTAAGACCCAAGCAAAAGGCAAGGCCAATTCTACTACATCCAAGGCCAAAGGAAAAGTGCCTAAGGAAGGGACCTACTTCCATTGTGGTGAGACCGAACATTGGAAGAGGAACTGCAAACATTACCTAGAGGAAGCAAAGAAGAAAAAAAGTGAGACTTCTGCCTTAGGTATTTATGTTATAGAAGTCAATCTATCTATCTCTTCTTCTTGGGTATTAGATACCGGATGTACTTCTCACATTTGTACTAATGTGCAGGGCCTTCAAAGAGCTAGATCATTGACTAAGGGCGAAGTGGACCTACGAGTAGGCAACGGAGCAAGAGTTGCTGCTATTGCTGTAGGGACATATTCTTTATCTTTGCCCACTGGGCTTATCCTAGAACTAGAAGAGTGCTTTTATGTACCCGCACCCGCATTAACTAAGAACATTATTTCAGTATCTTGTTTAGACAAGAAAGAGTTTTCATTTACCATAAAGGACAAATATTGTTCCATCATGATGAATGATATGTTCTATTGTAATGCACCATTGATGAATGGACTCTATGTTTTAGATCTAGAAAACCCAATTTATAACATAAATACCAAATGGTTCAAATCAAATGATTTGAACCAGACATATATCTGGCACTGTCGCTTAGGACATATAAATGAGAGTCGCATATCCCAGCTCCATAAGGATGGATTACTGGACTCATTTGATTTTGAATCATATGAGACATGTGAATCTTGTCTTCTAGGCAAGATGACCAAGACTCCATTTAGTGGTCATGGTGAAAGAGCGATAGAGTTATTAGGACTCATACATACTGATGTATGTGGCCCTTTCAATGTCGCAGCTAGAGGAGGCTATCAGTACTTCATCACTTTCACTGATGATATCAGTAGATATGGCTATGTGTATCTTATGAGACACAAGTCAGAATCCTTTGAAAAGTTCAAAGAATTCAAGAGTGAAGTACAGAACCAACTTGGCAAAAGTATTAAAATGCTTCGATTAGATCGAGGTGGTGAATACCTTAGCCAAGAGTTTCATGACCATCTAGCAGAGTGTGGGATTATATCCCAACTCACTCCACCTGGAACACCACAGTGGAATGGTGTGTTCGAGCAGAGAAATCGTACTCTATTAGATATGGTACGATCGATGATGAGTCAGACAGATCTTCCTACTTCCTTCTGGGGTTTCGCTCTAGAGACAGCTTTTTTCACACTTAACCGAGCTCCATCAAAGGTCGTAACAAAGACACCATATACGATATGGACTGGGAAGAGTCCCACGATGTCTTTCATAAGGATTTGGGGTTGTGAGGCTTACGTTCGACATCAAGTCTCGGATAAACTAGGACCCAAATCTGAAAAGTGTTATTTTGTAGGATATCCCAAGGAAATGAAGGGATATTACTTTTACAATCCCACATTTGGCAAAGTATTTGTCGCCATAAATGGCGTCTTTCTAGAAAAGGAGTTTATTTCTAGAAGAGTTAGTGGGAGTAAAGTCCATCTTGAAGAAGTTCAAGATATAGATAACACTGAGACCTTAATGGATATTGAACAGGCACCACAAGATGTTGTGGATCAAGAGGTTGTTACACAAGAAGTTGTGGAACAACAAGCTGTTCAAGTAGACCATCCTCCTCGCAGATCTGATAGGATACGTCGGCAGCCTGAGAGATACTCTTTTCTCTTGTCTGACCATGATGACGTTACGCTCATTGAGTTGAATGAGCCCACATCCTATCAAGAAGCTGTGATGAGCCCAGACTCTGAGAAATGGCTGGAAGCCATGAGGTCTGAAATGGAATCCATGTACACTAACCACGTATGGACTTTGGTTGATCCACCTGAGGGGATTAAACCCATTGGGTGTAAGTGGGTCTTTAGAAGAAAGACTGACATGGATGGACTCATGCATACCTATAAAGGGCGATTGGTAGCTAAAGGTTTCATGCAAATTCATGGTATTGACTATGATGAAACCTTTTCACCAGTTGCGATGCTTAAGTCTATTCGGATCATGCTTGCTATAGCAGCTTACCATGATTATGAGATCTGGCAGATGGATGTCAAAATCGCATTCCTGAATGGGAATCTACTCGAGGATGTGTACATGACACAACCTGAGGGTTTTGTAGATCCAGAGCATGCTGGAAAGGTATGTAAGTTGCAAAGGTCCATTTATGGGTTAAAGCAAGCATCTCGAAGCTGGAATCTTCGATTCGATGATGCAATCAAAGCGTTTGGTTTCATCAAGAATGAAAATGAACCATGTGTCTACAAGAGAGTTAGTGAGAGTACAGTTATCTTCCTGATCTTGTATGTTGATGACATACTCCTCATTGGGAATGATATCCCTTCACTACAGTCTGTAAAGACGTGGCTCGGGAATTGTTTCTTAATGAAAGACTTAGGTGAAGCAGCCTATATCCTAGGCATCAAGATCTATAGAGATAGATCTAAGAGATTGCTTGGCCTAAGTCAGAGTACATATGTTGACAAGGTGCTTAATCGTTTTGCCATGCAGAATTCCAAGAAAGGATTTCTGCCAATGTCACATGGTGTGAGTCTTTCGAAGACTCAATGTCCCTCTTCTAAGGAAGAGAGAGACCGTATGGATCAAATCCCTTATGCATCCGCTATAGGGACTATCATGTACGCTATGCTTTGTACTCATCCAGATATCTCGTATGCTTTGAGCATGACGAGCAGGTACCAGTCAGATCCAGGTGAATGTCACTGGACAGCTGTCAAGAATATTCTTAAGTACTTGAGAATGACGAAAGAATATTTCTTGATATTTGGAGGCGATGAGAAGCTAGCTGTAAAGGGTTATAGTGACGCAAGCTTCCAAACAGACAGGGATGATTTTAGATCGCAGTCAGGGTATGTATTTTGTCTGAATGGTGGCGCTGTGAGCTGGAAGAGTTCGAAGCAGGACACAGTCGCTGATTCTAAAATAGAAGCCGAGTATATTGCCGCATCTGAGGCGTCAAAAGAGGTTGTTTGGATCCGAATGTTCATCACAAAGCTTGGTGTGGTTCCTAGCATAGCAGACCCAATAGACCTCTATTGTGACAACAATGAGGCTATTGCGCAGGCTAAGGAACCTCTTTCACATCAGCGGACCAAACACATACTACGGCGCTTCCATCTCATTCGAGAGATCATCGATAGAGGAGATGTGAGGATATGCAGAGTACACACTGATTCTAACATCGCAAATCCTTTGACCAAGGCTTTGACACAAAAGAAGCATGATGGTCATACCAGGTCATTGGGTATTAGATACTACAGTGATTGGCACTAGTGCTAGTGGGAGATTATTCGTAGGAGCCCTAGAGCCAATTATGCGATGATTGACTAGAGGCATTTTTGTATCATATTCTACTATTAATAAAGGCATGTTTGGTTATTATACTTACTTTGTATTCTGTGCCGAATAACTAAGTATAATAATGTCCTTGTGTAGTAGGTTCATATCTACATTATATCGATTGGTTGAATCGATAGTGAGATAATGTAGAGAACACTACACTAAATTATTCCTAGTCGAGCATCAATTATTCAGGGATAATATTGATGCATAGAGACTAGAATGTAGGTCAACTGATGACTTGAGCTCACAAGTCATGGATATGTGATATCAAGTTGACACATGGGTATACATTGGAGAATGTGTACTGAATGACCCGCCATGAGAAAGTTTCATATATTGTCATATGAGTGTCATAGACTTTCTCATGTGACTATTGGTATGAATAGTCCTTAGACCTGAAGTCACTACGGTTCCCTACATAAGGAGTTATGTACTTTGGTATCAAACGTCACCCGTAACAGGGTGGACTATAAAGGCGATCACTGGGTATGTAATGAATTATGCGGAGGGATGTGAGTGATGTAGATGGGATCTATCCCTCCCATATGACGGGAGTGATATCTGTGGGCCCCTTGATCGAGTAGGACTACTGAAACGCATGACCATGCTCAAATAGGTCAATATAAGATATTGAGCTTATTTGTTTGAGTGAGTCTACTCGGGAATCAAGAAACACAAGATTGATTGAGGATGACACGGTCTATGCCTCATTTATCAATCTAGATATCAAGAAACACAAGATTGATTGAGGATGACAAGGTCACGGAGGTTTAGTCGGATCTCGACTTTTCTTGTTACTTGGGTAGCAATGATGCATTGCTAGATGCCGCTCATTGTTTATGTGTCTAAAGTGTTTAGGCGCATTGCCAACGTCACGAGAACCTATTGGGTCACACACAAAGGACACAATGCTTCGAGAAAGTTGATCGGCAGATCTGAGCCCGAGTTGGGACTCGGGACATCTGAGCCCGAGTTGGGAACTCGGAAGACCTGAGCCCAAGTTGGGAACTCGGGAGGTCAGTTCGGAGGACTCGAGAGAGGCCGAGTCGGAGCTCGGCGGGCCGAGTTGGAGCTCGGCGGACTGAGTAGGATCTCGGCTGACCGAGTCGGAGCTCGACGGACCGAGTCAGAACTCGACAGATTGGGTCGGCACTCGACAGACTGGGTTGGAGCTCGGCAGACTGGGTCAGGAGCTCACCACTCGGGAGACTTGGTCGAGAGACCAAGTCGGAAGCCCGAGAGGCCCGTTCGGAGTTGCATGGAGGAAAGAGAAAAGTCTCTTTTCATTGGATGAAAAGATTCTTTTCTTGCATGGGAAAAGATGAAGAGCCACATAAAAAGATGTACTCTTTTTTGGGAAGCCAAAGAGACACAAACCTCGTCATATTCATGGGATGATTATAAAAGAGGGTCTTGTGACATTGGATGAGCTCTCCGTCTTCTTTCCTTAGCTTTTCCCTTTCCCTTCCTCTCTTCTTCCTCTCCTCCACTCTTGGCCGAAACCTTATTGTAAGGTTCTTGGTATTTTCGAGCTACCTCAAGTTGCTAGCACAACTAAGGTAGTTCTCCCAAAGTTGAGAGATTGTGTCCGTGTGGATACGAATAGAGGCACGGACGCTTGAACGTGCAAGTGATCCGGCGCATCTTGGACGAGCGGGATAACCGAAGGGCACGCTTCAATGGTATAAACAGTAGATAAATCTATTAGATAGATAGCTTTGTACGAGTTTTCTTTCGCATGGATCGCTCGTGGGTTCTTGTTTCCGCTGCGTTTTTATTGTTTTGTGCCGGGAGAACCCAACAGACATATGATGAGAGGCTCCAAAATCTAAGATCCACAAAGAAGAAGATATACCTGATGTATCAGAGGATGACAAATCTATATGAAAAGAAACCAACATGACAGAGAGTTGTGAAGTAAGAAACTGTTGAAACTGCTCAAGCATATACTAACTTAAAGAGGGAGTAGCCACTACATTATCAAATTGAGGTGGTTGTTGATATGACAACTGTTGTGGTTGATTGTCAGAATCTAAGATCCACAATTAAGAAGATATACCTGATGTATCAGAGGATGACAAATCTATATGATAAGAAACAAACATGACAGAGAGTTAGGTGACATATGATGAGAGACTCCAGAATCTAAGATCCACAAAGAAGAAGATATACCTGATATACCAGAGGATGACAAATCTATATGAAAAGAAACAAACATGACAGAGTGTTGTGAAGTAAGAAACTGTTGAAACTGCTCAAGCATATACTGATCTAAAGAGGGAGTAGCACTGCATTATCAAATTGAGGCGGTTGTTGATATGACAACTGTTGTGGTTGATTATCATATTTCCATGAAGCATTCTGATATAGCACTGGTGGTTGTTGAAGTCGTTACTGCTGATATTACTGCTGTGGTGGTTGTTTACCTTTGTTAAACAATAATGCACACTGAGACTTTGCAATAACCATATTCATTACTAGAAACCTTCGAAGTCGACCTATTTTGCTTATGAGGTGGAAGTCGCTATGGTTTTGCAAAAATTGATGGCGTAGATGGTGTAATAGTTCTCTTATCAACCTGAGACTTAAGACGAATCTCCTCAGCTTGCAGTTTATATACCACTGAATCAACAGAAGAAAGAGGACTAAGATGCAAAATTGTTCCATATAATCCTTCATAATCATCATGAAGAGTCATCAAGAATTGGATTAGATGTTGTACTTCTCTACATGTGATATAAGCTGGGAATACTTGCAATTCTGAGAATTCTGTGACTGCCAATTGGTCCCATAGTTCTAACATGGTAGAATAAAAGTCTTGGATACTCATATCTTGCTGTCGAAGTACGTAGATATCTGCTTTCAATTGATATTATTTGATAAAATTAGACTGTGTGTATAGTCATGACAGATGATCTCAAATCTCTTTAACAATCTCATACTTGACCAATTGAGCACCAATAGAGTATGTAATAGAATTTTTGACCTACGTAATAATCTTTGCATGATCAACCTCCCAAATATCCAACGACTTTGCATAATCAACAGCATTGTTGTCCGTAAATTTGACTCGTACACCTAAAACATATCCTCATAGATTTTTTCCGCAAGACGTTTTTTATAGCATATCCCCAATACGAATAATTTTTTCCATCTAGTTAGACACTAATCAATTGAAGTAAATCATCTGTACGACCACTCATGGTGACAGAGTGAACAGTGTTCATGAATAATCAAATAGTGAATAAAACAAGTTGATACGAGAACAAAAGGAACCTAATAAATGCTTAGAACTAAAAAGTATATGACCGCACGCAAAAATTGTGGATCGAATTATCAATTTTTCAATCAAGTTATTAAAACTATGAGAATAAAGTCTCTGATACCCTATAGAAATTGAGAAAGAGGAAAATCTAGCCATCTTAATAAATCCAAAAAGTATATGAAAATAATATATTACGAATTCATATATAACTAGGCTAAGAAATCATACACCTAAATCTCAAAAGGAAAAGGGCTAAAATACTTTAAACGTTAATAAATATATATAATCTAATGATGTTACAAATGATTCAATAGATTTTTAATTTGTTGGGAGCTGCTTTGTTGGTCTTTAAATTGAGTCATCTTGTGACTTTTTGTTTCACCCCAAAAGTCTCAAACCCTTAAACATTAGATTTATAGTCTTTCATATTGTGATATGAAAATATAAATATTATTGAGTGTAATATGCTAGAATGATTGTTAATTAATAGTTACTTTAAACTTGAATAAGTAAAAGATCTTGCATAGATCACGATCCTACAAACTATGGCTCTCAAGGCATAGTCGAGTTACATTAGTCATCACATGATAGATTTGAAAAATAAAACAAGGATCGAATCCAAGTGAAGCTAAAAAAAATACGCTCTCATATAGTGGTCTACTTGATTTCTTAATTTACTTCTCTATACATCCCTATAGGATTGACCTTATGGGACATTTGAAGTCAGACCTTTTACGGATCAATCTTACAAACTATGACTCAGACATTTCTTGTTAATAAAAATATTTATAATTAATACTAATTAGGATTATAAAAAGTGTCAATCCGTCTCAGAACCAATACGAAAGTGATAAATATACACATTGGTCCATCTCAGGATCAATCCGTCTAGCCCCCGAGGGCATGACGCGATTGATAATGGCTCACTTGGGTGATCCTTCACTTCTCAGGTTCGATTCCTCCCTGGTAAAGCGCGTAGTATGCTGACGGAAGAAATCACCATAGGCTGCTCCGTGGTCGGGCCATCGGGTACTGATATTATCAGTGGTGAAGTCGCCACGTATCTCCGTCCTGCGATTTACCCTCGTTGATCGGTGGAGACTTTTATTAAAGGCTATAGGGCAAGGTCGGTCAGCCAAGTAAATTAGTCGGGCGTAAGCTTGGATATCCGTTGTAAATAAAAAAAAATTGTGCAAATGAAATTAGACCTCCATCGATCTTACTATCCACGTCATTAGTAAACTTCCCACATCCATCAGATAATTAATTATGAATTAATTAAGATGGTAATAATGGATTCAGTTAATCATATTATTTTATCATGTTTTTTTTAAATAATTAATTAATATTTATAATTTAAATATCTTACGATTTACTTAAGATTTGATCCTTTTCTAATAACTCTAAATTAATTTGATAAAGCTTAAAATTAAATTACATTATTATCTTATTTTTCCTATCAAAAATAAATTTAAGAGTCATTAGTAATTTTAACTTTTTATTTTTTAAATTTTAAAAATTCAAAAAATAAAATCATAAATCTTAAAAATATAAATTCAAAAAAATAAATATATAAATATAAATCTTAATAAGATATATTCAAATCTCATTAATATTTTTTTACAAAAATACTAATTAGTAATTTCAACTTTTTATTTTTCAAATTCTAAAATTTCAAAAAATAAAATTATAAATCTTTAAAATATAAATTTAAAAGATAAATCAAAAATTATAAATCTTAAAAAAAATTCAAATTTTAATAAAAACTAAAATTTTAGAAAATAATTTATTAAATTTAAAATTATATAATTTGAAATTATATTTTAAAAATTTTAACAATATAAATTTTTAATTTAAAATGAAATAAAATTTATATATATTTATATATTATATTATACATGTAATGCATGAAATTAATTTTTATTATTTTTAAGAGAATTCTGCATGTGGATATATCGATAGGCTGTAGTTATAAATTTGATATAGATTAGCTAAGAAAGTTAGTGGCTTCCTTACCCTATTATATTATATATATTCTTTTCTTTTCTTTTTAGTTTTCATTATAGATAGTTTTTACCCGGAACTCTTCCGACCCGATTCCACGAGACCTCATGTGATGTATAAAGAGCCCCAAGATTATAGTATTACAGAAGAACGATTAATTATTATTTTAAATATTCATAATTTAATTCTCAATTATAATATATTTTGTAAGAAATTTTTCTCTAAATGAGGTACGCATACCCTGGGACGTTGGATTTCTGGATCTCTCGCTACAAGCACTTCCTGATTTATCCTATTGGCCAATGAAAAATTTTCGTGAGATCGGATCGATAGCTCGAGGTTCAACGTTATCCAACCTCGTTAATCATTTTTTTTCATGTGATTTAAAAAATAGATAAATCTATTAGAGACAACTTACCCGAGATAATTATATTAAATTAAAATTATATAATTTAATTTTAATTTATCTGTTAAATGATATAAATTGATAATTTCATACTGTCAAGTAGGGAAAGAGTTGCTTGAAATAACCGAGTTGACTAGAAAGACTTGAGCTGTCTTGTATGCCAAAGTGTAGACTCCCGAGCATAGACTCCAAGTTCAGACTCCTGACTTGGAGGCTCCCAAGTCTGACTCTCGAGTGTAGAACCCCGACCTAGAGGCTCTCGAGTGCATAATCCGAGTGCAGAGTCCAAGTATAGACTCCCGATTTGGAGGTTCCTGAGTCTGACACCTGAGTGCATACTCTTGACTTTGAAGCTCTCAACTAGAGACTCCTGAGTGCAGAGCCTAAATAGTAGGCTCCCGACTGGATACTATAGACTCTCGACTAGAAGTTCCTGAGTGGGAACTCCCGACTGTAGACTCTCAACTGGAGACTCTTAACTCTCAAGTTCGAGTGATGTCCTAACTCCTAGTGGAATAAAGAGTTGTTGAGGTTTGCGTAATGCAGTTTCCTTAAAATAGATTCGTCCTCCTTTGGTAGTGCTTTGAGGTTACGATTGATGTCCATTTCCCAATATACAATAGAAGAACTACATGTACAACCAAACACGGGTTGCTCATGGCAAACTGAGAAAGTATTTGATTGCTATCACTGATGTTCCGGAAGGAATCGACGTCGATGACTAGTCACCAGGGTTCAGCTCACACGGATGTTGACGCTAGAGGAAGAGTTCTCACGGTGCGAGATTAACACGAGCGTTAATAGAAACACGCGCGGAGGTTGTCCGGCAGATCCCACTCCGATGCTCAAGTCAGTGCCTCAGTATAGGAGATGGAAGAAAGCAAGGAGAAGATGCTTAAGTTAGAGAGTGCGTAATCCTTTTACCGGAGGGGTTGGAGTACCTTTTATACCTGAGGCGGCAGCCCCACGTGTCTCCACGATCTTCGTCACGTCCCCTCGATCTTCGGTTACTAAATAACCTTTGTACATAACGGCCGTCGCCGTCATGAAATCTGGATTGTTACGATAATGAAGGCGTTAATGGGCGTGTATTACGGGTCATGATCATCTCATGATTATAGGTGATCATGATTATCAATAGATCCGAAAAAAGGGGGACTGTTACTTTGAGGTCGAGTGCTCCTCATGCTCCACTATCCCGAAGTGATCTCGGGGTCTTTTGGCCCGAGGGGGGGCCCGAGCACTTACCCTCCCGACGTGATCTCGGGGACTTGACTTCCCGAGGTGATCTCGGGGACTTGACTTCCCGAGGTGATCTCGGGCATGTGTCTTCCCGGGTCGGTCTCCAAAGTATGCTTATTCGTGGTGTTCTCGGGAACCCACCTTCCCGAGGGAGCCTCGAGCGCCACGTAAAGAGAATCGTCCAACCTCGGTAGGTCTTGTCATATAGCTTCTTCAGTTCACGTGTCAACCACGTGGTACTTAACTCCATCAACTGATATTCTGTCGAGCAAAAGATGCACGACAGAGAGGAGGAGAGAGAGGGGGGATATAGGTGGATGAAGATTTCTTATTGTTTTTTCTTCTTTATCTTTTGTTCTAACTCATGACCTCTTTTTATAGGAGCACTCACTTCAACTTGTAATGAATGATCAAGTTATGACCATTCAACACTTGGTTTATTAACAGTCGTCTGCTATTATTGAGCCATCATTATCATTTATAGGTTACGAAATTACAATTAACTTCAGATTAATACTTCTGTTATGCTCTTAAGCAGGTAGCAAAAAGTGATTCAAATGATAAAATATTAATTTATTCGCTTAGGCAAATTTTGCTTAGATCGATTCAACATTCGATGCATAAGTTAACTTGGTTTAGTTTGGATTTACACATCCTACACACTAACACATGAGAGAACCTCTTCTTATTTGTTTATAACTAATATATTTATGAATTAATATAAACTAATCAATATTGCTTGAATTTTTCAATGTGAAACTAAATTCCAATTCACTCAACGCAATGACCTTAAAAGATTGAATGATTCGTAATGCATTTCGTGTATATTGGAAATTAATTTTATAATCTATTACAATAATAACTTGTAGAAAAATGATATGTAACATAAATTTGTAACATGAAACTTAATATGAATGATATGACATTCTAATTATAATGATCTTGATAGATTTACTATGTCCCCCAAGGTATAGTTTGGTTCGGAGCGGTAGTCGAAGACCGCCGTTGGTGTCCAAGTGACAATTAGATACGTATATAAAAAATATCACATCATTCGTGTTGAATTTTATATGATAAATTTATGCTACGTATCATTGCTCTAAGATATATCGACGGTGTCAGAAGACAAAAATCATATGTACATATCTCCTTAATTAACTAATAACAAAGAGTGAAATTCTCATCAGGATGGCTCCTACTATCTAAAACGAAGATCAATTAAGAAGAATTTCAATCAACATCTAACGAGGGATTGAGACCATTAACGAAATATTCCGTACCTATTGAAACAGTAATAGTTTTGAGACGGTACTAAATTATTGAAGGATGAATCTTTAATTTGTCAAAAGTACTAACTAGTTAGAATATGATCTGCGATACTGTACAATGATAGGATAATTAATGATTATTTTGGATATTCATAATTCGATTTTTAATTATGATTTATTTTATAAATTTTTTTTTAAATGGGATACGAATTCTGAGACGTTGATTTCTAGATCGCCACCCGAACGCTTCCTGATTTATCTTGATGATCGATAAAAATTTTTATAGGATCAAATCGATCATCTCAGATTCGTCTACTACTTAATCATTTATGAAATAGTTAGAATCTAATCAATTAGAATGTTTTATTTTTTTATAAATTTTAAAATCATTATTAAAAAATCTAAATTATATCATATTTTATAAGTTAATTATAAATATTTCTTAAATTATATTCTTTTTGATTTATTTTTATATTAAATTATTTTTTAACTTATAAAAATTTATATGTATTAATTAATTATATCCTTTCTTATATTTTTTCTTATTTATTTTCATAACAAATAAAATTTTTAATTTATAAAAAATATCTGACCCTGTGGAATTGTCGTTTGTCAAAAGTTGTTCAATATTCTTCCATCTTTTTCACGAGCATAAAGCAGCTGCTTCAATTCCACTGATCCACGCCGAAAAGCACAGATACTAATTCCCACACTCAACAAGATGAATGCAGAATATCAATCAGGTAATAATAGGATTCAGTCGTGAATATTTCAATGGCAATTTAATATTCTTGTTGATTCCGGCCTTACCCACGAATGGGAGCATAGGTCAGCCTGACGCCAAGGAGGCTTCGCCTACGGGGCAGCCGCCCTATCAGCGGATAGGGCCCCACTCCCGGAAAGTTTCCCACAGTAAAGAAGAAGGGAAGGGTCCACCAAGTCATCTTAGGAGACAGCAAGGCCAACTCCTAGCCAACCAACTATGTAGAAGGCCCCGTCATGCATATCAGTTCACCCTGACCCAAAACAAGGTTCAGCCTCATCAGTGAGGTCAAGTCTCGTGACACCCTCGACCCAGAGCGTACCCTGCGCTCCCTCTCTCTCTCCCTACCAGTCGGACGTGTGGTAAACCACGCTCCCTGGTCTTTACCCGACTCGGTCCCTAGCACACGGGCCTGCCAGTTGGCGCTCGGGGTATGGACTGTCCCGCTCATACACCTCTCACATCCTTACTCCCGGGGTACAACCCTGCCAGGAGGGTTCCTCACGCCTTGCCTGTCTCTGACACCTCCACGCGGCTATCCCACACAGCCAGTACTCTCGTACTATACATCCAGTACTCCCGAACTGCCGGAGCACCCCGCGCCATGTCGGGCAGCCCCTCCGTGCTCCCTACGGGCTGACAGCCATCACCCTTGGTCCTACGCGGACAGGGGTTGTCAGCCCCCCCGGTCATATAAGCTCGGCACTCTCCCTACTCCAGGTACGCGCGCGCGAGTTCTCGCATCCCTTGCCTCATTTTCTTTCAATTTCCGCTCATCTATACTCGGAACTGACTTGACCGTCGGAGTGTCTGACCGGGGATTCCCCCGGTGGGCTTTGCTGACGGTCCCTGTTTTGCAGAGGCGAGGCGAGGCGAGGCAAGGCGCGATGGACGGACGGCCACCTCACCGGCTCGCGGCTCCTGGGATGCCCGCCTGGTGCAGAGGACAGCCACTCCACTCCGCGACAGGATCACTTATATTGCACCATAATCTCAGACCATTTAAAAAAAATAAAAAATAAATAAATTTAAAAATCATGACGATTCAGTATCATCAATAATTTAATCATTATAAATGTTCCGTGTGAGAATTGAATTCTAATGGTTTAAAAATAGATCCTATTTCTTTATCATCGACCCATATGAACAAAATTTAAAGCAGTGGAAATTAATTAAAGAAGGCAGAAGCTAAAGAGGACCCTTCTTTTTGGAGCTTGTATCCATCGAGCATATATCTATCTACCTTCCTTTATATATTCCCAAGTCTATCCATCATGCTGCATGCATTCCATGCTTCCTTTCATTTCTACTAAATAAATACATGCAGCCCCTCCAATTATTGGATTCTCTTTGTTCCCTTCTTTCGGTGATATATACATATATATATCTTTGAAAGGGAAACAATGGATCAATATTGGATGGGTTACTTTGATTGACTGTTCACTTAAAGGGTCAATCCAAGTAAGTGCAAGTGGATCTTAAAAAAAACAGATCGATCAATATAAGGTAAGGTATTGACTAAGATTCGACCTTTTCATTAATTAGTGTGGTAATCACTAATGATTAAGTTTATACAAATTCTATTTTTTCATGGATATCCTGCTTTTATTTTAAGATCTCACTAGTTCTGAGATGGACGATCTAATCTCATATTTCGATTACCAAAGAAACTTAGGAGGGGAAGTGGCTTCTGATGTGATACTCCAACATCATCAATAGTTCGATCGTCATAGATATGTCCTACATGAGAATCGAACTTTCGTTTCTTGAAAAAAGTATCCTATTTCTTATTGAGGGTTGAATATATAATTTTATTAATGAGGTGCACAGTATATAAATAATGAAACACTTAAAATATTAGGAAAGAAATAAATTAAAAATCTAAGAAAATATTCTCTAATAATGAGAATTTTACAATACTAAGAAATAAATAAACGAGAAAGCTAAAATAATAAATATTTTCTAATAACAAGAATATAATATTCGCTAATATGCCCTTTCAAGATAATGTCCCAGAGATGACACCAATCTTGCTGCAAATATCAAAGAGTCGAGGTCGAGAAAGTGACTTGGTGAGTACATCGGTCAACTGATCGACAACAGAAATATGAGTAACTCGTAGTTCAGAGGACTGTACCAGATCATAAACAAAGTGATAGTCAATAGCCAGATGCTTCATCCGAGAGTGAATAATATGATTAGCCGAAAGATAAGTGACTCCCAAATTATTGGTGAATAGAACAACAGGAGTGATAATCGGAAGAATCAGTTGTATTAGAAGTGACTTAATCCATTGAAGCTCCGATATCGTAGAGACTATGACGTGATGTTTGACCTTAGCCAAATAGTGCACAACCGTGCGCTACTTGGTGGATTTCTAGGAAATTGGATTATCTGTAACGACCCGGCCCGTCGACCCGACCCCTCGGCCCCTTGGGCGGCCAAATTCCATTTTTGGCGGCCCAACAACCTAGCCCATTTGGTCGTCGACCGTCGACCGTGCTGTTACTCACAAGAACTTTCCACCCCTGGCCAGTGGATTTTTGCCTTCCCCAGGATTCGAACTCTAGACCTCCAGGCTAAGCACTAAAGTTCCTGAATCCTGGTACCAAGTGAGCTGTAGCTCACTTGGTACCAGGATTCAGGAACTTTAGTACTTAGCTTGGAGGTCTAGAGTTCGAATCCTGGGGAAGGCAAAAATCCACTGGCCAGGGGTGGAAAGTTCTTGTGAGTAACAGCACGGTCGACGGTCGACGACCAAATGGGCTAGGTTGTTGGGCCGCCAAAAATGGAATTTGGCCGCCCAAGGGGCCGAGGGGTCGGGTCGACGAGCCGGGTCGTTACAATAAAAGGCGCCTTTTTATGTAGCGATCTCGGCCTCTATGGTCCCCGCAGGCAACCCTCTTGTCCCGAGATCCTACGGTCTTCCCACCCCTGGCAGTGGGTTTTTGCCTTCCCCAGGATTCGAACCCTTGACCTCCAGGACAAGTACAATAGTTCCTGAATCCTGGTACCAAGTGAGTTCACGCCCCGAGACCCAGGAGCCGCTGATCCAATAGAAAATCGGACAGCACCTCCCCTGTCCGGCGGACAATTCACACATACACACATCACATAAAACACAACCACGCAGTTAAAATGGCCTCAGGCCTCAAATCAAGACAGAATATAATATAAAACCGGGTAAACCATACCTGACTGCGGACCGGTCTGACTTACGACAAAACACAAAGCATAAAGATCTCACAAACGTACAACTATATTGCCGTAAAATAGATGTCACAACATAGCACAACATATGATAGCGGAAGTGAAAAGAAACAAAACTAATAAAAGAAAAGGGTACCAACATGTACCATAACCAAAACACCGAACAATCGCGGAAATCGTCTCGGAGACACATGAACTGGGACAGGCTGCTGGGCAATCCAGACGATCATCCTGAAAAGATAAAAAAAACAGAGCTAACGGGGTGAGTCCTAAGAACTCAGCGAATACAGTCTAATATGCACAGGAAGAAATACTAACAGTAAGTCACCGTCCATCTATCTATCACAATACTGAAGATAACTGCAATAAAAAGAAATGCAGAACTGAACTATAAGCAGTAAAGGAACTACATACCTACCTACGTCGATCCAAACCCGGTAGTATGCATGTCAATCAAGTGCAGCAATCAAGTGCAGCAAACACAACCAAGTGCAGAAATGCAGAGCATGCTCATGATGCAACATGGGTCACCCCTGACGCCAGTCAGTGTAAGTCACGGAAGCACGTGAACCGAGTGGGTAGGGCTCTGACCTGGTCTTCCCTGCACGAACAGACGGTCTATGAGGCGGTACACGCGAGACCGAATGGGTAGGGTCTGAGACCATAAACGTACCCCACCATCGGGTGAAGTAACGCTCTAAACATCCCTGCTATCATCGGATAGGTAGGGGACATGCTGCAGCGCCGGGTCCGCCAACGAGGTTACACGACAGGTCATGTGGCAGGTCTGATGGCCCATCTCAACCACTAGGAGAGTCAAAGGTCGCCTACATATGCCCCTACACGAGTAGCAAGTACGACGATCCATCTCAACCTCCAGGGAGTCAAAGGTCGTCCCCTTTGCTACGTGCAATAATGATGCATGTCGCTATCCCATGCATCATCCACTATCTATCCCTGCTGTCATCTACATGATATGCAGTAATCCAGATAACCGATATGCACCAATACCTAAATCCTAGCGTAAGGTATAAGGTAAACTGTGCATCATCAATCCATACAGAAATAGTAAGCAGTAAAACTAACAGATACAACTACCGAAGTAAGAGCACAGATAAAGATATCAGATATCCCTACTGCTAACTATGTCTAACTATGTATAAAAAGAGGTACCCGCCTCCGATATAGTAGATCGTAAGCGAAGAGAATCCCCCATCTGAAATAGTATCCGTGCCGAAGGGATCTAATCAATGTCCTGTATCAAAATACAACTTAGCTAATTATACTATTATTAAATTAGCTAAGTTACATGCTAGCAAAACCAGAACCAATCCCTAATACATACTCGAGTTAGCCCACATCCAAATTAATGCTAACCCTGATCCAACTTAAGCTTACCCCATCCACACAAGATTACAGTAATAAAAGAAGACAATAAAAACCACTAGGTCAACCCTAACCAAGCACCCAGGGAAAATACCCAAGATCAATCCAAACCTAAACATAGCATACTATCAGAACTATGGTAGAGATCCAAATGGAGAAATGAAAACAAAACCACAACATCAAACTCCCAATCCACTGTGACTCCCTCGGCAGAAATAGACACACAGACCAAAACCCTCATCCTTCTCAAGCAAGCACTCGACCGCCTCAACCTAGCCGAAACAAACATCAAGAACAACAAATCAGAACTAAACACAAACTAATCTGATCCAAAGCTCTCAGTAAATCTAAACAGATCCACATCTTCCAAGAAATCATCCAAATCAACCAAGAACTAACAAATCTAAACTCACGCCTAATCGATACTCCAGAATCGATTTGAAAACACTAGATCTAAGCTCTAACATCAGAACAATAAAATCAAGCACAAAAATAGAATCAATCCAGATCCACGATTAAGAAGCCCATACGAAACATTACCGGAATTTGGTCGCGCCGGCAAGACAAGTCTCCACTCAGATTGATGAATCTGGCTACCACCATGATTCTAGCGAAATAAATCATCAAATAGCTCCCCTCAATCCCCTCTCCATCTCTCGGTGCAGGGACAAGTGCAGCCGACACAGGTCCTCGCTGAATCGCCGCTGGTGAAGATGAGCGACCAAAGAAAAGGAGACAAATCAAAATGATTCCGAGAAGATCTGTTACAACGCCAGATCTACCATCCCTTACCTCTATCTCGACCGAGAATCGTAGCCACTCCGATTAGCTTCGGCGACTACCCCATTCAGTGGCCAAAACGCGTGAAAGGAGGAGATCAGAGGCCTGCTCCCTTGACCCTCCGACGAGTTTCTGAGAGGTGGTCGATCGTCGCTTGATTGAAGGGAAGAAGCGAAGAGGATGCTAAAGAAGAAGATGAAGAAAGGGAAATCGGGTCGGCTGACGTCCGCTGTGGTTAGGGCTCGAGGGAAAAAAATGAAAAGGGATCGGCAATGACTGCGGTAAAGGGAAAAGGAGAGGAAAAAGGATTTATAAATGGGTGGTCTTTTTGCATTAAAGCCCCCATATTTCCATCCAATGAAATATAAGCCCTTAATTTCTCCCTTTTTGCCTTTTAACCCTCTGAGTTTCTGTATTTTAACATTATCACCCAAAAAAATAACAAATACACCTATAGAGTGTCGATCATTCAGATCTCCTGCCCAGTTCGCATCGAAAAATCATGAATAGTGAGAGATGTATCTGCAAGTAGACGAATACCAAGATCCCTAGTACCATTGAGATATTGAAGCAGACGCTTCACAACACCCCAGTGTGTCTATGAAGGGGTATATATAAACTGTGAAAGCATGTTGACTGCAAAGGAAATATTAGGACGGGTTATACGTAGATGTTGTAAACCACCAACTACTTGTCAGAACTTAGTAGCATCAAAAGATGGAGACCCATCTTGCAAAGTAAGTTGAGACCTAGCAGCAATAGGAGTGGAAACTGGCTTGCAGGCAAGTATGTTATGTTGGAGAGAAGATTAGTGACATACTTTTGCTAGGATAAAAGAAGACTATTTGAAGTTGTGCGAACCTCAACTCTACAGAAGAAGGAAAGATCCCCAAGATTCTTAGTTGCAAATTTATTATTAAGTATTCATATTATATCGTCAATAACAGAAGCACCTTTACCTATATTGATTAGATCATCTACGTAGACAAGGAAATATATAACAGTGCTATCCTGATGATAAACAAATAAGGAGGTATCAATCCAGGAGGTGATAAAGCCAAGAGAGACCAAGAAGGCGCGAAGCTCCAATTACTAGGCGCGTGGAGCCTACTTCAGGCCATAAAGTGCCTTATACAAACAACACACATGATCCGGAAATTCAACACTGCGCATACCTGAAGGTTGTGCCATATAAACCTCCTCTGTAAGACATCTATCGTGAAATGCATTGTTAACATCAAGTTGGCGAAGACACCACCCCTGATTCACAACCAAACTAAGAACAATGTGAATGATTATCGGGGTTAATAACAGGGTTGAATGTATCATGAAAGTCAACACCAGGATGCTGATGAAAGCACTTGGTAACAAGGCGAGTCTTATACCGATCAACAGAGCCATTAGGAATGCTCTTAATATGAAATACCCACTTGTTACCCACAAGATTTTGATCTATCGAAGGTGGGACAAGCATCATACTCTTTGTGTATGGCCTTTACCCAATTTGGATCTTTGAGCACCTGCATGATAGATGATGGTTCACAAAGCTGTGAAAGGCTGGTATGAAGGATATACTTTAGGTTAGGTTTGTATATGACATTTTTGGAGTGAGATTGCATGGGATGCTAATTTAGAGAAGCTCGAGGAGAAGAGGGAGAGGAAGAGGCAGGTGATGGGCTAGAAGGTCGGGTGCCACTAAGCAGCGTGGATGGCTTGACAACAGGCGACGGTGATGGTAGCGGTGAAGGAGTTAGTTGTGGGCGGCTACAACTAGTGGCAGGTTGCAGCATTAGTGTCGAAGGGTCCCATGAGAGGGCTGGTGCAGCAAAAAAGCTTTGAGTCAGTGTCTATTACTATGGAACCCAGGGAGGAGGTGACAGTAAATGAAAAAACATGCTCGACAAATTTTACATAATGAGATACAAATTTTTTTTGAGAGTGAGATCGTAGCACAGAAAGGCACTCTAAGTGAGATAATAACCAAGAAATACACAGGAGGTTGACTTGGGATCATGCTTGTGGTGGGAGTAAGGGCGCAACTACGGAAAGCACAAACACCCAAAGATAGTAAACTTTGAAAGATCAGGGGCTATGGTGAATACTTTTTCAAAGGAAGACATGTGGGAAAGACCTGCCATAGGCATGCGGTTAATCAAATAGACTGCTGCAACAAAGGCAAAAGGCCACAAAGTGAGCGAAATAAATGCTCTATATAATAGAGTAATACCAATTTTGACTATATGACAGTGACGAAGTTCATAGTATCCATTGTGTACAAGAGTGTGCGAAGAGGTGGTAAGGTAACTGATGTTGGTTCAATCATGCTCCAAATGTTATTTACTTTTGATGTTTGGTTAAATGAGTTCAAGTTAGACAATGTTAGTGATCTAACTGAAACTTGAGTAAGCAGGTACAAAGTAAAGTCCAGGTATGAAGACTTGGCAAAAGAAGACTTAGCATGATAAAGCCAAAGGAAGCACTTCAAGGCAAGCGCTTCCCTTGGCAAAAGAAGTGGTGAACACTTTTTCAAAGGAGGACACGGTGGGAAAGACCGGCCTTAGGCATGCAGTTAATCAAATAGACTACTGCAACAAAGGCAAAAGATCACAAAGTGAGCGGAATAAATGCTCTGTACAATAGAGTAATATCAATTTTGACTATATGACAGTGACGACGTTCATAGTATCCATTGTGTACAAGAGTGTGCGAAGGGGTGGTAAGGTGACTGATGTCGGTGCAATCATGCTCTAAACGTTATTTACTTTTGATGTTTGGTTAAATGAGTTCAAGTTAGGCAATGTTGGTGATCTAACATGAAACATGAGAAAGCAGGTATAAAGGAAAGTCCAAATATGAAGACTTGGTAAAAGAAGACATAGAATGACAATGTCGAGGGAAACACTTCAAGGCAAGCACAAGGATGAGGAGTCGAGGGCTCAGAAGCATCCTAAGGGCACAAGGCTGGTGGAAGGTGTTTGAAGGCTTATGTCTACGCTAAGGGAAAGCAGAACTTGAGATTCATGAGGTATCAGTCGACCGATGAGAGGATCAGTTAACTGCTACATAGAATAGAGAATTGAGTCGACTAATAAGAGGAATCAGTCGACTGCTACCCAAACAGAAAGATCAGTCAACTGGGTCAGGTCCCAGTTAACTAATATGTGACCGTTAAAGGCTGACGGTAGAAAATTAGACACAATCTACAGTGACTGTTAAAGTTCATCAGTCGACTGATGATGATACCAGTCGACTGATGTTGAGGGTAACACAAAAATAGATTTCAGAGTTTGAAGAAGACACAACTTGATTCTCTCGATTTTCTTACTCGTTCTGAGATTTCCAAGCTTACAAACTCTCAATCTCTTCCTCCAAAATCATTCTAATCTTGTAAGAGGAAGAGATCATATTGTAAGGGTTTCTCCACCTTCAAGCTTGATTTGAAAAGGAGAAAAGCATAGTGGAGCTTGGTTGTATGGGTGTCGATCCTTGGATTAGTCACCTTAAGGAGATGGAGACCAAGTAAATCAAGGGAGTTAGCATTATCTTCATTGTTATTATTTTTGTCTATCTTTTTCTTGTGCTTTGGCTAACATTTTGTAGACAAAATCCAAGAGAAGTTATTCACCCCCTTTAGCTAGACGCAAACGTGACAACAAGTGGTATCAGAGCCCAGTTTGTTTTGGGAGAACTCACCGTCAATCGAAACATCAAGATGGCGTTTCAAGAGGGATATAGCACCGCACGACCACCGTTCTTCGATGATAATGATTTTGCTTATTGGAAAGGTATAATGGAGTATTATTATGAATGATATTGAAAATTGATTTAGTATTGTAGATGATTTCGAGAAACCAAAGGATGAGTTCGAAGCACCTCTTCCAACCAAGGAGTGGGCAAAACAGATGTCCAAGAAAGCTCAAGCGAATGCAAAAGTCACAACTACCCTACAATGTGGACTTTCCAAGGAGCAATTGAATAAGGTTGGACCATTTAACTCCGCTAAAGAGCTTTGGGAAAAGTTCATTGAGTTAAATGAAGGATCAAGAGAATCAAGAAGAGCCAAGAGAGATCCATTGGCGGGTCAAGTTCAAACCTTCACCATGAAGAATAATGAGACCGCGAGTCAAATGCAAGGTAGATTCAAGGAGATTATAAATGGTCTTCATGTAATATGTGAGAAAATTGACAATCGAGATCTAGTAAGGTATGTGCTTCAATCCTTTCCTAAAACCACCTTATAGGCATCAATGGTTGATGCGTATAAGGTCTCTAGAGATCTTTCAAGAGTTAAGCTTGATAAATTATTTTGTGAGTTTGAACTACATGAACACGCTAACATGTCGTCAAGAGAGAAAATCATAGCTCTTGTTGTAGAAAAGAAGGAGAAGAAGAAGAAAAAGAAAGAAAAGAAGGAAGAATATTCATTATCCGAGTCCGATCAAGGGTCTTCGGATAGTGATGAGGAGATGTCGATTAGTGAAGTAGCTCACTATGTCAAGAAGATGATGGGAAGAACAAGAAAATTTATAAGGAGACATGTAAAGAAGATGTTTCAATCTTCAAGAGGTAAAAGTGGTCAAAGTTCAAGTTTTAATATTAATGTCATTTGTTATAAATATAACAAGAAAGGACATATCAAGCCAAATTGCCCGGAATTGAAAAAGAAAGAAGAAAATGAAAAGAAAAAGAAGAAGGAGGCAATGGTGGCTCGAGCTACATGGGACACATCAAGCATTGACTCATCGGATGAAGATGAGCTATGTGTTGGACCTTGGATGGCTAGAGAGGGGGGGGGGGGTGAATATAGCCAGACACTTGAACTTTAGCGCTTTCGAAATTCTGCACTTCAAATGTTAGTAGCATAGCGGAAGCTGAGGAAAATAGAGTGTGCAGAAATGAAAAATCTAAGCTACCAGCAAACACAAGAACGCTAACAAGAGGATTTATAAGGTTCGGGGATAACTTGCCTCTACTCCTTGGCGTGCCCTTAAGATGGGCGATCCCTTGATCGTCGGCAGATCAATCCCCGGAAAATCCGGATAATAAGCAACCTCCTTCTCGGTGGAGTAACCTCTCCACAGCGTTTCAACAAGGATAGAGTTTAAGCACAATGAAAAACAAGAAAGATCTTACAGAGCACTTAGGACAGCAAGAACTCAGACAAACTTCTCCCGAGCTCCACTCAGCACAGATCTCACGCAAGAATCCCCTTCTTCGTGTCTTCTCGCTGATGGACTCACCAAGCTTTCTGACTCTTCTTTCCAATGCTCAAGTAACAGTTGGTTGCTTCAGAGATCACAGTTGCTTGTGTTGGTGCAGGAAGCACCATATCGAACCTTGTTTTGATATTGGCAAAGGGTTCAAAGTTAAGTATTATTGGTGATCTAACAAAATTATTTGAGTGTGCAGAAAGAAGTCCTAGCGAAGGGCTACTAGGCACCTGGCGAAGGAATGCCAGGATACAAAAGCCCTAGCGAAGGACTGCTAGGCACCAAGCGAAGGACTGCCTGGAATCAAAGACCTAACGAAGGACTGCTAGGCACCAGGCGAAGGGCTGCCTGAACCGAAGACCCAGCGAAGGGCAGCTGGGCACCTAGCGAAGGGCTGCTAGGAGTCAAAGACCTAGCGAGGGACTGCTAGGCACCAGGCGAAGGACAGCTTGGTACTGAAGACCTAGCGAAGGACTGCTAGGCACCAGGCGAAGGACAACATGGTACTGAAGACCTGGCGAAGGACAGCTAGACACCTGACGAAGGACAGCTGGGCAAAAGTCCAACCGGAGGAGCCGGTTGGCATCAGGTACATTCTCCCGAGAGGAGTAGGTGAGGACACGTTCCCCGTCGAGGGAACAGTAGGCGTCGGTTCGACCTAGGGCTCTATTTTGGAGGCCCAAAGTCAGATCCAAGACAGCTAAGGCTGTATAAACTAACATATTATTGCTTTATGTTGTTTTGGACTAACCCTGGATGCAGGACCGAAGGAACGAGTGTCTGCAGCTCAGAGAGCCTCAAAGGAGTGAGGCAGCAGTGGAGTAGGGCACCCGGAGTGTCCCGGGCGCCCCCAAGGTGAACACAAAACAGATGGAGCAAGTGTTCGCTTCAGCAACTTATGGGCGGGGCGCCC
This sequence comes from Boesenbergia rotunda, assembly GCA_024364735.1. Lineage (NCBI taxonomy): Eukaryota > Viridiplantae > Streptophyta > Magnoliopsida > Zingiberales > Zingiberaceae > Boesenbergia > Boesenbergia rotunda. Next base: position 365,088 of record JAGFNQ010005153.1, on the reverse strand, counting down.
CCATGCTCCCGGGCGCCCCCAGCGTCCCGGGTGCCCCTAGCTCAAGCTAACGAAGCAAGCCAGCGAGAAGCCAACAGGATAAGAGCCTGACCCGGTCAACCCAGGCGCCCCCAGCGTCCCGGGCGCCCCAGTCAAGATCTGATCCCGAGTTTGAAGGGATCAGAGCTGACCGAGAAGAACTCGGATCAGCTGACATGTGGGGGGGCACCCCCGACGTTCCAGGCGCCCCTAGGGGCTATAAATAGGCCCTCGACCCAAGGCTTCGAACAACAATTCTAAAAACGCTCCTACGCTCTTCTGCTTCTGCGCTCTGCTCCGGAAACCTCCCAACTCGAGATACATGCGCCGACGACGTCCCTCTGCCCTGAAAATTCAATCTACACTGGACGTCGATAACGAAGAGCTGTTTTTAAGTTTACTATACTACTTTTGTAATATCTCTCTGTAAACTGTTTTGCGTACATATAGAATTGCCCATAGTAAACGGTCAACGACAGTGGGCCTTGGAGTAGAAGCCGACCGCGACTCCGAACCAAGTAAAAAACTTGGTGTTTGCGTTTGTTTTGATTTAAATTTCCGTTGCGTAATTGCTCTAACTTTAATCTGAACATTTTACGATATTCACCCCCCCCTCTATCGTTTCTCTCGATCCAACAGCTTGCTCAAGAGATGATGGAAGTAATCACACAAGCACAAGAATGCAGTAAGAAGAAGTTGCAGTAAGCTCTAGCGAGAAGTCTCTACTCCACTTCTCCGCTACGCAGCTTAAGTCTTCTCCACCAGCGCCAGGTCACCACCTCACTGCAGCCTCCAGCTGCTCACCTGCCAACGCCAGCTACCACTGAGCTCTCCCTGGACTCCCTGAGCTTCCCTCAGCCAAGCTCCAGTCAGCAGCTCTAGTTAGCAGCTCCAGCCGATGCAACCTGAGATGGCAAATAAACAAACCTGCTCCAAGGAAAGGCTTCCATTGACTCTCCTTGAGTGTTTGAATCTATCCATGTCACCTGCAGCTTAATCAGACCATTAGCATAGCATATCACACAGAGAATCATGCATCAGAGATTAAGAGTAGGCAAATCAGATATGTTCAGACGTGTTTAGAGCGTCTGACAGTGCATTTTGAATTAAAGTGATCGGTCACCAGACCGATCCAGGGCTCGTGGGTCGGTCACCGGACCGATCCACCGGTTCGCTGGGACTCCCAGCCTTCATGGCTACACAGGCCGGATCGGTCACCAGACCGATCAGGCTGTGACCTGATCGGTCACCAGACCGATCAGGTAGCTCCCTGACCGATCAGGCTCCATCCTGATCGGTTGTAAGACAGAGTCTGCGACGCTAGATCGTTCACCAGAATGGTCTGAATAGTGTTCCAGATTGGTCACCAGACCGATCAGGAGCGAATCAGTAAGATTCCCAAAAACCTACTGGAAGTTCCCTGATCGGTCATTGGACCGATCAGGAGCTGATCAGTGGGGGAACTCAACTCATCGTATGCTCCCTGATCGGTCACCGAACCGATCAGGAGTAGAGCAATGAGTGAACTGCATGCTCCCTGATCGGTCACCGGACCGATCAGGAGCCGAGCAGTGGGTTCCAGCCTCACTATGTGCTCCCTGATCGATCACCAGACCGATCAGTCATCGCTGGATCGGTCACTAGACCGATCCACGAAGGAGCACCGTGCTAGCTTCTCTGATCGGTCACCAGACCGATCCAGGGGCTCCAACCTAGCCCTCTAAGCTAGGGTTTCATCCAACCTAGCCCTCCAAGCTAGGACCTGGCCCGCCAAGCCGGGATTTCATCAACCTAGCCCTCCAGGCTAGGACCTGGCCCTCCAAGCCAGGACTTTTTCACCTAACCCTCCAAGTTGGGACTTTTCACCTAACCCTCCAAGTTGGGACTTTTCACCTAGCCCTCCAAGCTAGGACTTTTCACCTAACCCTCCAAGTTGGGACTTTTCACCTAGCCCTCCAAGCTAGGACTTTTCACCCAACCCTCCAAGTTAGGACTTTTCCACACCTAGCCCTCCAAGCTAGGATTTTCCACACCTAACCCTCCAGGTTAGGACTTTTCCACACCTAGCCCTCCAAGCTAGGATTTTTCCACACCTAACCCTCCAGGTTAGGACTTTTCCACACCTAGCCTTCCAAGCTAGGATTTTCCACATCTAACCCTCCAGGTTAGGACTTTTCCACACACACCATGCCCAATCCCCGATTATGACTTAATCATAATCGTAATCATCAACCTAAACTAAAATTGATGTCAACACCAAAATAACAATCAGGGTCAGACTGCATCAACACTATGTCATGTCACAAGACACATGACATTTATGTCTTTTGAAGATAACAAAGAAACTTCAAGTGAGGAGGAAGTGTCAAGTGATGAATCGTCATCTAGTGATGATGAGGTAAAAGAATCTCCCAAAGTTGGATTCCTTTATAAAACTATTGCTTATCTCAAGATTGCTTTGGCCAAATCACAATCTAGGGTTAAGACGTTAAAAGGAGACCTTAAGTCTACTAGGAGTAGCGCATATATGCATAGTGAATCAAGCATGACTAAAGAATAAGATAACCATTTGAGAAATCAAGTTATTGACTTAAGAACATGTTTAGAGAAATTTACAAATGGGTCAAAGTATCTTGATATGATTCTTAGTAATCAAAGAGCCGAGTACAACAAAGTCGAATTAGAATATAAACCTAAGACCAAAGAGGTTGCCTATATTTCTCTTATAGGAAGAAAAGACACACCTAAAAGGAAAATTATTAAAAGCAATGTAAAACAAGCTTGGGTCCCTAAAAAGTATTTGAATGATATTATTGGATCAAGTGCATAAGTACTAAAAGATTGTGTGTTTCATATTGTTTAGGTAGAAGAAGAGAAGGATTTAAACATGTGGATTGTGGATAGCGGTTGTTCAAGGCACATGACCGGTGATGTGAGCAAGTTCTCCACAATTAACTACATAAAGAATGGAATGGTATCTTTTGGAAATAGTGGGAAGCTCAAGATTATAGGTAGAGGTATAATTGAGGTATCACCTACAATCACCATCCATAAAGTTCTTCTAGTTAAGAATATAGAATTCAATTTACTTAGTGTTAGCCAATTGTGTGATGCCGGATATAAAGTAGAGTTTCATGCAAATAAATATTTAGTTAAACACAATAGTTCGAAAAATATTATGTTAGAAAGGTATAGGAAAACAAATCTTTATTGTATCAATCTTTCCTATGCTTCTAACCTTTCTACTAAGTATCTTTTATCAAAAGAAGAAGAAAGATGACTATGACATAGAAGACTTGGACATATCAACATGAAGAACATAGAAAAGGTAGCCAAAATAGAGTTAGTAAAAGGACTACCAAAGATCAAATATGTCAAGAATAAAATATGTGATGTATGCTAAGAGGGCAAGCAATCTAAGTCATCACACAAAGGTAAAATTCTAATTAGTACTTCTTTACCATTAGAATTGTTGCATTTAGATCTTTTTTATTATCAAAGTACCCTTCATTAGTAGAAAAGAAATATTGCTTAGTGATTGTTGATGATTTTTCTAGATACACTTGGGTCTACTTCATGAAATATAAGGATGAAATTGTAGAAATATTCATAGGATTTAGCAAAAAAGTTAAAATGAGAAAAATTTTAAAATCAACCGAATTAAGAGTGATCATGGTGGAGAGTTTAAAAATTCAAACTTCTCTTGTTTTTGTCTAGAAAATGGGTACAAACATGAATTTTCTTGTCCAGGAACACCTCAACAAAATGGAATTGTAGAAAAAAAAATCGAGCCTTGCAAGAAGTAGCTAAAACTATGATGAATGCTTATTCTTTACCTAGTTATAATTTTGAGCAGAAGTGGTAAATACTGCTTGTTATATTGAAAATCGTGTTTTAATTCATTGATTTTTGGGAAAGACACCCTTTGAATTATGGAATGAGAAAATTTCTCAAATTCACTATTTTAAAGTATTTGGTTGCAAGGCCTATATCGTAAATACTAAAGATGATTTAACATAATTTGAGTCTAAGGCTGATGAAGACATTCTAGTCGGGTACTTATCTACTAGTAGAGGATATAGAGTATACAACAAAAGGACTCAAATGATTGAAGAGACATCTAATGTTGAATTTGATGAATCTACTAGAGCTTACCCTAGGAAATCCTCCATTGACAAGGATATTGATGAAAGAAATCAAAATATTACCCAAGCAATTCAAAACTTACACTTAGGGGGTATTGATCAAGGGGAAGGAAGAAGTGCATCAGATGATGAACGAGACAATAATCATCATATTAGGATGTATACTAAAAACCTTACTTTTATATATGCATCTACATTTTGAAAGAGAATCACATGATCACTATTTGCATATTTATATTAGTTATGTGCATATTGTCTAATACTTTACATTATAGATAACATGGTGTGTGGTGTCATACAGAAGATCATATTATCAGTCCCTTGTAAAATATAAGTAGAGGCTCACAACCGAGATGGATTTGGACAAACCATCGGGATGGTTGTAGTGTAATTTGGTATTGGTTTATCTTGACCATAGAATTACACTAGTGCAATTTGTGTGTATTTAGCAGGACCGACATAGAGGTGATTCAATTTATACTGACTTTATAATTGAATCAGACCTTAATTATTATGGAGTACATGCTTTTAATTCCGATATAATAACGGGCACATGTACTTAGTATTTATTTCTTTGATTTACGAATGAGCGACGTTTATGTGTTAAATTGATATGCCCAGTAAGTTGGGAAATAATATTATTTACATGGTGTGTCGTTGATTATAGAAGAAAACCGTGTCCTGGTGAGTCGGGTTGATGATGTCCCCTTGAGAAAATAGATTAGATATATATTCACCACCCAAATTAGATCGAAAATATTTAATAACAATATTATGTGAGTTTTTACCATGGCACGAAACATACGATAGATACCAAGAAAATCAGAATAATGTTTCATAAGATAGACCCAAGTGTAATGAGTACAATCATCAATAAAGGAAGCATAGTTATGGGATTCACCAGGTGTATGAATCGAAGATGGACCCTACACATCAGAATCAACTAATTTAAATGGTGTAAGAGGAACAAAGATACTTTTATGGAAAGGCAAGGCAGAGAATTTTATCAATTTGCAACCACAACAATCTGAAATATCATGAGTTTGTAATTTTTCTAAATTTCCTTTAAATCTAAGTATTTTAAATGAGAAGAAGAAATATGTCCAAGACGAGAATGCCACAAATAAAAATCAGAAGAAGTAGAGTTTAACTGAAAGGATGACAAATCAACATTAGATGCTGCAACAACTAAAACATTTAGTTGTTCTAATACATATAATCCCCCCTGTCTATGGCCTATCCTAATCTACTTTAGAGATCGTGGATCCTGCACATACCAAGAAGTTGAAGTAAAAGAAACTGAGAAACCAGAATCACATAATTAACCAACTCAGATAAACTTCTAACTAAGATTATGATATACATTAGCAAAGACAAATTAGATGTAGAAATAGAGCCAACACCGCTAATGGCATGGAAGAACAATCTGCAGTCATAACCGACATAGAAGTAGTAGAATTTATAGATATAAAAGAATTGACATTAGGCGACATATGATGCGATGCTCTAAAATCAAGGATTCAGATAGTGGAAGGCATACCTGAGGTACCATTAGAGGGCAAACATTTGTAAAAAGAAGTAGACACGACATGTGGATGAGATGCAAGAAACTTTTGAAACTGTTCGGTAAGAGCTGCAATTGTGGCATTGGATGATTGAGTCCCTCCAGAGTCTATAGGAGGAACTACTACTGCCATGTTGGATGCTCCAAATATAAAGAATTATTATTGTCATTGACTATCGGATTTCTAAGGAGAAGATAGAATCAATAGTCATACTTTTCAGTCATCAGGTGGATTTAAATAACTCAAAATCTGATCTCCACCGTTCAAAATATAGCCCTGGGTGCGAAGAACGTTCCCTCAAAGTTTCACGGCGATCTAACGGTCAAAACATAAGAAAATATAATTCTTCTACAAATACAGTGGGTCAATTTTTTTAACCAATAATGACATAGAAAACGTTGAAGAAACCTCATAATGATTGACCTTCAGACAATTGAAAATCACAAATCTCGACTATGATATTGAAATCCTTTCAAATTCAAACCTTTCGGTTCGGCAGGACCATGCTCTGATACCATAAAAATAATACAAATATAATCTTAAAACGATGCAAAGAGAAGGAAAGAGAGACAAGAGAAAGAAGAAAATAAATGACTGTTAGATAATTATATTCATAAAACTTAGGGTTTATGTTAGTGAGAGCCCTAGAGCCAATCATGTGATGATTGTTGTATGGACTCATTGTATCATATTTCATATATATAAAGGCATTTGATTATGGTTATTATACTTACTTGTATTGGTGCCAAATAACTAAGTATAATAACGTCCTTGGTAGTAGGTTCATATCTATATCAATCGATTGGTTGAATCGATAGTGAGATGATATAGAGAACACAACTCTTAATTATTCCTAGTCAAGTATTAACATTCAGGGACAATGTTAATGCATAGAGACTAGCATGTAGGTCAACACGATGACTTGATCTCACAAGTCATGGATATGAGATATCAAGTTGACACATGAGTATGCATTGGAGAATGTATACTGAATGACCCACCATGAGAAAGTATCATGGATCGTTATATGAGTGTCATATACTTTCTCATGTGACTATTAGTATGACTATTAGTCCTTAGACCTGAAGTCACCATAGTTCCCTACATAAGGAGTTATGTACTTTGGTTTCGTCAAACGTCACCCGTAACTGGGTGGACTATAAAGGCGATTACTGGGTATGTAACAAATTATGCGGAGGGATGTGAGTGATGTAGATGGGATCTATCCCTCCTATATGATGGGAGAGATATCATAGTCTTGATAGAGTAAGATCACTAAGTGCATGGCCATGCCCAAATAAGACAATATGAGATATTGAGCTTATTTGATTATAGTGAGTCTACTTGGAGTTCAAGACACATAGATTGATTGGAGGATGACACGGTCTATGCTTCATAGAAGATCAATCTAGATATCGACGATAGAAGGACATTGTCACATATTATGAAAGTCATAATTAGTAGTCACATTGGTGATGTTGGATCTCAACATTCTTGTAACTTGGGTAGCAATGATGTGTTGCTAGATACCGCTCATTGCTTATGTTTCTAAGAGGTTAGAAGCATTGCCAACGTTACAAGAACCTATAGGGTCACACGCAAAGAACAAATAGATGGAGAAAAAAAATGAAGTCAAGTTTGACTTGGCTAAATATGGAAAGTCCATAAAAGGCAAGTTTGACTTGACCCAAATCCAAATCAAGTTTGACTTGACTTGGTTCCACTTCAAGTTAGACTTGACATGGGAGAAGAAATGGAGTCAAGTTTGACTTGACTAAATATGGAAAGTCCATAAAAGGCAAGTTTGACTTGACCAAAAGGCCACCTCACCTTGACTTGACCAAGTGATGACTTGGCTTGGTATTTGACCAATGATGATGCTCCACATCATCTCCAAAGGTTGTAACCCCCCATTTGAATTTGAATTCAAATTGAAAGGGGGTTATGGCAGGCCACTTAATGGTCATTAATGGCCATTATGGCCGACCACTTAATGGCCATTAATGGCCATTATGTGGCCGGCCACAATGAGAGAACAAAACAAGGTTTTGTTCCATTTTTTTTCTGGCGTGGTGTGTCTTCTCTTCTTCCTCCTCCAAGTGTTGGTGCTCTTCTTCTTCTTCTCCTCTTGGCCGAACCCTTGAAAGGTGCTAGCACACCTAAAGGGTTTCCTCCATCCACTTTGTTCGCGTGGATACTTCTAGAGGGACGGCACTTGACGTCCTAGAGATCCGACATCCAAAAGCAACGAGCGGGATTAAGCGGGGCACGCACCAAAGGTAAAATGGTTTATCCCTCTTTAGATCTAGGAGTAGATCGAGTTTTGAGCATGAAATGAATACGTGATTTTTGTTTCGGAATTTTTTCTTCGCACGAGATCCATGGCTTTGGGTTCTCGGGGTTTCCGCGACGTGAAAAGGCAGTTTTCGCGGCCCGAAAAACCCAACAGTGGTATCAGAGCAACGTGCGAAGCACGTATTTATTTATTTTTTGTATGGGATACAAAATTTAGAGTAGTTTATGATTCTGTAATTTTTCTAATTTTTAGGATTTTATGAGTATTTTTCTCGTAGAGGCGAAGAAACGAGTGCGAAGCACTTGTACACTTCGACCACCGAGAAAAACTTCTCCGAAACGGCAAGTTTCGCCCAAATAGATTTTGGGACAGCGGGTTAGGCACTGTTAGATTGCGATACGACACTCACGAAATTAATTTCGTGAGTAGGGGCACCGCCCCTAACCCCGCAAGGGGCCTTGTCACGTGATTGTGCCTGAAACCCGCTTAACGGGACCGCCGTGGAGTTGTGACTCTTAAAATTCATAAAATACATAGAAAAATTAGATAAATTTCTGTAAAATACATAATTTTGAATTATGTACAGTAGTGTGATGGTCATGGCCCAAGACCCTATTTTAATTAGATTAAAATATGTGTGTAATTCATATTACGGTCTGCGTGCCGTTATTTGTGTTGTGTGTGTTGTATTGTGATTGCGACCTGCGTGTCGGCCTTTTATTTATTATTTCTGTTAAAATTAGTTTAAGACTCGAATGTAACTCGAGTATAAATTTTGTAATGTACAAAATTGAAGATGAAGGAAATTCTGGAGAAGACGGACTCGTGGGAAGCAAGCCGACAACACATGGGGTTCTGGAAGGAGGAGCTTGGAGAAGCTGCTGCCTAGACCCTAGGTTGACCAAAGGATCTTCTCATTGGCTTGAGAAGATCTTAGTAGGGTCATGACTAATCACACTTTAATTTTCTTGTATATTTTATTTTTGCTTATATGTATGTGATGCATGTTAGTATAGAATAAAATATACATGAGTGTATGTGATGCACATGTAATGTGGGAACCACATCTTGATGTGCACCTAATACACATTTAGGTTAAATTAGATTTAATAAATGCCTAAATACGATGCACATCATCGATTAGATTAGATCTAAATCGAAATCAACTCGTATATGCCTAACGAGCCTTGATACCCATCACTACCACGATCATATGCGATTGTTGAATCTGCCAAAGCAGAGCAATGCATTTAATCGTGGTGGGATGCGGAGGGACAACCTTGGTCCCGCCTATCATGCTTGGGTTAGATTGAGCTCAATTAGATTGAGTAACTAGTTAGCTCAATTGGATCGAGCCTAACTATAGGCATACTCCAATAGTTGGAAAGGTAGGACAAGATCGCATTTATCAATAGTCTTGGGCGATTTAGCCAAAGCTAACTCAAGATTATTCATAAATGTTAATTCTTGATCCTATAAACAAGAGTTGCATAGAGATGTAATTGGTAATTAGTACCTACCGATCATACTAAGTCTTGGGCGATTTAGCCAAAGCTAACTCAAGGCGTAGTATGATGTGGATCTTGACCTACGAGAATTATAGTTAGTTGGTGTGGATCTAGTAGTGTGGTTTTACCACATCTATGACTCGATTCTACCAAAGCCCTATAATTCAGTGGGAGCATCATTTAATTAAAGGCCTAGTTAAATGATAAATAAAATATGATACAATGGTGGATATTTATTTTCTACATTTTATGTTGTAGATTACCATGTCAAACACGAACACTCTCTCTCTATGATCTGTTCTTGAGAAGGACAAGCTCCTAGGAGCTAATTTCCTGGACTGGTACAGGAATCTGAGGATATTCCTCACGCAGGAACGTAAGCTGTACGTTCTGGAGCAAGCAGTTCCTGATGCACCACCAGCCTCTGCCTCTCGTAGTGTTAGAGATGCTCATCAGAAGCATCTAGATGACGCGTTAGACGTGTCATGCCTAATGCTATGCTGTATGTCTCCTGAGCTTCAGAAGCAACACGAGAAAATGAATGCTTTTGATATGATTGGCCATCTCAAGCAACTATATCAAGGGCAGGCAAGGCATGAGAGGTTTGAAGTGACTCAGGCCCTCTTTTCATGCAAGATGAAAGAGGGAACCCCTGTAGGAACTCACGCACTCCAAATGATTGGGTACGTCGAGAACCTCGAGAGGTTGGGGTTCCCTTTGGGCCAAGAGCTGGCTACCGATCTGATCCTGCAATCGTTGCCGGTGAGTTACCGTCAATTCATCATGAACTACAACATGAACGAATTAGACAAACCACTGCCCAAGATACTCAACATGTTAAGAACTGCTGAGCCTAATCTCACCACTGCCAAGTCCAGTACCGTCCTAATGGTACAAAAGGGCAAGGGTAAGGGCAAGTGGAAGCCCAAAGGTAAGGGTAAGACCCAAACCAAGGGCAAAGCCAGCTCTTCAACACTCAAACCTAAAGGTGGGGTTGCTAAGGATGCTACCTGCTTCCACCGCGGTAAGACTGGGCATTGGAAGCGGAACTGCAAGGTATACCTGGAAGATCTGAAGAAGAAGAGAAGTGAGACTTCTACTTCAGGTATAAATGTTATAGAAGTCAACCTTTCTATTTCTACATCATGGGTATTAGATACTGGGTGTGCTTCTCACATTTGTACTAATGTGCAGGCGCTGAGAAATAGCAGGGCATTGGCCAAGGGCGAGGTGGACCTACGAGTAGGCAATGGAGCAAGGGTTGCTGCTGTTGCTATAGGGACTTACTTTCTATCTCTACCCTCTGGGCTTGTACTGGAATTGAATAACTGTTGTTATGTACCTGTACTAACAAAGAATATCATTTCAGTTTCATGTTTAGATAACAAAGGTTTTTCATTCATAATAAAGGACAAATGTTGTTCTGTTTATTTAAAGGATATGTTCTATTGTAGCGCACATCTGATGAATGGCCTCTATATTCTAGACTTAGAGAGCCCTATCTATAACGTGAATACCAAGAGGTTGAGATCAAATGAGTTGAACCCAACCTATCTCTGGCACTGTCGCTTAGGCCACATAAATGAGAGTCGCTTGTCCCAGCTCCATAAGGATGGTTTGCTGGACTCATTTGATTTTGAGTCATATGAAACATGCGAGTCATGCCTTCTAGGCAAGATGACTAAGACTCCCTTTAGTGGGCATAGCGAAAGAGCGACAGACTTGTTAGGACTCATACATAGTGATGTATGTGGCCCTTTCAATGTCGCTGCCAGAGGTGGTTACAGGTACTTCATCACATTTACTGATGACTTCAGTAGATATGGCTATGTGTATTTGATGACACATAAGTCAGAATCCTTTGAAAAGTTCAAAAAATTCAGAAATGAAGTACAGAACCAACTTGGCAAGAGCATTAAGATAATTCGATCAGATCGAGGTGGAGAATACTTGAGCCATGAGTTTCGTGACTACTAGCTGAGTGTGGGATTCTATCCCAACTCACTCCCCCTGGAACACCACAG
>JAGFNQ010005153.1:107321-353083 GCA_024364735.1 Boesenbergia rotunda | reverse complement strand
GAGAAATGGCTAGAGGCCATGAGATCCGAGATGGATTCCATGTACACCAACCAAGTATGGACTTTGGTTGATCCACCTGAACGGGTCAAACCCATTGGGTGTAAGTGGGTCTTTAAGAGAAAGACTGACATGGATGGACTTGTACATACCTATAAGGGTAGACTAGTAGCTAAAGGTTTCAAGCAAATTCATGGTATTGACTATGATGAAACTTTTTCTCCAGTCGCGATGTTCAAGTCCATTAGGATCTTGCTTGCTATTGCAGCATACCACGATTATGAGATCTGGTAGATGGACGTCAAAATTGCGTTTCTGAATGGAAACCTCCTCGAGGAAGTGTACATGACACAACCTGAGGGTTTTGTAGATCCAAAGCATACTGGTAGAGTATGCAAGCTGCATAAGTCCCTTTATGAACTAAAGCAAGCTTCTCGAAGCTGGAATCTTCGATTCGATGATGCAATCAAACAATTTGGTTTCATCAAGAATGAAGATGAACCTTGTGTCTACAAAAGGGTTAGTGGGAGCACAGTTATCTTCCTTGTTTTGTATGTAGATGACATACTACTCATTGGGAATGACATTCCTTCACTACAGTCTGTGAAGACTTGGTTGGGGAATTCCTTCTCAATTGATACCGTTTTGCAACGGTTTGCCATGCAGAATTCCAAGAAGAGAAATCTGCCAGTGTCACATGGCGTGAGTCTTTCGAAGACTCAAGGTCCCTCTTCTAGAGAGGAGAGACCGCATGAGCAAGATCCCTTATGCCTCAGCCATAGGATCTATCATGTACGCCATGTTATGTACTCGTCCTGATGTCTCGTATGCTTTGAGCATGACGAGCAGATACCAGTCAGATCCAGGTGAACGTCACTGGATAGCAGTCAAGAATATTCTTAAGTACTTGAGAAGGACTAAAGAATATTTCTTGATATTTGGAGGCGAAGAGGAGCTAACTGTAAAAGGTTACAGTGATGCAAGCTTCCAAACTGACCAGGATTACTACAGATCACAGTCAGGGTTCATGTTTTGCTTAAATGGTGACGCTGTCAGCTGGAAGAGTTCAAAGCAGGATATAGTTGCTGATTCTACAACAGAAGCTGAGTACATTGCTGCATCTGAGGCAGCAAAGGAGGCAGTTTGGATCCGCAAGTTCATTACTGAGCTTGAAGTGGTTCCTATCATAGCCGACCCAGTACAGCTCTATTGTGACAACAATGGAGCTATTGCGCAGGCTAAGGAACCTCGGTCACACCAGCGGACCAAACACATACTACGGCGTTTCCATCTCATTCGAGAGATCATCGATCGAGGAGATGTGAAGATATGCAGAGTACCCACAGAGGCTAACATTGCTGAGCTTGAAGTGGTTCCTAGCATAGCCGACCCAGTACAGCTCTATTGTGACAACAATGGAGCTATCGCGCAGGCTAAGGAACCTCGGTCACACCAGCGGACCAAACACATACTACGGCGTTTCCATCTCATTCGAGAGATCATCGATCGAGGAGATGTGAAGATATGCAGAGTACCCACAGAGGCTAACATTGCAGATCCCTTGACCAAGGCTTTGGCACAGACCAAGCATGATGGTCACACTAGGTCATTGGGTATTAGATACTACAGTGATTGGCACTAGTTCTAGTGGGAGATTGTTAGTGAGAGTCCTAGAGCCAATCATGTGATGGTTATTGTATGGACTCATTGTATCATATTTCATATATATATATATATAAAGGCATTTGATTATGGTTATTATACTTACTTGTATTGGTGCCAAATAACTAAGTGTAATAACGTCCTTGGTAGTAGGTTCATATCTATATCAATCGATTGGTTGAATCGATAGTGAGATGATATAGAGAACACTACTCTTAATTATTCCTAGTCAAGTATTAACATTCAGGGACAATGTTAATGCATAGAGACTAGCATGTAGGTCAACACGATGACTTGATCTTACAAGTCATGGATATGAGATATCAAGTTGACACATGAGTATGCATTGGAGAATGTATACTGAATGACCCACCATGAGAAAGTATCATGGATCGTTATATGAGTGTCATATACTTTCTCATGTGACTATTAGTATGACTATTAGTCCTTAGACCTGAAGTCACCATAGTTCCCTACATAAGGAGTTATGTACTTTGGTTTCGTCAAACGTCACCCGTAACTGGGTGGACTATAAAGGCGATTACTGGGTATGTAACAAATTATGCGGAGGGATGTGAGTGATGTAGATGGGATCTATCCCTCCTATATGACGGGAGAGATATCATAGTCTTGATAGAGTGAGATCACTAAGTGCATGGCCATGCCCAAATAAGGCAATATGAGATATTGAGCTTATTTGATTATAGTGAGTCTACTTGGAGTTCAAGACACATAGATTGATTGGAGGATGACACGGTCTATGCTTCATAGAAGATCAATCTAGATATCGACGATAGAAGGACATTGTCACATATTATGAAAGTCATAATTAGTAGTCACATTGGTGATGTTGGATCTCAACATTCTTGTAACTTGGGTAGCAATGATGTGTTGCTAGATACCGCTCATTGCTTATGTTTCTAAGAGGTTAGAAGCATTGCCAACGTTACAAGAACCTATAGGGTCACACGCAAAGAACAAATAGATGGAGAAAAAATGAAGTCAAGTTCGACTTGGCTAAATATGGAAAGTCCATAAAAGGCAAGTTTGACTTGACCCAAATCCAAATCAAGTTTGACTTGACTTGGTTCCACTTCAAGTTAGACTTGACATGGGAGAAGAAATGGAGTCAAGTTTGACTTGACTAAATATGGAAAGTCCATAAAAGGCAAGTTTGACTTGACCCAAATCCAAATCAAGTTTGACTTGACTTGGTTCCACTTCAAGTTAGACTTGACATGGGAGAAGAAATGGAGTCAAGTTTGACTTGACTAAATATGGAAAGTCCATAAAAGGTAAGTTTGACTTGACCAAAAGGCCACCTCACCTTGACTTGACCAAGTGATGACTTGGCTTGGTATTTGACCAATGATGATGCTCCACATCATCTCCAAAGGTTGTAACCCCCCCATTTGAATTTGAATTCAAATTGAAAGGGGGTTATGGCAGGCCACTTAATGGCCATTATGGCCGGCCACTTAATGGCCATTAATGGCCATTATGTGGCCGGCCATAATGAGAGAACAAAATAATGTTTTGTTCCATTTTTCTGAGATTGTGTGTCTTCTCTTCTTCCTCCTCCAAGTGTTGGTGCTCTTCTTCTTCTTCTCCTCTTGGCCGAACCCTTGAAAGGTGCTAGCACACCTAAAGGGTTTCCTCCATCCACTTTGTTCGCGTGGATACTTCTAGAGGGACGACACTTGACGTCCTAGAAATCCGACATCCAAAAGGAGCGAGCGGGATTAAGCGGGGCACGCACCAAAGGTAAAATGGTTTATCCCTCTTTAGATCTAGGAGTAGATCGAGTTTTGAGCATGAAATGAATACGTGAATTTTTGTTTCGAAATTTTTCTTCGCACGAGATCCATGGATTTGGGTTCTCGGGGTTTCCGCGACTCGAAAAGGCGGTTTTCGCGGCCCGAAAAACCTAACAATGTTGCAGTACATTCGACATAGATGCCAGAATGTAACATCGCGCCATCTCATCTGCCTTAACCCATTTCCTGTAATGCTCCTTCTGCCCTTCACTAGAATTGTCGCTAGGCTTATCAGGACATTTTTCGGTGAGCACAAATTTGTACTCTTCAGCCGTAAGGACTATGTCAAGGTTTCTCTTCTAATCAATATAGTTGGGTCCAGTAAGTTTATTCTCCTTAAGTATTGTAGCTTGTGGGTTAAAAGCCATTTTGAAAATCCTGAGAATCACAACACACACCACTTTAGAAATCGAAAATAAATTGATTCCTCACAACAATAAATTTTCGAAATCAACCAACACCTCTAAACACCGAGAAATTCGCATGCCACGATGGTGTGGACGTATACGAATTTCCACATTCTTAAGAGAAGGTTTTACCCATTAATCTTACTATCTTATCAACCTAACTTTTTGACAAGTAAGATTAATAGTTGGTCCACTTCGGCTTTACAAAATAATAGCAGTGACTCCGATGGGGAGGATACTATTATTCGCATCTAAGTGTTTACCATTACACGACACTAAGAAAATTATCTCTGATTATGTGCCTTCCGATGGGGAAGTACACACGCTCTTTAACAATTTTCTATAGTCTTTTCTGACCCAGTGATCCGCAAAACAAATCCATCCGATGGGGAGGAAGGCACTCAGAGCCGACACACAGACTTGTTCGCATCACTTATCGGATTGTAATGGAAGCCATGGGACCCTTAGGGTCCCTCTCCCACTTAGTAATTTATCACGAGGAATTTTAACTAGCCTATTCACACAACAAGCACATAACCAACATATAAAAAATAGAAAAAATCTAGATTTTCCAACTTTCATGGCCTTGGTCTCCAATGCGCCTCCAGTCGTGTTGTCACCTCGTCAACTCCAAGGATTTATTAATTACAATAATTTGCAAAACCATTCACACAATCATTATTTGGCCATGATAAGTTGGAATCTCGTGCCTGCAACACAAAGTTAGCCTACACACATCCACATATCATCCAGCTAAATAAAATGTATGAAAATGCAAAAATTAACCAATCCTAAAACACACAAAGCCGGAAACCTAGCTCTGATACCAATTGTTGGGTATGACTTGGTGGGTTTCCTAAGCGGATACCTAGTCGATCCGAGAGACCTCTCTATGCATACGGAATAAAAAATTTAATCTGAATAGAGTGTCGTTTACCATCGACCATCTCGTGCCGTATCAAACGATTCAAATTGCAACTTAGCCAATTACCAAAATTGGTCTAGCAATTTGCTCGACCGTTCGACCTCGGAAAAGGTGACGAGTTGATCGCCGGCTTTTGTGTTTATGGTCGGGGTCCAGTTAAATAATTATTTACTATGATACGCAATCAAAATAATTAAATAACAAACATGAAATGACGAGGCAAATAAGTAAGGCACAAAATAAGAACATAAGAAGCCAGGGAAGAATATACCTTTCGTTACCTTACGATCTTCTATCGTATGACCCTCCTCTCTTGGACGTCGTGTGGGCGACGATCTACCAAGATCCGTGGTCACCAAGTTGATCCCTTCTCCTTACGCCAACCAATCCCTTACCAAAGGGATGCCGCCGGCCGCTCCTTGGAAGAAGACAATCCGAACACAAATCTTACTAATCCTCTCCTGCACTGTCAGCGCCAAAATTGCTCGAGCAACTTTCTTTGGAGAAGTCCAATCTGCATGAACAGATTTTCTCCAGCAAAACAATTTCATTCGCTCCAAGAAAATGCCGTATTTGCTCCAAGAAATTGCCGCAATTTCTTCTCCTCTGCTCCAAAAAATTGCCGCAGGGAATTTTTTTCTTGACGTCTCAAAGTTGCGTGAGGCAACTATATATAGATTAATTGCGCATGCAATTAATATGAGAAGCAAATGGATTAATTCATTTCGTGGAGATGAAACGCATGGATTAATTCAATTTCATTGCGCATGGAGATGAAATGCATGAAACTGTTTTTTTTCAATTAATCCAATTAATGTGGATTAATTGCATGCGTTTCATGCATTATTCGATCCAATGATGTTTCATGCATTTCCATTTCCAATTAATTGTAGAAGAAAGCGTTTCATGCATTTCTATTTCCAATTAATTGTAGAAGAAAATGATTAATTGCATCCTTTCGTTCGGCGCTGCATAGAGAGGAGAGGAGAGGAAAAACTTAAGATTTTCCCTGTGTTTCCTTGGATCAATTATTCAACTTGGTTTCATATCACCATGGGTTTATATAGGGCTACGATAGGGACCATGAGGAGGAGTTGGATCTTGGCCTGCTAATGGACCCGGTCCATTAATGAGGATCCATTCCACTAAAGGGCCCTCATTAAATTTCCTCACCAACCCCCATATTTACATATGGGCTCCACTTATTACAAGTCGTCCATCCCCCCGTGTTTAAGATTTCGAATGCCCGTTAATTAATTAAATTACTGACAATTTAAATTAATTAACTTCTGGTTCCTTGACTAGTACCACTCAACCTTATCATCGTACCGGATCAAATCCACCTGCAGGGTTTAGCACGATGAACCTTTTGAGCTCATCAAGGGGGCATCATCAACCCGACTCACCAGGACACGGATTCCGTCAATAATCAACGGCACATCATATTATTAATATTATCTCCCAACTTATCGGGCCTATCGATCTAACAGAATAGGTCTCGTCCATTGGTAAATTAAAGAAATAATAGTTAATAATATATGCTCGTTATTATATCGGGATTAAGGGATTGTACTCCATAATAATATCTTGAGGTTTTATCCAATTATCGAGTCAGTACAAATCGGATAACCTGGGGTTTTGGTCCTACCCAATGTACTCAAAGCACACTAGTGTAATTCTATGGTCAAGACCAACCACACCTAATTACACTACAACCATCCCGATAGGTTGTCCAATTCCATCTCGGTTGTGGGCCTCTTATTTATACTAAGCAAGGGACTGATAACATTATCTTCAGTGTGACACCACACACCATGTTATCTACAATGCAAAGTAATTGGACTTCATGCATGTACTAATATAAACAGACACCTAGTGTAGTTGTGATTCTCTTTTCAAAATAAAGATGTTCATATATATAAAAGAAGCATGTCTTTCAGTATACACATCTATCATGCCGGGGGGCAGCGCTTGAGCGAAAGTGTCTGGAGGGTTGAGAGCAGTTGATTTCGAAGCCTTGGCGGTTCACCCCCTTTTATAGTGCTCATATGGGCGCCTGAGTCGATGGGGGTGCCTAACACATGGCCGTCCTTGCGTAAACCCTTATCCGCAGGCTTGGTCAGTGCTTATCCATCTCCTCTTGGGCGCCTGAGCTGATGGGGGGCGCCTGTGACCTCACGGGCGCCTAATCTGCCTTTTTCCAAAGGCTTCGCGACTGTGTTCTGGAATTTTCCTTCACACTGTGCGCCCATATCCTTACGGGCACCCGAGTCCATCCGGGCGCCTAGCCCCAGTGTGGCACCTCACTTGCAGATGACCAGTCCTTTGATCCTGCAACTCAGGTTAGTTCCAAACACAACAAACAAATGTGTTAGCCATTAGTTACAGCCGTAGCTATCATGGTTCTGACATTGGGTCTCCCAAATGGAACCTTAGGTCGAACCGACGCCTACTGTTCCCTCGACGGAGAACGCATCCTCACCTACTCCTCTCAGGAGAGTTTACCTTTTGTCAACTGGCTCCTCGGTTGGTCTTTTGCCCAATCCACCTGACCAGGTCTTCGTGCCCAACTTCCAGTTAGGTCTTCTTGCCCAACTTCCAGTCAGGTCTTCGGTGCCCAGGCCCTTGCCAGGACTTCTTGCCCAGTCCTCGACCAGGACTTCTTTGCCCGACTTTCAGTCAGGTCTTCTTGCCTAGTCCTTGACCAGGACTTCTTTGCCCAGCCCTTTGCCAGGACTTCTTGCCCAGTGTACCTAGGTCTTTTCCTGCACGCTCAGTAAACATGATAGATCACAATAACACCTTAACTTCTGAACCCTTTGTCATTATCAAAACCCAGGTTTGACTTAGGAGTTGCCTGCACCAACAATCTATCCCTTTTTGATTTATGGCAACACGGTTCAAAAAGTTATGTTAAATGAAACAAGTAATGTAAAAGGCTTTTAATCTCCTTCCCCTGGAAGAAATTTTCCCCCTGAGTTTTTCAAAAATACGTGGGGTTTTTTGAAAACATTTCTAAGTCCTTGTCTATCCAAAAAGTAAAAAAAAAAAATCAGGTTTTCAACACTTAGAAAATTTTCAACAAGATTTTCAAGTTAGAGAAAAATTTTCCAAAAGAATTGTAAGTTTAAACACATAGAAAATTTTCCCAAAAAATTTTAAGTTTAAACACTTAGAAAATTTTCAAAAAGAATTTTAAAATAAGTACATAGAAAATTTTCAAAATAAATTTTGAGTTAAGCATTTAGAGAATTTTCAAAATAAATTTTGAGTTAAGAAAATTTTCAAAATAAATTTTGAGTTAAGCACTTAGAAAATTTTCAAAAAGAATTTTGAATTAAGTACTTAAAAAATTTTCAAAATAAATTTTGGGTTAAGCACTTAGAAAATTTTCAAAAAGAATTTTGAATTAAGTACTTAGAAAATTTTTAAAATAAATTTTGAGTTAAGAACTTAGAAAATTTTCAAAATAAATTTTGAGTTAAGCACTTAGAAAATTTTCAAAATAAATTTTAAATTTTTGAAGATGCTTCAGATTTTAAAACAAGTATTTTCGTTACTTTACTTTTTGAAAAAGGAGATAAAAGTTTTTGGAAAAATTTAAAATTTGAAAATTTAAAATTCGAAAAAACTTCTTTTCTCTCCTTTCTAATCTATCCCCCTTTGCAATATATTAAAAAAAAATTATAGCAAGAAAAATTGAGTAAAGAAAGTAAAGTACTGTATTGAACCAATTCTAAGCATAACCTAGACCAAATCAATTTAAATTCTTCTCTTTCGGGTCCTGTCTAACCCAGTTAGCTACTTACTAACTATTATAAACAGTAGCTTTTGCTAGGGTTAGTCAAGTTAAGTGATCTGATCAAGTTAGATTTTCTAAGCTTGACAGTTAACCTGATTACTGTTCAATTGGTATTTATTGCCCCAATTACTGCAGATGCACTGACTTAAAGCATCTTGAATCAAGGCATAGACCTAAGCATCTCAACCCAGTCTAGGTTGTCAATCAAAAGTACCCTAAGGTGCTTGTGAGATGTTGGCTTCTAGATCTATAGGTGCATCCAGTTCTAGGGTTAGAGCCTAAGCTAAGTCCATTTGCGAAAAAGCCCTAGGGGGTAAGTTTTTGAAAAAAAACTAAGTTAGAAAATCATTTTAAATTTCAAAACAAAAATGATTTTTCAAACATATTAAATAACAGAAAAAATTTTAAAAAACATGTAGAGCAGTCCTATTCTACTAAGCATAACCCTAACTGCCTTCTTTGTGAGCTAAACTCAGACTCAGGTAAGGGTTTGGTGAAGATGTTAGTTTAAGTTTGACTTTGAGTCTACATGCTTAAGGACTATTTTACCCCTGGCTACATGATCCCTTACGAAGTGATGTTTAACCTCTATATGTTTTGTTCTAGAGTGTTGGATTGGGTTCTTAGTTAGATTGATTGAACTTTTGTTATCAATGTAGACTTGGGTTTGGGTGTAATCAAGCTGGAAGTCTTTAAGAGTGTGCATCATCCATAGGAGTTGTGCTACACACTCTCCTAAAGCAACATATTCTACTTCGATTGTAGATAGAGCTACGCAGTGTTTCTTTCTACTGCACCAACTGACTAGACTATTTCCTAAAAGTTGGCAGCTTCCACTTGTACTCTTTCTATCTAGTTTGCATCCAGCATAGTCAGAATTAGAGTATCCTGACAAGTCAAAAGTTGAGGTCCTAGGATACCAAATCCCTACATTTAGGGTTTCCTTAATGTATCTAAGTATTCTTTTTAGGGCTGCTAAGTGCGTTTCCTTTGCACAGGTTTGGTATCTAGCACACATTCCTACAGAGAATAGGATTTCAGGTATGCTAGCTGTAAGGTAAAGTAGACTTCCAATCATACTACGATATAACTTAAGGTCTACTGGTTTACCTTCAGGGTCACTATCAATTTTTACATTTATGGTCATAGGGGTACTTATGCTTTTGGAGTTATCCATTTTAAATTTCTTTATTAGCTCCTTAACATATTTGGATTGGTGAACATAATTTTCATCCCTAGTTTGCTTAATTTGTAGTCCTAAAAAGAAGTTGAGCTCACCAACTAAGCTCATTTCGAATTCGTTTTCCATTATTTTTACAAATTCTTTTAAGAAGTTTGAGTTGGTGGATCCGAAATTATGTCATCAACAGAGATTTGGGCAATAAAAATGTCTTTTTCTAAGGTTTTAACAAATAGAGTTGAGTCAATTTGTCCTTGATTAAATTCCTTAGAAATAAGGTAAGTTGATAGGCGTTCATACCATGCCCTAGGTGCTTGTTTTAGTCCATAAAGTGCCTTATTAAGTTTGAAAACATAGTCAGGTTTTTCTATGTCCTCAAAGCCGGGGGGTTGTCCTACATAGACTTCTCCTTTGATGAACCCATTTAGAAAGGTTGACTTAACATCCATTTGGTAAAGTTTGAATCCTTTATGGGCTGCAAATGCTAACAACATTCTAATAGACTCAAGTCTGGCTACTGGGCATAGGTTTCGTCATAGTCTAACCCTTCGACTTGACTGAATCCTTTAGCTACTAAGAGGGCTTTATTTTTGACTATTTCCCCTTGGTCATTTAGTTTGTTCCTAAATACCCACTTAGTATCTATAATAGATTTGCCCTCAGGTTTAGGTGCTAGTTCCCAGACTTGGTTTCTCTCAAATTGGGCTAATTCCTCTTGCATCGCTATGATCCGATCAGGATCAGGTAGGGCTTCCTCTATAGTCTTAGGTTCAATTTTCAAAATTAGTGCGATCTGACTAAGATTTCTATAGGAAGACCTAGTTCTGACTCCTAAGGTTGGATCACCCACAATTTGATCCATAGGGTGACTAAGTCTGGGTTTCTTGGTTCTTCTAGAACATGGTTCAGCCTCAGGTCCGGCTGGACGGTTCGGTTCAGTGTTTTGTTCAATTATTTGGGATGGTTATATTATTGATTCAGTTGATGCAATGGTTGGTTCGTGAGTCAGTTCATTTAGCGGTTCAACTAGTGGTTCAATTGATGGTTCAATAAGTGGCTCATTTTCCTCTTGGTCGACATTTGATGGGTTCAGGTTTTGATTATCAGATTTTGGATTGGTTTCCTCATCAAAGATTAAATTCGTTGTTTCTTCAATTTTATTAGTTTGTTTATTGTAGACTCTATAGGCCCTACTTGTTGTTGAATATCCTAAGAATATTCCTAGAGTTGACTTAGAATGAAATTTACCTAGGTAGTCCTAGGTGTTTAGGATATGTACTTTGCATCCGAAGACCATTAGGTAATGTAAGTTTGACAATCTATGGTATTATAGCTCATAGGGAGTTTTATTATGTCTTTTGTTGATTAGGACCCTATTTTGGATATAGCAAGCCGTACTTATTGCTTCTGCCCAAAATTGGTTAGCTAAGTTGGATTCATTGAGCATGGTCCTAGCTGCTTCCTGTAGTGTTCTATTCCTCCTTTCTACTATCCCATTTTGCTGGGGGGTTCTAGGACACAAAAATTCGTGAATATACCCATTTATTCTACAAAATTCGATAAACCTTTGATTCTCAAACTCTCCCCCGTGATCACTTCTAAGTCTTTTGATTTTGGTATCATTTTGATTTTCAATTACCTTACATAAGTCAATAAATAGGTTTAGGGTTTGATCCTTAGTTTTTAGGAACCTAACCCAAGTAAACCTAGAGTAGTCATCGATAATGACTAAGCAGTACCGGTTTCCGCTTAGTGACTTGGCTCCATGTGAATCAAATAGGTCAAGGTGCAGGAGCTCAAGTGTGGTTTGAGTTAGGTCTGATTGAATTGATTTGTGATTAGACTTGGTTTGTTTACCTTGGTTGCATGAATTACATATTTTGTTTTCATAGTTTTTAATTTTTGGTACTCCTTTAATTAGACCAAGTTGAGTGATTTTTGAAATTAGTATAATGTTAGTGTGACTTAATCGCCTATGCCAGAGGTTGGATTCTTCTAATTGAGTTAAGAGGCATTTAGGTATTAAGGGTAATTTGATAGTATAAACATTATTTTTCCTAGTGCCCTTAAGCATGACTTCTGAGTCTTGAATGTTTCTAATTAGGCAGTCATAGTTGGTAAAGGTAACTACATAGGCAGTATCACATAATTAACTTATACTAAGCAAATTAAATTTAAAGTTCTCAACCAAGAGTACCTTTCTAATCACAAAATCTGATTTGAGTTCAATGTTACCTGACCCAATGACTTTTAGTGTAGCATTGTTGTCAAAAGCTACTGAGCCTAGGTTCTTGAACTTGAGTTTGGTGAATTTCAATTTGTCTCCAGTCATGTGTCTGGAGCATCCGCTATCCAACATCCATTGGTCCAAATCATTATGTTCCTACGCATAAAGTATTTATTGATTTGGATCCAATTAGAATTAAGGATAGCATAAATTGATTTTCACAACCTATTCTATCTCACCCAATCTAGTGTTATCAATCATATTAACCTTATTGGTTTTGTGAGACAGGTTTTAACAGAAATAAAGATTTTAATTTGAAATGCATGATTAAATTTTGAAAGGTTAAATTAATTTTAAAAACAATTAAGTTTTAATTTTATTTTGAAAAGTGGTTGAATCTAAGATTAATTAAAATTTGTGTTAGATTCAAATCTGACAATAGTAAAGTGAATTTAATTTTCAATAATTGGCTTCCAGGTCTTGGCGAGGCACTGGGCCTTCTTTGGCCGTAGCCTTATTGGATCATCAACCCTTTCCTTGACAAAGCCTTTTATTGTAAATTCATCTTCAAGTTACTTCTTGAAAGATTTTGGTCTAACTAGTTTGAGTCTTGGATCGGTAGCTTCGGCTAGTTCCGCCAAAATGGCTTCCCTAATGTACTATCATCTCACCTCCACCCAATACTATGTTGTTCAAATTTCAATTGTCATTTCAGTCCTTAGTCTAACCAGTCCTTGGTCTAAGCATAGTAATTTGCAGAAAGAAATAAACAGGCAAGCATGCAATAAAATTAAGGAATTAAAAAAAATTATCTAACTATAAAAATTGTTTTTAAATTGGCTCCCCCTGGACTAAAGACACGATAATGATTAGGCAAGATGTGAATCTTGTCCTTGGGGATCCAATACTGGTTTGGTCCAGCTTGGTTGTTCAAGCAAAGTTTGGGGACCCTTGCTTGACTTTGGCTCTAGGTTGGTTCAATACAGCATAATATGACTGTTGTCTCGACTTGGTTCGATACCCTAACCTAGATCGATTAAGAACGGACTTCTATTTTCCAAGGATCATGTCAAGACCCTTGGAACCCGAAGTGAATCATTCTAAAGCTACTCTTAGCTCCTTGACTTGAGTTTTCAAGGAGGAGTTCTTTTTCTCAAGCTTTTCAACTTGAGTAGAGGTTCGAACCTTCTCGATCAAGGATCTAGAGTCAGCTTCCTCTTTCAGGAGTTTACTTCCTGTCGGAGGGATTCGACTCGAATTTTAGCTTTCACCAAGTTACGAGATAAGTACGCTATTAATTTTGATAATTTAATTTCGGAATAACCTCTTACCGTTATTTGGTCGTTCTCCGATATTGTGAGCCTTCCGTCGTCTAGCTCCGATTCTGATCTGGTGTCGATGTCTTCCGAAGCGGTTAAGGCGAGAAGATTTGATTGTGGGGCCTCTTCTTCTTCTTCGGAGGAAGATTTGTCCCACGTGGCTTGAAGAGCATTCTTCCTTCGAGTCTTCTTACCTTCCTTTAGATTGGGGCACTCCGATTTGTAGTGTCCCTTCTTGTTACATTCATAGCAAGTAACATTCGGTTTGGTCTTTGAAGTTGAAGGTTCAGCTGGATCTTCCTTTCGTCGACTTGCTTTCCTTCTGTTGGTTTGATGCTTCAGCTCCTTGTAGTAGTCCCGAGCTAGCCGCACCAACTTGGGTTAATCCCCTTCACTGTCTTCTGAGTCTGAGTCTGAGTCTGACTCGGGTGCAGGTTGAGGCTTTTTCTTGGCTACCTTTCCTTGGGGTTTACCTACAAGAAAAGCAATACCTTTCTCGGCTAAATTGCAGTTAGTCTGTTCGTGTAATTCTAATTCCGGAAACAATTCATCTAATTTAATTTTTGACAGGTCCCTAGAAACCTTGTAAGCATCTACCATAGATGCCCACAGAGTATTTCTTGGGAAAGCATTTAAGGTATACCTGATTAGGTCATGGTTCTCTACCTTGTGATCGATTGTGTGCAGGTCGTTCATCAGCTCCTGGATTCTGGCGTGGAGTTGTGCTGCTGATTTGCCCTCATTCATCTTTATTGTGTAGAGTCTGTTCAGCAACAGATCCCTTTTGCTGATTCTGGTGTCGGAGGTACCTTCGTGCAGCTCAATTAGTTTGCTCCAAAGTTCTTTGGCGCTGTTGAAAGGACCCACCCGGTTCAGTTCTTCCTTGGTTAATCCACACTGCAACGTCTGAGTTGCCTTTGCATCAGCCTCGATCTTATTCTTCAGTGAGGCGTCCCATTCGGAGTAGTGTTGTGCCACTCCTTCTGCGTTCTTGGGGATTTCGAGGCCAAATTGGATTATTATCCACATATCCACCTGAGTTTTCAGGTGGACTTCCATCCGACTTTTTCAGTAGGAGAAATCTTCTCCACTGAATAGCAGTGGTCTGGCTGTGCTGAAACCCTCTTGCATGGCCATACTTATAATTTCTGAAAAATAAGAAAAATAGAAAAATCTTGTCCCAAGACTTGGTCTTGGATTAGTAGTGCGGAAGAAAATTAATCGAAATAAAAATGATCGAGTGGTGTTGCACCAACCTCGATTAACGAGAAAAATTCGAAAAAAATAATTAAAAATAATTTTGTAAAATCTGAAAAACAATCTCAAATTGGTGGTTGCACCAAATTTGAGCTACCCCCTCTGATACCACTTGTTGGATCGAAGAAAACGATAGAGGGGGGGGGGGGTAAATATCGTTATAAAATTTTTCGGAGTAGAAGAGTAAATGCGCAGCGGAAAATGACAAAATACATAAGAACACAAGTCGTTTTTTACTTGGTTCGGAGTCGCGGTCGGCTCCTACTCCAAGGCCCATGGTCCTTGACAATTAACTTTGAGCAATTCTATATTCGATAAAGTTTTTACAATATGATAGTACAGATATAGAATTGAAAATTTGAATTACAACACTTTAGTAAATTGAAATTTTACCGACGCCCGAGGTGGATCGAATTCCGGAGCAGAGGGTCGTCGTCTGTAACGACCCGGAAAATTCTCTTAATATTTTCTTAAAATATTAAGTATGTTTAAATAATTTTCCAAGGGACCTAGAAATATTAAGGAGAACTTTGGCCCAGAAAATCCATGTTTTCTCATTTAAATTGAGAAAACTAAGTACTAATGGGCTTTATGTGAGCTTTTTAGTTCCATGATTATAGGTGGATTTCGGTAATAATTAGTATAAATATAAATAGGATTTAATTAGGCATATTAGCATGATTATGGGTAAGTCTTAGCCTAATTTTTCTATTTTAATGGAGAAATTAGGTACTAATGAGCTTTAAATGAGCTCCAAAAATGGGGATTAATTAGGTAAAATTAATATAAATTAGGTAAAATTAATATAAATATAAAAGAATTTTATTTAGGAATATTAGCATAATTATGGGTGATTTTTGGAGAATTTTCGAAATAAAAGGGAACTTTCGAAAATTAGAGGAAAAGGTTTAAATAAAATGAAAAATAAAATAAAAATAAAGGTGCATGGGCCAATGATTGAACCTTGGACGTCTTGTACAACCATGAATGCTTTAACCAACTCACCTAGCAAGGAATACTTATGAGTAAATGAAGTGGAGGTTGGTTAAGAAGTAGAAGGAGATGAAGGGTCATGGAGAGACTCTTCATTTGCCTCTTTAAAGGAGCTATAAAGAGGGGGTTTGGGGGTTACTTCTCTTCACCATCAAGTGCATTTGCTCCCCTCCTCCCTCCTCATTCTAGCCGAAATTCTAAGGAAGAGTTCCCCTTGGAAAAGTTTCCACCAAGGCTCCATCTCCCAAGATCTAAAGTTCTTACAAGGATCCAAGGACTAGGTGTGGTCAAGAGACATCAAGTCTTCTTCCTTCTCTCCATCCAAGGTCTAAAAATTTAGAAACCCCAAGGTAAGACTCCCTCACCTGTGGTATAATAGTTCCCTATGATTTTTATGATTTTTAGTATGATATAGTGGTTGGTTTTCGAATTGGATTTTGAAAGGAAAGAAAACCAAGACCCTCATGCTTAAGGGTTTCGGCCACCATGTTTTTAAGATCTAAAATTATGCTAAAAATATGTATAATGTTATTTAATGTTCCCTTATGATGTTTAGAAGTTAATTATAATTTTTGGGAATTTTTGGAGTAACCTAGGATACCCTAGGGTTTCGGCCAACATGAAAGAAACAAAAACTAAGAACCCTGAGTTTAAGGGTTTCGGCCACCATGTTTTAAAGGTCTATAATAATTCTAAATATCATTATAATGTTATTTAATGTTCCCTTATGATGTTTATAAGTTAATTATAATTTTTGGGAATTTTTGGAGTACCCTAGGACACCCTAGGGTTTCGGCCAACATGAAAGAAACAAAAACTAAGAACCCTGAGTTTAAGGGTTTCGGCCACCATGTTTTAAAGGTCTATAATTATGATAAAAATCATGATAATGTTATTTAATGTTCCCTTATGATGTTTAGAAGTTAAGTATAATTTTTGGAAAATTTTGGAGTACCCTAGGACACCCTAGGGTTTCGGCCAACATGAAAGAAACAAAAACTAAGAACCCTGATTTTAAGGGTTTCGGCCACCATGTTTTAAAGGTCTATAATTATGCTAAAAATCATGATAATGTTATTTAATGTTCCCTTATGATGTGTATAGGTTAAGTATAATTTTTGGGAATTTTTGGAGTACCNTGTGAATTTTCACATGGCCTTGGGACTCCACAAGTTTCGGCAAGAAGGGTTAATAGGGTAAAAGTTAAGATTTATTTCAAGTAAGGGTCCCAATGGCCCTATGGTAAGATGTGATTTGTGTTTATGAATGATATGCATGTTTATGAATGATATGCCATGTTTATGAATGATATGCCATGTTTATGCATGATATGCCATGTTTATGATATGATATGATGTAATGCCATGTTTATGAAGGATATGCCATGTTTATGAATGATATGCCATGTTTATGCATGATATGCCGTGTTTATGAATGATATGTCATGTTTACGAATGATATGCCATGTTTAGGAATGATATGCCATGTTTATGAATGATATGCCCACGAATGATGAGCCATGTTTATGAATGATATGCCATGTTTATGAATGATATGCCATGTTTTAGGATAATATGAATGTATGACATGCTCTATGAATGATGCGTACATATGCCATGTCTAAGAATGAAAATGATGAATGACAAGTATGATGAATGAAAGATGATGCTTATGTATTTAAGGCATAAATATGCTAAACGGCACGGTCGATGGTCGACGGTACGACGGTCGTGAGGACCGGTAAATGGGCCGGTAGACGGGCCAGGTCGTAACAAGTTATGCTATGATGAAGATGCCATGAATGTTTTATGAATGATAAAGCATGAAAAGTATTTTACTTTATGTATGGGCTTGTACCGGACCGAAGTATGGGTCCAAGGGATGGGCACCTTAAGAACGCCCTGGTTTTGGACTATCGAAGCTGTCCACGGTTCTGGCACTACCGAAGCTGTGCAACAGGGATGGGCACCTTAAGAACGCCTCGGTTCGGGGACTACTGACTATGCTGTCCTTACCCTAGTAGGTTGGGGCTCGCGACCTCGGACTTGCTAGGGATGCGCGCTATGATGTATGTATGTGGTACAAGCCGGGGACCCCAAATGATGTTATGATGATTATGTTTAAGAAATGAAATGTATGTTTTTAAAGATTAAGCATCCTTATGATGTATATGCATTGCCCATGCATTCATTATGAAAAAGTATGTTTATGAAAAGTATGTTCATGAAAAGTATGATTTTAAACTAAGCATCCATATATGTATATGCATTCCACTCATGCCTCCATTCATGTTATGCATTATGCTATGATGATAAGATTTTATGCTTACGCTTCATGTTAAGAAATATGCATGAGAACAAATGATCTATGCCATGATAATGTTAAGAAGATGCTCATATGTTATGATAGGAAGAATGTTCATTATGTTTATGTTCGTGCCAAGTATTATGCCATGCTTAGAATGTTACTATGTTTATGTTCATGCCAAGTATTATGTCATGCTTAGAATGCTACTATGTTTATGTTCATGCCGAGTATTATGCCATGCTTAGAATGCTACTATGTTTATGTTCATGCCAAGTGTTATGCCATGCTTAGAATGCTACTATGTTTATGTTCATGCCAAGTATTATGCCATGCTTAGAATGCTACTATGTTTATGTTCATGCCATGCTATGTATACGATAAGTGATTTAAGATGTTATGTCCTAAGTAGAGCACCGAGTATGTTAATGTTTTCATGTGCTCATTATGAGATGATGAATGATGAATGGTTTTGTGAGTAGGAAAGAGTCTTACTAAGCCTGTGTGCTTATAGTCTTATTTCCTTATACTACAGATCATTCAAGGGGACAATGATGGAAGCAGCAGGAGGGCAAGAACGCATGTGTGTAGTAGTGACTTGGCCCAGGAAACTCTATGTTTACTGTTTATGTTAGAACTTCACCTTGGTTACTTATATGTCTGAATAATGACCTATGGAACCTTATGATATGACGTTACGTATGACATGATATGATATGATGCTTAAGTTCAAAGTTAATATGCTAAGGTTCATATGTCATTAAGTTAAGAATGGTAACAGGGCATGTATAAGTTAAAGTTATTCCGCTGCCTTATGATGTCTACATGCCCTAAGCATGTTAACATAACGCCGCTTATGAAAAAAAAAAAAGCGGGCGTTACAGGTTGGTATCAGAGCAGTAACCATCTCACTACACACACATCAAGCCCTCTTCCTGCCGCTTCCAAGTAAGTACCTCTTTACATATCTTATAGTAGGAAGATGTTTTATGATTTTAAGATATGCAAGCATGAACGGTATTTATGATGAAAAAATACGTTACGATATGTAACGATGAATGATACTTTATTTTCTTTTAGGAATTAAATATTAGAATAATATAGGGGTAGGAAAAAAAACTATAATTTATGATATTATGTATAATCTATAATATAGTCACATGTAGAAAATTTTCTGATAGCCTACATACCCACAGGAGATTATAACACTCTCACCTATGTTAGCGTATAGCATTAGTTCCATGATATTAATACTGATATAATTAATGGTATAGGTCATACAGTATAACTTAGGTAGGGACGCATAGGGTAGGGTGCTAATTATTTTAACACTTATTATAGGTTATGGGTTACTGATGCCTTATATATAATATATAAGACTACCTTAAGTTATTTTATGGTAATATAATAAGTAGGATCTCACCTATTCTATAATAATCATACAACTAATATAATTCGTAACCCGGGTTGAGAATTAATATTCGGAAGCATACTATTATTATTAGGTACCCATGATTAAAATAAGTATATAACTATGATGTATGCATATAATTATATCATGGAGTTAATAATGACATTAGCCAATTATATATCAAGAAATAATCAGAACTTCGATATATACAGCGATGCTTCCAAGCTAGGACTTGGAGCTGTACTTAGGCAGAGTGGTAAGGTCATTGCTTATGCCTCTAGGTAACTTAAGGAATATGAACAGAATTACCCCACTCATGATCTGGAACTGGCCGCGGTGGTCTTCGCTCTTAAAATATGGAGGCATTATCTCTATATGGAGTGCAGTGTAAGATTTATACAGACCACCAGAGTCTGCGATATTTCTTCACTCAGAAAGACCTGAATATGAGACAACGCCGATGACTCGAGTTGGTGAAGGTCTACGACTGCGAGATCTTCTATCATCCAGGAAAGGCGAACAAAATGGCCGATGCACTCAACCGGAAGTCAAGTGCCACCTTGATGTCCATATCTAAATTATCCCGACCACTTGAAAAAGAAATTATGAATTTTGGGGTCGAAGTCATCTCCGGGCGACTTTCCACCATGACAATATCACCCGCGCTATGTGAGGACATATTGGAAAAACAAAATGGTGATCTGAGTCTCCAGAAAATAAAATAGGAGATCCTAGAACGAAAGGGCGATAGTTTTCATATCGCCGAAGGGGGAATACTCTACCATAGGGATCGTCTATGTATCCCTAGTGATCCGGAGCTTCGAAAAGAGATACTGGCAGAAGCTCACGGAACCCCTTACTTGATGCATCCAGGATCCACCAAGATGTATCAGGATCTGAAGGAGAAGTTTTGGTGGTCCGGTATGAAGAAGGGAGTGACCAGATTTAGGAAGAAAGAAAAACTAAGTCTGCGCTATGTGGGGCCGTACCTGATTCTGAAAAGAGTCGGTAAGGTGGCATATGAGCTGGAGCTGCCTCCAGAGATGTCAGCTATCCATAACGTATTCCATGTGTCCCTGCTGAAAAAGTGTATCCCAAATATGGACCAAGTGATCGAGCCACAGACGGTGCAAGTGCAAGAGGACCTAAGCTATGAGAGCAGACCCATCCAGATTTTGGATAGGGAAGTCAAGAAGCTGAGGAGTAAGGAAGTGCCCTTAGTCAAGGTCTTATGGCAAAGTCAACGGTTCGAAGAAGCTACCTGGGAGCGCGAGGACGAGATGAGGCGCAAGTACCCGGAGTTATTCTAAGTTCGAGGACGAACTTACACGAGGTATGGGGGATTGTAACGACCCGGAAAATTCTCTTAATATTTTTTTAAAATATTAACCATGTTTAAATAATTTTCCAAGGGACCTAGAAATATTAAGGAGAACTTTGGCCTAGAAAATCCATGTTTTCTCATTTAAATTGAGAAAACTAAGTACTAATGGGCTTTATGTGGGCTTTTTAGTACCATGATTATAGGTGGATTTCGGTAATAATTAGTATAAATATAAATAGGATTTAATTAGGCATATTAGCATGATTATGAGTAAGTCTTAGCCTAATTTTTCTATTTTAATGGAGAAATTAGGTACTAATGAGCTTTAAATGGGCTCCAAAAATGGGGATTAATAAGGTAAAATTAATATAAATATAAAAGAATTTTATTTAGGAATATTAGCATAATTATGGGTGATTTTTGGAGAATTTTCGAAATAAAATGGAACTTTCAAAAATTAGAGGAAAAGGTTTAAATAAAATGAAAAATAAAATAAAAATAAAGGTGCATGGGCCAAGGATTGAACCTTGGACATCTTGAACAACCATGAATGCTTTAACCAACTCACCTAGCAAGGAATACTTATGAGTAAATGAAGTGGAGGTTGGTTAAGAAGTAGAAGGAGATGAAGGGTCATGGAGAGACTCTTCATTTGCCTCTTTAAAGGAGCTATAAAGAGGGGGTTTGGGGGGTTACTTCTCTTCACCATCAAGTGCATTTGCTCCCCTCCTCCCTCCTCATTCTAGCCGAAATTCTAAGGAAGAGTTCCCCTTGGAAAAGTTTCCACCAAGGCTCCATCTCCCAAGATCTAAAGTTCTTACAAGGATCCAAGGACTAGGTGTGGTCAAGAGACATCAAGTCTTCTTCCTTCTCTCCATCCAAGGTCTAAAAATTTAGAAACCCCAAGGTAAGACTCCCTCACCTGTGGTATAATAGTTCCCTATGATTTTTATGATTTTTAGTATGATATAGTGGTTGGTTTTCGAATTGGATGTTGAAAGGAAAGAAAACCAAGACCCTCATGCTTAAGGGTTTCGGCCACCATGTTTTTAAGATCTAAAATTATGCTAAAAATATGTATAATGTTATTTAATGTTCCCTTATGATGTTTAGAAGTTAATTATAATTTTTGGGAATTTTTGGAGTACCCTAGGATACCCTAGGGTTTCGGCCAACATGAAAGAAACAAAAACTAAGAACCCTGAGTTTAAGGGTTTCGGCCACCATGTTTTAAAGGTCTATAATTATTCTAAAAATCATGATAATGTTATTTAATGTTCCCTTATGATGTTTATAAGTTAATTATAATTTTTGGGAATTTTTGGAGTACCCTAGGACACCCTAGGGTTTCGGCCAACATGAAAGAAACAAAAACTAAGAACCCTGAGTTTAAGGGTTTCGGCCACCATGTTTTAAAGGTCTATAATTATGATAAAAATCATGATAATGTTATTTAATGTTCCCTTATGATGTTTAGAAGTTAAGTATAATTTTTGGGAATTTTTGGAGTACCCTAGGACACCCTAGGGTTTCGGCCAACATGAAAGAAACAAAAACTAAGAACCCTGAGTTTAAGGGTTTCGGCCACCATGTTTTAAAGGTCTATAATTATGCTAAAAATCATGATAATGTTATTTAATGTTCCCTTATGATGTGTAGAGGTTAAGTATAATTTTTGGGAATTTTTGGAGTACCCTAGAGGCCCCATATGGTTCGGCCAACCCCAAGGACCCAAGGGTTAGGGTTGAGTCTTTAACTTCAAGCATATGTTTATGTGTTGCCATGATATAAGGATGATGGATGGTGATTATGTGAATTTTCACATGGCCTTGGGACTCCACAAGTTTCGGCCAAGAAGGGTTAATAGGGTAAAAGTTAAGATTTATTTCAAGTAAGGGTCCCAATGGCCCTATGGTAAGATGTGATTTGTGTTTTATGAATGATATGCCATGTTTATGAATGATATGCCATGTTTATGAATGATATGCCATGTTTATGCATGATATGCCATGTTTATGAATGATATGCCATGTTATGAATGATATGCCATGTTTATGAAGGATATGTCATGTTTATGAATGATATGCCATGTTTATGCATGATATGCCATGTTTATGAATGATATGCCATGTTATGAATGATATGTCATGTTTACGAATGATATGCCATGTTTAGGAATGATATGCCATGTTTATGAATGATATGCCATGTTTACGAATGATGAGCCATGTTTATGAATGATATGCCATGTTTATGAATGATATGCCATGTTTTAGGATAATATGAATGTATGACATGCTCTATGAATGATGCGTACATATGCCATGTCTAAGAATGAAAATGATGAATGACAAGTATGATGAATGAAAGATGATGCT
The DNA here is from genome assembly GCA_024364735.1 of Boesenbergia rotunda. NCBI lineage: Eukaryota > Viridiplantae > Streptophyta > Magnoliopsida > Zingiberales > Zingiberaceae > Boesenbergia > Boesenbergia rotunda. The sequence continues at coordinate 330,080 of JAGFNQ010005153.1, read as the reverse complement.
TATGTCTTTAAGGCATAAATATGCTAAACGGCACGGTCGATGGTCGACGGTACGACGGTCGTGAGGACCGGTAAATGGGCCGGTAGACGGGCCGGGCCGTAACAAGTTATGCTATGATGAAGATGCCATGAATGTTTTATGAATGATGAAACATGAAAAGTATTTTACTTTATGTATGGGCTTGTACCGGACCGAAGTATGGGTCCAAGGGATGGGCACCTTAAGAACGTCCCGGTTTTGGACTACCGAAGCTGTCCACGGTTCTGGCACTACCGAAGCTGTGCAACAGGGATGGGAACCTTAAGAACGCCTCGGTTCGGGGACTACCGACTATGCTGTCCTTACCCTAGTAGGTTGGGGCTCGCGACCTCGGACTTGCTAGGGATGCGCGCTATGATGTATGTATGTGGTACAAGCCGGGGACCCCAAATGATGTTATGATGATTATGTTTAAGAAATGAAAAGTATGTTTTTAAAGATTAAGCATCCTTATGATATACATGCATTGCCCATGCATTCATTATGAAAAAGTATGTTTATGAAAAGTATGTTCATGAAAAGTATGATTTTAAACTATGCATCCATATATGTATATGCATTCCACTCATGCCTCCATTCATGTTATGCATTATGCTATGATGATAAGATTTTATGCTTACGCTTCATGTTAAGAAATATGCATGAGAACAAATGATCTATGCCATGATAATTTTAAGAAGATGCTCATATGTTATGATAGGAAGAATGTTCATTATGTTTATGTTCGTGCCAAGTATTATGCCATGCTTAGAATGTTACTATGTTTATGTTCATGCCAAGTATTATGCCATGCTTAGAATGCTACTATGTTTGTGTTCATGCCAAGTATTATGTCATGCTTAGAATGCTACTATGTTTATGTTCATGCCAAGTGTTATGCCATGCTTAGTATGCTACTATGTTTATGTTCATGCCAAGTATTATGTCATGCTTAGAATGCTACTATGTTTATGTTCATGTCATGCTATGTATACGATAAGTGATTTAAGATGTTATGTCCTAAGTAGAGCACCAAGTATGTTAATGTTTTCATGTGCTCATTATGAGATGATGAATGATGAATGGTTTTGTGAGTAGGAAAGAGTCTTACTAAGCCTGTGTGCTTATAGTCTTATTTCCTTATACCACAGATCATTCAAGGGGACAATGATGGAAGCAGCAGGAGGGCAAGAACGCATGTGTGTAGTAGTGACTTGGCCCAGGAAACTCTATGTTTACTGTTTATGTTAGAACTTCACCTTGGTTACTTATATGTCTGAATAATGACCTATGGAACCTTATGATATGACGTTACGTATGACATGATATGATATGATGCTTAAGTTCAAAGTTAATATGCTAAGGTTCATATGTCATTAAGTTAAGAATGGTAACAGGGCATGTATAAGTTAAAGTTATTCCGCTGCCTTATGATGTCTACATGCCCTAAGAATGTTAACGTAACGCCGCTTATGAAAAAAAAAAAAGCGGGCGTTACATTGTCGGCGTTGGAATCTCGAAATCGGACTTTGCCAGGGCACAACGCTTGAGCGAAAGTGTCTGGAGGGTTGAGAGTAGTTGATTTCGAAGCCTTGGTGGTGCACCCCCTTTTATAGTGCTCATACGGGCGCCTGAGTCGATGGGGGCACCTAACACGTGGCTTTCCCTGCGCGAACCCTTATCTGTAGGCTCGGTCAGCGCTTATCCATCTCCTCTTGGGCGCCTGAGCTGATTGGGGCGCCTGTGACCTCACGGGCGCCTGATCTGCCTTTGTCCAGAGGCTTCGCGGCTGTGTTCTAGAATTTGCCTTCACACTGGGGCGCCCGTATTCTTACGAGTGCCCGAGTCCATCTGGGCGCCTAGCCCCAGTGAGGCACCTCACTTTTAGATGACCAGTCCTTCAATCTTGCACGCTCAGTAAACATGTTAGATCACAATAACACCTTAACTTCTGAACCCTTTGCCATTATGAAAACTCAGGTTTGACATAGGTGCTGCCTGCACCAACAACATGCACTGTAAGACGGGTTTCTCCGGCTCCGAAAAGTCCGAAAAGGTGACCATTAGTGGACGAGCGCTTCTCGTGCTTAGGCCTTGGACGTACTGACCCTGGGAGTTGGGAACCAAGTAAAAACCTGCGTGCACTCTGAGTTGTGCCTTTCGTTTGTTTCTTTATTTCCCGCTGTGCTATTAACTCTTTGTCTAGAACGAACAAACAAATGACGAAGGTTTCCGAAAGAATTTTTATGAGTCGATATTCACCCCCACCCACCCCTCTATCGACGACACCGGTCATACACAAGGCACACGCAAAACCTCCTGTTCTTCCTTCTTCCTTGCGCCATGAACCCTAGCCTCTAGGGTTGCCATCGGCCACCAATTGCCTCTCGTCCCTTTGCGCCACTGGCCACTTCAAGCCGCCAAGATGTGTCGGCCACAAAGTGTTAGGACCTTGAGGTACGGCTAGAGGGGGGTGAATAGTCACCCACTTCGATCGCGATTTCTTCCTACACGTGTTAGCAAGCGCAAGAGGAAACTTAACTACAAACTAAAACAATGCTAACACCAAACCTTTACGTGGTTCGGAGATGATACTCCTACTCCATGGCTGTCCGTAAGGTGGACGATCCTGATCCGTTGGTGGATGACTCCCCGGAAGACCTCCGGCTAGCTCTTGTCGCTCGTTGTGGGTGGAGAAGCCTTGCCACAATCTCTTGACAACTTCTGAGCACTTGTAGGCTACTAACAGGCTTTACTCAAGTTTGTTTCACCAAGAACTCTCAGCCAAAAACAAGCTCTCTTAAATAGAGTTCTTTGCTGAAAAGACCGTTACCAGTCGACTGGTGCTAATACCAGTTGACTGGTCCTCTTGAATTCGAATATCACAGCCCGACGATTCAAATTCTAGTTGACACCAGTCGACTGATGCAAGGATTAGTGGACTGATCTTTCTGTGCTCTACATCAGTCGACTGATCCAAGCATCAGTCGACTGCCAACTCCCTAAACATAGTGTTGAGGCAATCTATGGCCCGGAGTGACCAAGTGTTTTGATGTTTGGGCAAAGGGTTTAAGTTAGGTTTACCCTTGTTATCTCATATATATATGTTGAGCGTGCAGGTTGTACAGGTTACATATATGGACTTGACTGGACGGCCTCGGTACGGTGAAGTGTGGTATGAAGACAAGTCGCGGGCTTGTGTGCGCACCTGAGGGACCTTGGAGAGCAGGGACGATGAGCTGATGGGCGCGGACTTCGAGGCATGCGTGAAGGATGTCATGGAGGCAAGCTGGAGGCTTGCGTGCATCCGAGGGATGGGAGGCGAAGATGAAGAGGGCGCGAAGGCAATAGTCGAGGTTGCGGATGAGGAGTCAGTCGAGTCGTGAGGGTATGAGTGTTGTGTGATTGTACTTGGGAAAGGTTCAGCTGGGGACAAGTCGACTGCTCTGGGAGCAGTCGATTGGTAGGTGGCTGGTGAGTTGGCTGAGAATTCGAACGTTGAGGTGCAATGGTCGAATTTCAATGGCACCAGTCGACTGCCTCGGGGCAGTCGACTGGCGAGGGTTTCAGCCCGAGTCCTATTTAAAGTGGACTTCGTGATGGTTGAGATTCTTGACGAAACTCGCTTGGGTAAAGTGAGTTAGTATCTTTTGTGCTCAGAGTGTCGTCCGTGATTGTGGCGAGGTTTCTCCACCCACAAGGAGCAACAGATCTAGGGAGGTTATTCGGGCGTGATCCTCCGACGATTCTTGGATTAGTCACCCGTCCGGGGTGGATACCAAGTAAATCGGTTTGTTAGCATTGTCTAGTATTGATAGTCTTATTTTATTTGTATTTCCGCTACGCTAACAATCTTGTAGAGAAACAACGAAAAAGTGCTATTCACCCCCCCCCCTCTAGCAACGTCCTCGATCTATCACATAGGGTTTCCCTTTCCAAGTACAATTCTCTCAGCACTCGAACTCTCACGACTCAGCTAACTCTTCATCCAGCCAGCCTCGACCTGTTGCCTTCAAGTCTTCTTCCACTTTGGCTCTCGTCCCTCGGATGCATGCAAGCCCATGGCTCGTCTCCCTATGTCATTCTTCGCATATGCCTCGAAGTTCACTTCCTCGGCTCATCGTCCCTGCTTTGTCTACGGTCCCTCGGATGCATGCAAGCCATGGCTCGTCTCCCCATGCCATACTTCACCGGACCCGAAGACGTCCAACTAAGTCTATGTGTATCCTACAAACCTGCACACTCACATACATATATCATATACAAGGGTGAACCTAACTTAAATCCTTTTGCCCAAACATCAAAACACATGGTCACTCCGGACCATAGATTGCTCCAACTATCTCCCCCTTTTGATGTTTGGCAATACATTTAACTTAGGGAAAACAAATAGCAAATACAATGCTAATAACCATTTGGACTTACGTTGCCAAGGCTTCACCTTGGACTTATACCGCCTATGCGTATGCAATGCAAACATGCATGGATCCTATCACAAGGCATCCCTACACCTAAACCTCCCCAATAAGTTTAGGACTTTTACCAAAACAGGCTTTTTAAGAAGCTCTCCAAGGCTTCCCTTATATTGGACTTACAAAGGCTTTTTAAGAATCTTTCCAAGGTTCCCCCTTTGCCACCAAATGAGCAACAATGCTCCCCTTTACCTAAGCTCCCCCTTGACCTAGGATTTCTTCACCTTACTTTTTAAAATTTTTAATTTTAAAATTTTCTTTTATCATTAAGGATTTCTTGTAAAGGCGTGTGGATTTCTTACAAAGGCGTGTTTGGTTTCCCACTTAAATCCAACACTTCTCCCCCTTTTCCACACATCAAAAGGACTCCAACAATTTTCCTCTTATTAGATCTTTTAACCTCTAGTGATCATAAACAGAGTGTATTAACCTCCCATAAGATTATACACTTATTTTACATCATTACGACACTTTACGATTACTGAAAAACAGTTTCAGCCTATATCAGTCGACTGCGACAGTTACCAGTCGACTGATCCCCATTGAAAACCATACAGTAGCTAGTCTCTCTCCGACAGCACTGTTACCAGTCGACTGCCCCCATCTTCCAGTCGACTGGTACCCTGAAAACTCTATTTTCAACATTCTGACTCCAATTTCAGAAATACACCAGAAATTTAATAAATCTCTAAAAATTCTCAAATTTTGTGGAGAGATTTGTGGTGCCCGTGTCTACTTGGGAAAAATACATTCAAAAATATTTCTATCACCAATCCCAATATTGACACAAAACTCAAAACTATCTAAATGGTCCAATTTAACCTTGACCTAAAGTCCTAGTTTTGATCTCCTCTTGATATATCTGCCCATACCAAACCACAATGCATCCCCAGCATTGCTTTACATGACATCTATACATCAACAACCAACTCCCATGCAATATGACCCCAATGTCATATTTTATACATGATCCTCAAACCCAATGTGCCAAATCCCTAGGATTGAGTCTTCAAATCCGTCTATACATCCTTTGGCACACTCCATGACCCATTTAGACTTCCGAGAGAAATCCTCCCGAGATCCATAGACCATGGGTCCCAACTTGACTCCTAGAGCTCCCCCTTGAGCTCTTAACCTTAGCCACCTCCCTAGGTGACTCAATAAACACTAGGTTATACCGGTGTACCTCCGGTGACTCTTGGCCTACAACCTTAACTTTCTTATCTTTGGACACCTTGTCCTTGGTTAAGCACTTCTTTTTCCCTTTAAATGGATTTCCCTTGCCATTCTTAGCCTTCCTCTTACTATAATCATATGACACCCTTGCATATGACTTCTCCATAGCATTGGAGAACTTAGATCGGTATCTTAGACCTGATCTATCATTGTTGGGTTTTTTACCACCCAACACCATACCTAAACCCTTAGATCCAATAGTGAATCTATCTAGGGTTTTCTCTAATTTATCAATCTTTGCCCTTAAAGCTTGATTTTCCCTTTCTAGGTTCTTAAACCTAGAGTTAACATGTCCACCTTGGACATTCCTAGACCTACCCATTTTTCTAGGCATATGTCTTCCTTTCTTGGGATTAATGCCTTGATCCTTAGGTCTAAAGGTTCTAGATTTATCATGATGCATGAATTCCCTAGGGGTTTAATATGCAACGTTAACCCTATTTTTATCAAGGTATCTAAAATCAAAACTATGCATGGGTAAATAATTTTCATTATTTCTAACAAGCATGGAGGAGTTTAAATTTGAATTACATTTAAACTTAAAGTTACGGATTACCTCCCTTACCCTTGTAGCTCCCCATTGATGTGAGCTTTTCTTCTTCTCCTTCTTCTCTTATTTCCTCAAATGCTCCAATTTCTTGAATTCTCCTTTCCTTGAGCATTTGGTGTCGTAGTGCCCTAGCTCACCACACGTGAAATACCTTATATGCTTCTTCTCCTTCTTTTCCCTACAACCCATGTTAGAATTTAAAGAAATTGACTTGGGTTTAGGGTTTACCTCCTTTTTCTTACCCTTTGGACACTTGTCCTTATAGTGTCCCTTTTCACTACACCCAAAGCAAATAATATGGTCCTTTGACTTTGTCTTGGTGGAGGCGGAAGCTTCTTCTTGCTCTGGTATTGAGGATGGTCTTTCCTCCCCCTCAATCCTTGAAGTGGAGACTTCTTCTTTCCCCTTTGATGAAGTGGATGATTCTTCAATTTCTTGTACCACATTACTTGAGGAGATGGATGAATCTTTTTTTTTTCTTTCTCCTCTTCTTCGGATGTTGGGCTTCTTTTCTCATCCGATTGGTCCTTCTCCTCTTCTTTGGATGTTGAGCTTCTTTCCTCATCCAATTGGTCCTTCTCCTCTTCTTCAGATGTTGAGCTTCTTTCCTTGGGCTCTTCCACTACTTGAGCTTGTGTAGGATTTTTATGAAGTGCTAACATTTTGCTCTATAGTTCATGCGCATTTTTATATTCACCTACACAGCTAATCACATTGTTAGGCAAAATATTAAGTAAAATTGAAATTACTTTATCATTTGCCTTCGATGTGTTTGTTGCTCCTCATTCCAATATCGTGGCCGGAACTTTTTCCTGTGTTTATCTTTTGGAACTTCAAATGGCTCTTCTAGCGCGATCATGAGATTCCAATCCATGCCGAACCATGTCTTTGTCTGCATCCTCCAATACTCGAAACTCTCGCATTCATAGGGAGGTGGAACATTGATATCGTCTCCTAATCTTACTTCAATCGCCATTTCCATTATCTTTTTGCTCCCTCGGCGGTTAGTCCATAGACGAGCAACCTTGCTCTGATACCACTTGTTAGGACCTTGACGTACGGTTAGAGGGGGGTGTTCACCCACTTCAATCGCGATTTCTTCCTACACGTGTTAGCAAGCACAAGCAGAAACTTAACTACAAACGAAAACAATGCTAACACCAAACCTTTACGTGGTTCGAAGATGATACTCCTACTCCATGGCTGTTCGTAATGTGGATGATCCCGATCCGTCAGTGGATGACTCTCCGGAAGACGTCCGGCTAGCTCTTGTCGCTCCTTGTGTGTGGAGAAACCTCACCACAATCTCTTGACAACTTCTGAGCACTTGTAGGCTACTAACAGGCTTTACCCAAGCTTGTTTCGCCAAGAACCCTCAACCAAAATCAAGCTCTCTTAAATAGAGTTCTTTGCTGAAAAGACCATTACCAGTCGACTGGTACTAACACTAGTCCACTGGTCCTCTTAAATTCGAATATCACAGCCCAACGATTCGAATTCTAGTCGACACCAGTCGACTGATACAAGGATCAGTTGACTGATCTTTCTGTGCTCTACATCAGTCCACTGATCCAAGCATCAGTCGACTGCCAACTCCCTAAACCTAGGGTTTCCCTTCCCAAGTACAATTCTCTCAGCACTCGAACCCTCATGACTCAGCTGACTCTTCATCCAGCAGCCTCGACCTATTGCCTTCAAGCCTTCTTCAACTTTGGCTCTCGTCCCTCAGTTGCATGCAAGCCCACGGCTCATCTCCCCATGCCATCCTTCGCGTATGCCTCGAAGTTCGCTCCCCTCGGCTCATCGTCCCTGCTTTATCCACGGTCCCTCGGATGTAAGCAAGCCCACGGCTCGTCTCCCCATGTCATCCTTCACTGAACTCGAAGACGTCCAACTAAGTCTATGTGTATCCTGCAAACCTGCACACTCATATACACATATCAAATACAAGGGTGAACCTAACTTAAACCCTTTGCCCAAACATCAAAACACATAGTCACTCAACACAAAGTAGCGGAGAAGAGGAAGTAAAGGGAGATGAAGAAGAAGATGAAGAAGTAGAAATGAAGCCACTTCTTCACCAACCCTAACCGGCCACCACTTCCTTCCTCACCGCCGGTGCCAAGCACCACCAACTCCTCCTTGCCGTCGGCTCTCCCTTCCTCTCCTTCTCAAGATTGCACCGGCCAAGAGAAGAGAAGAGAAAGATCCTCTCCTTCCTTGTGCCACCAACCAAGAGAAGAGAAGGGAGAAGAAAGAAGAGAGGGATCCCTTTGCCGTCAGTTGCCCTAGGAGAGAGAAGGAGAGGGATTAAAGAGAAATACCTTAGGGTTTGTTGTGTATTGATGCCTTGGTCTCATGACTCCATGGGTATATATAGAGCTACAATAGGGACCATGTGGAGGAGTTGTGTCTTGGCCACCTAATGGATCAAGGCCCGATCCATTAATGATGATCCATTCCACTAGAGGATCACCGTTGATCTACCTCACTAACCCCCCATATTTACTCCACCTATTATGAGTACAAAATTCTTCCCGTGTTTAAGATATCAAATGTTCATTAATTAATTAAATTAATGACAATTTAATTAATTAACATCTAACTCCATGAGTAGTACCACTCAACCTTATCTTCATGTTGGACCAAGTCTACCTGCAGGATTTAACATGATGAATTTTATAAGCTCTTCAAGGGGACATCATCAACCCGACTCACTAGGACACGGTTTCTTTCTATAATCAACGACACACCATGTAAATATATTATTTCCCAAATTACCGGGCCTATCGATTTAACAAATAAATCTCGCCCATTGGTTAATCAAAGAAATAAATACTAAGTACATATGCCTGTTATTATATCAGATTAAGAGCATATACTCCATATTAGCTGAGGTCTGATTCAATTATATGTCAGTATAAATTGAATCACCATTATATCGGTCCTGCTCAATTGACACAAAGTGTACTAGTGTAATTCTATGGTCAAGATAAACCAATACAAAATTACAGTTCAACCATGCCAATAGTTTGTCCAAGACCATCTAGGTTGTGAGCCTCTACTTATATTCTACAATGAACTGGTAACATGATCTTCTGTGTGACACCACACACCATGTTATCTACAATGTATAGTATTAGACAATATACATATAAATAACCAATATAAATATGCAAACAGTGATCATGTAATTCTCTTTCAAAATGTAGATGTCTATATAAAAGCAAGGCTTTTAGTATACATCCTAACAATCTCCCACTTATACTAAAAGACTTTGCTCTCCTCACAATGCCATACATCTGACTGTCATACCCTCCACATGCCTATCAGCTCCCGCTGGAAGGGCCTTAGTGAAAGGATCCGCCAGATTGTCCTATGATGCAATCTTGGCGACAATAACTTCTCCTTGCATTACGATATCTCGTATTAGGTGGTACTTGTGCTCTATGTGTTTACTTGCCTTATGGGCTCGTGATTCCTTCGAGTTTGCAACTGCATCACTGTTATCACAATAAATTGTGATAGCTCTGGGCAAACTAGGAATCACATCCAAGTCCATCAAGAAGTTCCTGAGTCATACAACTTCTTTGGTCGCCTCAGAGGCTGTCACATACTCAGCTTCCATGGTGGAGTCCACCACGCATTTCTTCTTGACACTCCTCTATACTATGACTCCACCTCCTAAAGGAAACACATACCCGAGGTAGACTTACTTTTATCCCTATCTGATTGGAAGTCAGAATCTGTGTATCCTACAGGGAGTAATTGGTCTGCCTAGTAAACTAGCATATAATTCCTAGTCCTTTTCAGGCACTTCAATATATGTTTTATCGCAGTCCAATGTCCTTGACCTAGATTATTCTGATATCTACTAACCATGCAATGGCAAAGCAGATATCCGGTCTTGTGCATAGCATAACATACATAATACTTCCTACAGCCAAAGCATAATGAACCGCCTTCATCTCCTCTATCTCCATTGATGTTTTAGGACACATCTCTTTAGATAGAGGAACTCCATGCCCGAAAGGTAAAAACCTTTCTTAGAGTTTTGCATGCTAAAACGAGCTAGGACAGTGTCTATGTATGAAGTTGAGATAAGCACAACTTACTTTTCTTGCGATCCCTTATAACCTTGATCCAAAGGATGTGCTCTGCTTCTCCCAAATCCTTCATATCAAACTGTTTGGACAACCATAGCCTTACGTCTGATAATACTATGACATTGTTGCTAATGAGCAAAATATCATCTATGTATAGTACACGAAATACCACTATGTTTCTGTCACATCTCTTGTATACACACGACTCATCCGGACTTTGAATAAATCTATATGACTGGATTACCTCATCATACTAGATGTTCCAAGATCGTGAAGCTTGATTCAATCCATAAATGGACCGATTAAGCTTATACACAAGATGCTCTTTGCCTTTCGCAATGAATCCCTTTAGTTGCTTCATATAGATGTTTTCCTCAAGACTTCTGTTAAGGAAAGCTATCTTGACATCCATCTGTCATACCTCATAATCCATATGAGCGGCAATAGATAAGAGAATCCAGATCGACTTAAACATAGCTACCGGCGAAAAGGTCTCCTCATAATCGATACCCTCTTTCTGAGTATACTCTTTCGCAACAAGCCTAGCTTTGAAGGTCTCAACCTTCCCGTCTGATCCTCTCTTTCTCTTGTAGATCCACTTGCATCCAATGTCTTTTACACCATTGGGTGGTTCTACTGGCTCCCAGACATGATTAGAATCCATAGATTCTATCTCATAATTCATCACCCCTTGCCAAGATACTGCATTTTTATCTTGGAGTGCCTTGTCATAGGTCCAGAGATCAGGTTCATGTTCTCCAGGGACCAAGTCCGAAGACTCTCCCAAGAACATGAATCTATCGAGTTGTCTAACAACCCTCCCACTACGACGAGGTACTACTTGTGTATCCTCTATGACACACGGTGCAGTCACTTGTGGTATATCCTCCTATACTATTAGTACTAAAGTTGGAACTTCCCCTCTAATATCGTCAAGAATAATCCTACTCATGGGCTTGTGGCTCATCACATAGTTTCCTCTAAAAATCGGATATTTGTGCTAACAATCACCCTCTGATCTTGAGGACTATAGAATAAACTACCTTTCGTTCCTTTAGGATAGCCTACGAACAAGCGTACTTCTGTACGAGATTCCAACATATCAGCATCTCCCTTTAGCTCATGTGCTGGACTACCCCAAATCCGAATATGTCTTAGTCTAGGTTTTCGCCCAGTCCACAATTCTGTGGGAATAAAGGGTACTGACTTAGATGGTACCAAATTCAGTATGTACACTGTCGTTTCCAGAGCATATCCCCAGAACGAGTCTGGCAACTCGAGTAACTCATCATCGATCTAACCATCTCCATAAGAGTCCTATTCCATCACTCTACTACACCGTTCTGTTGGGGTGTATCGGGTGCAGACAATTGGGATTGAATCGCAGCCTCTGACAAGTAATTCCTAAAATCTCCCAAGAGGTACTCACCACCACGATCAGATTGTAGTGTCTTGATACTTTTACTTTGACGTTTCTCCACATCAGCCTTGAATTCTTTGAACTTATCAAAGAATTAGACTTGCGGCGCATCAAGTAATGTATCCATACCTTGAATAATTGTCTATAAAAGAGACGAAATATTCAAAGCACCTCTAGCCTGGATAGATATAGGACAACACAAATAGAATGAACCAACTCTAACACATCCTTGACTCTATACCCCTTGGCCTTGAAAGGCCTCTTGGTCATCTTACCTTCCAAGCAAGATTCACAGGTTGGGAAATCTTCCACCACTAATGAACCCAAGGGTCCATCAGCTATCAACCTTTGAATCCTAGTTAGATTAATATGACCAAGTCTTAGATGTCAAAGATATGTTTGGTTCATCTTCGAAGGTTCTTTCCTCTTATTTTGGTTAGATGATGAGTTATTTACTTCTATTTGCATCGTGGGAGATTATGGTTTACCAATCTTGCACCAGAATAGATAATCTCTCTATTCATTTTTATAACAACTATGTCATTAAAAGAATTAGAATAACCATTCTTTATTAATCTAGAAACTGAACAAGGTTCTTTCTAAATATAGGTACAAAAGGGTAATTTTTCAAAAACAAATTTTAATCCTATCAAAAGATAAATAAATGTCTCCCACTGCAATAGTCCCACCTTCGTAGCATTGCCCATGTAGACGGTAATCTCTCCATCAGCTAGTCGTCGGGTTTCCTAGAACCCCTGCAAAGAATTGCAGACATGATCAGTGGCTCTTGTATCTACACACCAGGTACTGGTTGATAACACCGCTAAACATGTTTCAACAACTAACTAAAAGATAAACCCCGATTATGGGGACAGCTCGCCTTCCAATGTCCAGTCTGATTGCACGTGAAGCACTTGCTTTTGGCTTCTTCACGCCAGCCTGAGGTCCCTGAGATCCTACCTTCTTTGCCACACCTTGTTTCTTCTTCTTCTTCTTGCCTTTCGGCTTAGAAGTAGAAACCTTATGAGCAACCAAAGCATGAGCACTCTGACAAGAAAAGCCCTCTTCTGCCGCCTAGAGTTCTGTCAAAAGTTTCGCCAACGAATATGTATGTTTGTTCATATTATAGTTCAGGCGAAACTGCTCAAAACTCTTAGGCAGAGACTGGAGAATGATATCGACCTAGGTTTTCCCATCGATCTCCGCTCCAAGGACTTCCATCTCATTGAGATGTGTCATCATCTTAGAACATGATCCCACACGGGTGTTCCCTTAATCATGGTTGTCGTCATCAAGTTCCTCATTGCCTCTTACCTAGTGGCCCGATTTTGATATCTGAAGAGTTCTTTGAGATTGAACATCATATCATAAGCAGCGGAAAAAGCCTGATGCTGATGTTGCAATACATTTGATATAGAAGCCAAAATGTAACACCGCGCCATCTCATCTGCTTTAATCCACTTCTTATAGCATTCCTTCTCCTCTTCACCAGAATTCTCGCTAGGTTTTTCATGATAGAACTCGAAAAGTAGAAATTTCTACTCCTCAGCAGTTAGGATAATGTCCAGGTTCCGTTCCAGTCAATGTAGTTAGGGCCCGTAAGTTTATTTTCTTTTAGTATTATAGCTAGTGGGTTGAAAGTCATTTTGAAATTTCCTGAGAATCACAATGATCACACACTTTAGATTTCAAAAAATATTGATTCCTCAAATAATAAATTTTAAAATCAACCAACATCTCAAAACACCGGGATTATCGTATGCCACGATAATGTGGACGTATACGAATTCTATATTTGTAAGAAGAGATTTTACCCATTAATTTTACTATCTTGTCAACCTAACTTTTTAACAAATAAAATTAATAGTTGGTTCCTCTTTGGCCCTACAAATAATAGCAGTGACTCCGATGGGGAGGATACTATTATTAGCATCTAAGTGTTTACCATTACACGATACTAAGAAAATTATCAAGAATTATGTGTCGTCCGATGGGAAAAATCACACGCTCCTAAATAACTTCCTATAATCATGTCTGACTAGTGATCCGCGAAACAAACTTATCCGATGTGGAGGAAGGCACTCAGAGCCAACGCGCAAGCTTGTTCGCATCACATGTCAAATTAGTAATGGAGGCCATGGGACTCTTAGAATCCCTCTCCCACTTAGTTATTTATAATTGAGGAATTTTCACACGCATGCACGACAAGCATATAAACTAAAAGTAATAAATAAGAAAAAACTAATTTTTCCAACTATTATGGTTTAGTCTTCAATATGCCTCCAGTCGTGTCGCCATCTTGTCTTCACCTCCAATCACCATGCGCAAGCTCCATCAAGGGGTGCTCCGAGCCGTGATAAAATGTATTTAATTTACATCTATCGATCCTATACTCCACAAAGGAGTGTACAACAAGTCTAGATCGAAAGTAAATAAAAAGCGCAGCTAAACAATTACCGTATTTAATTACAAAAATTAAATACCAAATTTAGCCTCGTCAACCCCGAGGATTCAAATAATAATTACACACATGCACACACAATCACATACAATCCATATTAAGCCATAATAGTGGATCTCATGCCTGCAACCAAAGAGTTAGCCTACGCAAATCCAACTATTATCCGGCAAAATAAAATATAAGATTAGTGCAAAATTGTAACCGAATCCAAAACACACAATACCAGAAACCATTGGCTCTGATACCAATTGTTGGTGTTGCGTTTCCGAGGTGGATACCGGGTCACAAATGGGAAACCTCTCCATGTCCACGGATTAAAATTTTTCAATCCGAATGGAGAATAATTTCCCAAACGACCGTCTCATCGTCGTGCTAACCAATTTGAGCGACCACTTGAATAAATGTGTTGTTCTTGTAACACCTGAATTTTTCAAAAAAAATTCAAAATAAATAAAAAGAAATTAAAATTTCTTTTAAAGGGGTCGGAGCAAGGGCTCGAACCCACGACCCGTGGTCGGGTTGATTTCAAGTTTCCATTAGGGATAATAATCATCACACTATAATATGAATCGATATTAGATAAGTAATAGTAAGCGTCCTTTATGGGAGATGGTTCAACTTCCACTTAATCTATAAAGGATAGAAAGGAGAGAAAACGAAGGGTTTTCTCCTCTTCTTCTTCCCTACGAAAACAAGAGAGGAGAGTTAGGGTTTTTACCAAGAGGAAACTAGGGTTCTCTCCTAGGGCCAAGGGTTGGAAGATCGTCCTTTATGGGAGATGGTTCAACTTCCACTTAATCTATAAAGGATAGAAAGGAGAGAAAACGAAGGGTTTTCTCCTCCTTCTTCTTCCCTACGAAAACAAAGAGAGGAGAGTTAGGGTTTTTTACCAAGAGGAAACTAGGGTTCTCTCCTAGGGCCAAGGGTTGGAAGATCGTGCAAGGAAGAAGATTCTACGCCGGGTAGTAAGTTTAGAAGCACAAGGATGTAAGTAGATCACTCACCTGCAATAAAAGTAGTTTTCGTGTGATTCTAACATGATTCTAAGTCTTTGGATGATGTGATCTTAGTATAGCAAGACCAAGGTCTTGATTTGCCCAAAAGCAAGTTTTGTGATTAGGGCACGCAAGGTGCTCGATAAAAGTTCAGAGTAAGACCGAGGTCTTACTAAGCCGTAGAATGAGTTCTAGGACTAAGAAATGAGATAAATACAAGACCAAGGTTTTGTTGTGTCCTAAAACAATTTTTAGGAACATTTCTTTCTATGTGCAAGATAGGTGCAAGTTAAGCATTTCAAGCACAAGCATGAGTACAAGTTTAAGTATATTACTTTTTAAAGTGGCATGTACTGGGTCGAGACCCATAGAGATCTAGCGAGCCTAGTAGAGACGCTCTAGTAGGGTCGGTGGCTAGCTACCTCAAATGTATAGGGATGCATGCATTGGTACTATGCCAGGTCCAAAAGAGGATGTTTATTATTTTGAAGTATAAGAAGATAAGTTTCAAGTTTTCCATAGCAAGTATTTATTGTTGGGTATGGCTTGGCGGGTTTCCTAAGCGAATACCTGGTCGTCCTTGAGAGACCTCTCCATGTCTATGGATTAAAAATTAATCCGAATGGAGACCTGTCTCCCAACGACCATCTCGTCGTCGTATTATTCGGTACGAATTACAACTCGGTCAATCACAAAGATCGAGCCTTGTAATTCTTCTAACCGAACGACCACGAAAAAGGTGATGAGTAGATCGTTGGTTCTTGTGTTTACGGTTGGGGTCCAGTTAATTAATTATTAACTAAGATTCACAATCAAAATAATTAAATAACACACATGAAATGACGAGGCAAATAACAAGGCACAATAAAACATAAGGAGCTTGGGAAGAGATTATACCTTCCTGATTACCTCGCGGCCTTCTACCTTATGCCCCTTCCCGTCCCGGACGTCGTGTGGCCGATGATCTACCGAGAACCGAGACCACCAAACGAAAGCTAAAGCCTCTACCTTACTCTCTTTGCGCCGGCCAAAACAAAAACCCTTGGGTTTGTTGCCGCCGACCAACCCAAGAGAAGATCACTTCTTCTTCCAACCGATCACCTCCTCCTTCCTCCTACAGTTGCTGCCGTCCCAAGAAGGAGCCAAGGAAATGATCACCTCCCTCAAAAGCTCCCCAGAAAGACCTCCCTTGGAGGTTTTGCCGCCGCCACCCCTAGCCAAAGTGCACCGCCGCCGGCCCTCTTTTCCCCCTTCCTTCACTTGCATCCGGCCAAGAAGAAGGTAAGGAAGGTACCTCCTTTCCTTGTGCCACGCCTGAATTAGAGGAAAAAGAGAAAGGAGAGGAGAAGATGAATCTTCTCCCTTCCACACCCGCTGGCCACTATTTGCCCTAGGAGAGAGAGGGAGAAAGGGAGAAGAATAATAGGAGGCTTGATTAATTCGTTTCTTGATGGCTTTATGGGATATATATAGGGCTAAGGTAGGGACCAAGAGGAGGAGTTGGATCCTGGCCCACCAATGGATCTAAACCCGATCCATTAATTAAGATCCATTCCACTAAAGGATCTTAATTGAACTTCCTCACCCACCCCATATTTTCATATAGGCTCCACATATTATGAGTCGTTCATCCCCCGTGTTTAATATATTAATGCCCAACAATTAATTTAATTTGCTGACAAATTAAATTAATCAACTTCTGTATCCTTGATTAGTACCACTCAACCTTATCATCATGTTGGATCAAATCCATCTGTAGGGTTTAACATGATGAACCTTTTGAGCTCATCAAGGGGGCATCATCATCCCGACTCTCTAGGACACGAATTCCGTCAATAATCAACGGCACACCATATAATTAATATTATCTCCCAACTTACCGGGCCTATCGATCTAACAGAATAGATCTCGCTCATTGGTAAGTCAAAGAAATAATAACTAATAATATGTGCCCATTATTATATCGGGATTTAGAGATCGTACTCCATAATAAAATTTGAGGTCCTATCCAATTATCAAGCTTGTACAAATTGGATAACCTCTGGGTTTGGTCCTGCTCAATGTACCCAAAACACACTAGTGTAATTCTATGGTCATGACCGACTACACTACAATCATCCCGATGGTTTGTCCAATTCCATCTTGGCTGTGAGCCTCTGCTTATACTAGGCAAGGAACTGATAACATGATCTTCCATATAACACCATATACCATGCGAAGTAAAGGACTTTTATGCACGTACTAATATAAACAAGCACCTAGTGTTGTTGTGATTCTCTTTTCAAAATAAAGATGATCATATATATAAAAGAGTCAAGTCTTTTAGTATACACATCTTACATTTATTTCAAACAAGTTAAGCACTTTTCAGTTCAAGCAAAGTTATCAAATGCACGTAATTGTTACAAATATATTCATGAGCATTTTTCCATATTAAAGAATAGCATTTTCAGTTGCACATGTTTTCAAGAGAGCATGAACATGTTTTATATCGAATGCATGTTTTGTGAGATAGGTATCTACTTACTAAGTAATTTGCTTATAGTTTGCATCCTTTTATTGCAGATAAAGGTAAAGAAAGGATGTAAGACAAGGAGGCCAAAGGATGGATGGTTGTGTCAGTGGCGGCGGAACAGTGGAATGAGATCCTTTGGGATGAGTTTGTTAATGTTCCAAGTTCTAAACAATAGAATGTTATGAGTTTTCTTGAGTTTTGTGTCATGTTAGTTATGTTTATTCTGCAAGAAGATATTAAGTTTGAAATGCATGCTAAATGGAGTATGATTGAGTCCAAAATAGGGTGTATAAGTATACTTGATCAGTGTTTCTGAAATATGGAAATTACAATTCCAAAGGTATCAGTCGACTGGTTCAGATATCAGTCGACTGCCCTCGTGAATTCGAGGGAATAGAAATATGTTGGTGCAGGAAGCACCATATCGAACCTTATTTTGATATTGGCAAAGGATTCAAAGTTAAGTTTATTTGTGATCTAATGATGTTACTCAAGTGTGCAGGAAAAGTCCAAGCGAAGGGCTGCTAGGCACATGGCGAAGGACTGCCAGGAAATAAAGTCCTAGCGAAGGGCTACTAGGCACCTGGCGAAGGACTGCCAGGAAACAAAGCACTAGCGAAGGACTGCTAGGCACTGGCGATGGAATGCCAGGGTAAAAAGCCCAAGCGAAGGACTGCTAGGCACTGGCGAAGGAATACCAGGGTAAAAAGCCCTAGCGAAGGACTGCTAGGCTCCAGGCGAAGGACAGCTTGGGACTGAAGCCCTAGCGAAGGAATGCTAGGCACCGGGCGAAGGATAGCTCGGTATCCAAGACCTGACAAAGGACCGTCAGGCAAAAGTCCAACCAGAGGAGCGGTTGGCATCAGGTACATTCTCCCGAGAGGAGTAGGTGAGGACGCGTTCCCCGTCGAGGGAACAGTAGGCGTCGGTTCGACCTAGGGTTCCATTTTGGAGACCCAAAGTCAGAACCAAGACAGCTAAGGCTGTATAAACTAATATTGTATTGTTTTATTGTGTTTTGGACTAACCCTGGATGCAGGACCGAAGGAATGAATGTCAGCAGCTCAGAGAGCCTCAAAGGAATGAGGCAACAGCAGACCAGGGCGCCCGGAGTGTCCCAGGCGCCCCAAGGTAAAGACAAAACACAAGAAAGCAAAGCAAGCTTCGACAGCTCAACTCCCGGGCGCCCCCGCTGCTCCGGGGCGCCCCTAGTGCTCCGGGCGCCCCCAGCGTCCCGGGCGCCCCCAGCGCCAAGTACCGAAGCAGCTCCCCTCGAAGCCAACGGATGGAAGTTTGACCCGGTCAATACGGGCGCCCCGAGCGCTCTGGGCGCCCCGGTCAAAGCGGATCCCGATGATAAAGGGATCAGATGTTGACCGAGCTGCAGACGGATCGACCGCCACGTGGGGGGGCGCCCCCGACGTCCCGGGCGCCCCCAGGCCCTATATAAAGGGCCCTCGACCCCAAGGCTGAACATCACTTTCAATCAACGCTTCTACGCTCTTCTGCTCTCGCGCCTCGCTCCGGAAACCTCCCAACTCGAGCCGACGACGTCCCGCTGCTCCGAAAAAGACAACATACATCAGACGTCGGTAAAAGAAGAGCCTCTTTTTAATTGTTAAGTTTACTGTGCTATATTTGTAAATCAATCTTTGTAAACTATTATTGCGACTCATATAGAATTGCCCAAAGTAAACTGTCAACGACCGTGGGCCTTGGAGTAGGAGTCGACCTAGGCTCCGAACCAAGTAAAAATTACTGTGTTTGCGTTTGATTATTTTTATTCCGCTGTGCAATTTCTCTTTCCCTAAATCTGAACGATTTCCGATATTCACCCCCCCCTCTATCGGTTCTCTTGATCCAACAAGTGGTATCAGAGCAGGGATGCTCAAATTTGGTGCAACCACCAATTTGAGAGTTTTTCGGATTTACGAAATTCTTTTCATTTTATTTCTTTTCTTTTTTGTTAATTAACACGACTCGATTAGTTCCGCTTTTTACGAAATTCTTTTCATTTTATTTCTTTTCGTTTTTGTTAATCAACACCACTCGATTAGTTCCGCCTTTTTCAATTTTGAATTCTAATTTTTTCGCCACAAGTCAGAATTTATAAAATGAACAATTTTTGAAAATTTGTCATAAACTTTTTATTATTATTTTAATATTTTTCTCGAAATTCATGCTACTTTAATTCGAGTAAATTTTTTTCTCAAACATTAAATTCTTACTTTTTCAGTATTAATCAGAATTGACAAAATCAACATTTTCAAAAATTTGTCATAAATTATTTTTATTATTATTCTGTCTCGAAATTCGTGCAATATTTTTTTTGGCTACTTTTTTTCTTCTCCCGCACTACTAATCCAAGACCAAGTCTTGGTACATTTCTATTTTTTTTTTGTGCAAGATTTATCATTTTAAATGGTCAATCAAGAATGGAACAGTGTCCGTCCACCACTTTTCTCCGGCGAAAACTTCAACTTTTGGAGAAGTCAAATGGAGTCCCTTCTGAAGGCCCACATGGACATATGGCGGATCATCCAAATGGGGTTCACATTCCCCACAGAAGATGAAGATCGATAACTTGGGACAAATTGGATGAACCAACTCTGAGGAAGATCGAGACTGATGCCAGGGCAACAGCAATTTTACAATGCGGCCTGACCAAAGAAGAACTGAAGCGGGTCGGATCCTTCAACTGTGCCAAGGAGATGTGGGAAAAGCTAATCAATCTACACGAAGAGAGCTCCGATGTTGAGATCTTAGAAGCTCAAGAACAAGTAGCTGAGATTGATTCGACACCCGACGTCGAAATCGAACCAGAGTCAAACGACGAGTTTTCTGAGACAAAATCGGTAACTAATTTTGAATCGTTTTCTGAATTAAGGTTAAATAATCAAGATGATATTGCAATGGTCGAGGAAGGTATAGTTTCAATTGCAGGAAAAACTCCAAGAGAACTGCAAAAGAGGCCTCAACCAATACCCGAGTCCAACTCAGACTCAGAATTTGACGACAAAGAAGGAGATCGAACCAAACTGTTCCGATTAGCTCATGTTCACTACAAGATGGTAAAGAAACAAAAAAGAAAGACGACAAGTATCAAGGGGGAGATTCCCAACTGGGAATCAAAAGGTAAATTTACAGTATTTAAAAAACTAATATTTACCTCAAAGAACGTAATTAATTTATATAAATTAGTTAAGGCTAATATGTTAGAAAACTTAGTTCCCATCCTTGCTGACTTTAAAAAACCCGAGTATTATTTCGATTATGATGTAACTTAGATCATTTCTTTCTTGTTTGCTTTAATTGTATGTTTGCTTGTTTATTTTCTTTTGCAACCTTATTATGCTTAGATTTAGGACTAGAAATGGTTAGATAAGGACCTGATTAATTGAAACTTGAAAAACCTAGTATTAGGACAAGGTTTGATGATAGTACGTTAGGGAAGCCTGACTAAGGAGTCAAGTAGGGTAAGGAGTACCCTATTTGGTCTTTTTATTCCGGTGGAACTAGCCGAAGCTACCTCTCCGAATCCTAAGCTAGTTAGACCAAAGTTTCTCAGAAAGCAATTTGAAAATGAAATTTCTTTAAAAGGCTTTGTCTAGGAAAGGGTTGTTGATCCAATAAGGCTACGATCAAAGAAGACCTCTGTGCCTCGCCAAGACCTGGAAAAGCCAATTATTGAAACTTACGTTCAAATTGTCGTTCGTTAAACTTGAATCTAACACAAGCTTCAATCAAATCATAGCTTTTAATTTAAATTTAAAGATAAAATTGAATGCATCTCACAAAACAGTTAAGGATATCCTGTTTTGTCACTTAGAAATGGGTGAAATGCTTAGGATCTATAAGATTAATCCAACCCAACCAATTAAATCTTAATTAAATCAATTAAATCCAATTAAATCTTAATTAAATCAAAAATCAATTAAATCTTAATTAAATCAATTAAATCCAATTAAATCTTAATTAAATCAATTAAATTAAATCTTAATTAAATCAATTAAATCAATTAAATCAATTAAATCTTAATTAAATCAATTAAATCATTAATCAATTAAATCAAATCAATTAAATCTTAATTAAACAATAATCAATTAAATCAAATTCAAATTAATTAATTAAATCAAATTTAAAATCAAATTTAATTTAACTGAACAAACTTAACCCTCTAAATTTTAATTTTCTTAAAAATCAAATTTAACCTTTTAAACTAAGGTTTAATTAACCATTCTTTCAAAATTAAATATTTGTCTCACACAACCCATAAGGTTAACATGTTTGACCACATAGAACTGGGTGAGACATCTAGGACCTAAAAGCATAAATATCTATTTTTCAAATTAATTCAGTTTACTGTACCCTACTTTTCATCTCTATTTTTTTTTCAAATTTCATGTTAAATATCACAATAGACTCTTCTTAAAAGTCAACTGAGTCAAACATAGTCAAGATGCTATTAATTGATCAAACATAGTCAACTCATAGTCAACTGAGTCAACACTGAAATCCCTTAAGGAACTTAGATAAAAGTCAGGCTGTGTCGGATATAGGGGGAGTTATTCTTAATCTTTTTCGAAAAGTTCAGATTTTTCAAAAACCTCATGCTCTAAAACTTATTATTTTTTTTTTTTTTTTTTTTTTTTTTTTTTTTTTTTTTTTTTTTTAAACTTATTATCATCTCAAAATAAGGTTTTCAAAAATTGATTCAAAAATCTTGGTATATTACTATCTCTTTGAAGAATTATTATCATTTCAAAATATCTTTTTCGAAAACTGTGTTATTATTCCAAATTGAGTTTTCAAAAAGTTATCATACTCAGAAGGTTGTTCAAAATTGCTTCTTTTGATTTTGGTAAACTCTAAAGACACAGAGGAAGGTCCACTTCATAATATACAAGGATTCCTAGGATGTGTCAAATTTAGGGGGAGTTTGAGTCAAAAGAAATTATTTCTGACAATCATTTTTCAAAATTATTAGATAATTCTTATAGTTTGAATCAAACCTTAAGACTCAGAGGAAGATCGCTTGTAGTCAACAAGCTTCCTAGGACTGGGTCAAGCTCAGGGGGAGATTAAATTAAAAGAATTATTAAATATTTTTTAAAAATTATATGTTTTCATGCACTGCAATTTTAAAATCCTGTTGAAAACATAAATAAATTGTCTTTCAAAATACTATTCTTTTAAATCATTTTGCTTATATATACTATCACTTTCAAAATTTTGCTTGACTTTAGAATACTTTTGAAAATAATATTAAAACTTTTCAAAAGAACTTATATTTTGCAAAAATGCATAATATGTTTCAAAAGCACTTATATTTTTCAAAAATGCATAATTTTCAAAATATGCATAACATCTTTCAAAAGTACTACTATTTTTCAAAGGTGCTAATACTTTCCAAGGCACTAATGGTTACAAAGTACGAAATGTTTTTTTTGGTTTCAAAAGTGCAATTTAAGCTTTTGCTATGCTTTCAAGGATTATACTAAGTATTTTTTGTTGTCAAAACCCATAGGCTCTGATACACAAACTTTCTCTTATATATTTCTTTATTGATGTATATAGCCAAGGGGGAGAGCAAGAAAGAGAGAAAGGAATTTTATTTAAACTTTTATCTCCTTTTAAAGTTCTTTTTGGTGAAAAACTTGTCTAGAAAATTCTTAAAGATTTTATTTTTCAAAATCACAAAGTATTTCCAAGCATATTCTTGTAAGTATGCAAATTCTTTAAAACAAATTTTCTCCCAATTCTCAAAGTTGAACTTTTTAAGAAAATTTTGGCCTCAAAACTTTACCTAAGTAAAATTCTTTTTGCAAAGCCTTGTAAGTAAAAGTTTTTTTAATTTAGGTTTGCAAAACTTTTCAAAATTTTACCTTGCTCACCCATGTTTGTTTTTGATATATGTCAAAGGGGGAGGAAAAGTCAAAGTTAAGTACTATATAACACAAGTACTCAGGGTTTTAGGGGGAGTATGAAAAATAAAGAATTTTTCTTAAATCTATTCTGTTCATACTTCATTGTGTTTTTATCTTCTGTTATTAACTGTTATAAGTTTTAACTTAACTTTGAATTGTGTTGCCATAAATCAAAAAGGGGGAGATTGTTGGTGCAGGAAGCACCATATCGAACCTTGTTTTGATATTGGCAAAGGATTCAAAGTAAGTTTATTTGTGATCTAATGATGTTACTCAAGTGTGCAGGAAAAGTCCTAGCGAAGGGCTGCAAGGCACCTGGCGAAGGACTACCAGGAAACAAAGTCCTAGCGAAGGGCTGCTAGGCACCTGGCGAAGGACTGCCAGAAAACAAAGCCCTAGCGAAGGACTGCTAGGCACTGGCAAAGGAATGCCAGGGTAAAAAGCCCTAGCGAAGGACTGCTAGGCACTGGCGAAGGAATGCCAGGGTAAAAAGCCCTAGCGAAGGACTGCTAGGCTCCAGGCGAAGGACAGCTTGGGACTGAAGCCCTAGCGAAGGAATGCTAGGCACCGGGCAAAGGACAGCTCGGTATCCAAGACCTGACAAAGGACCGTCAGGCAAAAGTCCAACTAGAGGAGTGGTTGGCATTAGGTACATTCTCCCAAGAGGAGTAGGTGAGGACGCGTTCCCCGTCGATGGAACAGTAGGCGTCGGTTCGACCTAGGGTTCCATTTTGGAGACCCAAAGTCAGAACCAAGACAGCTAAGGCTGTATAAACTAATATTGTATTGTTTTATTGTGTTTTGGACTAACCCTGGATGCAGGACCGAAGGAACGAGTGTCTGCAGCTCAGAGAGCCTCAAAGGAATGAGGCAACAGCTGACCAGGGCGCTCGGAGTGTCCCAGGCGCCCCCAAGGTAAACACAAAACACAAGAAAGCAAAGCAAGCTTCGACAGCTCAACTCCCGGGCGCCCCCGCTGCTCCCGGGCGCCCCGAGCGCTCCGACCGCCCCCAGCGTCCCGGGCGCCCCCAGCGCCAAGTACCGAAGTAGCTCCCCTCGAAGCCAACGGATGGAAGTTTGACCCGGTCAATACGGGTGCCCCGAGCGCTCCGGGCGCCCCGGTCAAAGCGGATCCCGAAGATAATGGGATCAGATGTTGACCGAGCTGGAGACGGATCGACCGCCACGTGGGGGGGCATCCCCAGGCCCTATATAAAGGGCCCTCGACCCCAAGGCTGAACATCACTTTAAATCAACGCTTCTATGCTCTTCTGCTCTCGTGCCTCGCTCCGGAAACCTCCCAACTCGAGCCGACGACGTCCCGCTGCTCCGAAAAAGACAACATACATCGGACGTCGGTAAAAGAAGAGCCTCTTTTTAATTGTTAAGTTTACTGTGCTGTATTTGTAAATCAATCTTTGTAAACTATTATTGCGCCTCATATAGAATTGTCCAAAGTAAACGGTCAACGACCGTGGGTCTTAGAGTAGGAGTCGACCTAGGCTCCGAATCAAGTAAAAATTACTGTGTTTGCGTTTGATTGTTTTATTCCGCTGTGCAATTTCTCTTTCCCTAAATTCAAACGATTTCTGATATTCACCCCCCCCCCCCTCTATCGGTTCTCTCGATCCAACAAAATATTGGTCGAGTGATTTCCAGACTGAGTTGACTGCACCAGTTGGACTGACAAGGTCATCAATTGACTGGTGCAAATGTAAAAGAGAAATAGTTGTAGGACTGATGGTTAGTCTGTGGATCTTACAACCAAGAGGTTTGGGAGTCAAATCTTGGCAGACCCAGTAAGAATTAAATTTGTTTTTTTTTGGGGTTGGCCCAGTAGTAAAGTTAATGTGACGGTCCTATAAGGTCAAAGTTAGTAAGAGAGGGTCGTTACAGGTTTGGTATTAGAGCATGATTCTACCCTTCCACCACACTGACATCAAGCATCAGTCCTGCCTCCTACCAAGTAAGAAAGTGCATATGTTTAGCTTTTTTTTTATACATGTCTTTCTTTCATCATATGCTGTTATGAGTATGATGATAGTATGATGATGAGTATGATGATAGTAGGATGATATGATATATGTTATATGAGTATGTTGATATGAGTATGATGATATGACATATGCTATATGAGTAGGATGATGAGTAGGATGATAGTATGATGATATGACATATGCTATATAAGTATGATGATGAGTAGGATGATAGTATGATGATATGACATATGTCATATGAGTATGATGATATGAGTATGATGATAGTGATGTAATGTCCTTATCCTCATTATAATAGTAAGAGAATGGCAAGGGGGCGCCCCAAGAAGGCCTAAAATGAGGAGCGAGCTCCTAGAGGGCAAGAGTTTGTCCTCATTGTAATAGTAAGAGAATGGCAAGGGGGCATCCCAGAAAGGCCCAAAACGAGGAGTGAGCTACTAGAGGGCAAGAGAAAACTGAGTCAGTACCACCACCAAATCTTTTAGAGGTGGTGGCTCAGTTACAAAGACAGATAGTAGAACAACAACAAGTTATTGTCACCATGATGGCTAACCTGCAGGTCGCTCCTGTTACCCCGCCGGTGGCGAATGTAGTGGCACCAGTTGTGACCGAAGACTCATCGGTTACATCTGTAGTCCCGACAAGGGGGGTAAGGCAAGAAGCATACCTCATCCTGTGGCAGAAATTGAAGCCAAGGAACTTCTCAGACACAAGCGAACCATGGGATGCTCAAGTATGGTTTAAAACTTTGGAAAGTATAGTAGAACTACTGCACTGACTTGAGGTAGAGAAGATAAAGTACACCTCCTTCTGCCTTACCGGAGATGCTAGAATGTGGTGGGAGAGAGTCAAGGCCAAGAGAAATGCCATCCAGATGACATGGGCCAACTTCGAGACTGAGTTCTTTGAAGAGTACTTTCACATGCGAGTAACCAACAAGCATTATGATGAATTCACGAAATTCAAACAAGGATAACTATCAGTGGATGAAGCAGTGAAGAAGTTCAACTAGCTAGCTCGTCTATGCCTAGAGCCAGTTCGCACTGAAAAAAAAGAACGAGTTAGGCTAATGCTCAAGATGTTAAGGCCTGAGATAGCTTTAAATGTGGCCAGCGGTGTTAATAGGTCGCATACCTCGGAAGAACTGATAATAGTATAAAGACAACCAGAAATGTTGAACGATGAAGTTCTTAACGACCCTACCTTCGGGAGAGGTCATGACATCTACTCAATGGCTGAGAGTTGTGCCAATTCAAATCTCCAACTGGGAACTCTATAGTGATTTGGTAGTCCTTGATATGAAGAATTACGATATCATCTTAGGGATGGATTTCTTGAGCAAGTACAGTGCCTCCATTGAATGCCGTAAAAGAATAGTAAAGTTCATACCAGAAGCAGAACTTCCATTCAAGTTTGTTGAGGACCCAAAGAGAAGGACAAAAAGGTTTCTTTCTAACCTACAAGCTCACAAGATGTTAGATAATGGATGTTCTAGTTATTTAGCGCATGTAGTAGATGCAAGGCAAAGAGAAGAGTTAAAAATAAGATGTACGGGTAATTTGTGACTATCCGGAGGTGTTTCCTGAAGAGTTACCAGGACTGCCTCCCAATCGAGAAATTGAGTTGGCTCCGGGGACCAACCCGATTTCAAAGGCACCTTATCGCATGGCGCTAGCAGAATTGAAGGAGCAGCAAGAGCAATTATAGGAGTTACTCGACAAGGGTTTCATCCGCCCTAGTCATTCACATTGGGGAGCTCCTGTGTTGTTCGTCAAGAAGAAAGATGGATCTATGCGGATGTGCATAGATATCGAGCCTTGAACAAGGTGACTATCAAGAACCGAGATACTTTGCCAAGGATAGATGATTTATTTGATCAATTGAAGGGGCAACCGTGTTCTCCAAGATAGATCTGCGGTCAGGGTACCATCAACTCAAAGTCAAGGAGAGTGATGTGCCGAGAATGGCTTTCCGAACAAGGTATGGACACTACAGGTTTGTGGTCATGCCTTTTGGAGTGACAAATGCCCCTACAACATTCATGGATCTAATGAATCGAGTATTCAAGGAGTTTATTGATAAGTTCGTCATAGTCTTCATTGATGATATCCTGGTCTATTCAATGTCTCAGGAAGAATATGACGAACATCTGAGGGTAGTATTGAAGACCCTACAGCAGCAGAAGTTATATGCCAAGTTTTCAAAGTGTGAATTTTATCTTGACCGAGTGGCTTTCCTAGGCCACATCATTTCCGAGGAAGGTATTATGGTAGACCCTGCCAAGATTGAAGTAGTTAGTAACTGGGGTCGACCAAGGAATGTCAGTGAGATCTGAAGCTTTCTGGGATTAGCGGGATATTACAGAAGATTCGTGGAGGACTTTTCGAAGATAGCTTCTCCAATAACAGCCCTTACTAGGAAGAACATGAAGTATGAGTGGACTGAAGATTGTGAGCAGAGTTTTATCGAGCTGAAGAAAAGATTGACAAGTGCTCTCATTCTTCAGTTCCAGAAAGTTATAGAAGTTTTGACATATACAGTGATGCCTCAAAGTTGGAACTTGGACCCGTACTCATGCAAGAAGGCAAGGTCATTGCTTATGCCTCCAGGCAACTCAAAGATTATGAAAAGAACTACCCTACTCATGATCTTGAGTTAGCAGCAGTACGATCTCAAGATGTGGAGACATTACCTGTACAGAGTCCAGTGCAGGATTTACACAGATCACCAGAGTCTGAGGTATTTCTTCACTCAGAAGGACCTGAATATGAGACAGCGATAGTAGTTGGAGTTAGTTAAAGATTATGACTGTGAAATCCTCTACCACCCAGGAAAAGCAAATAAAGTGGCTGATGTGTTAAGTAGAAAGACTTGCGCAACCTTGATGTCCCTGTCATCACTGTCACCACCACTGTAGAAAGAGATAGTAGACTATGGAGTTGAGATCATAGATGGGCAGCTATCAGTATTGACACTAGAGTCAACTCTGCTTGAGGATATACAGAAAAAGCAAGATCAAGATTCTGATATTCAAAAGATCAAGCGAGAGATGCAAGAAGGAGAAAGTAAAGAGTTTATAGTATCTGATAGTAGGATACTCTATTATGGAGACCGTCTATATGTTCCTAACAGTGAGGAGCTAAGAAGGAAGATTCTTGAGGAAGCCCATAGAACTCCCTATTCTATACACCCTGGTTCTACCAAAATGTATCAGGATTTGAAAAGAAGATTTTGGTGGTCTGGAATGAAAAGAGATGTAGCTAAGTATGTCAGTACCTACCTGACATGCCAAAGAGTGAAGGCAAAATACCAGAGGCCGGGGGGAGTCCTACAACCCCTACAGATTCCAGAATGGAAATGGGAAGACATAGCCATGGACTTCATTGTTGGTCTACCAAAGACAACAAATGGCTATGATGTTATCTGGGTAATTGTAGATAGATTGACCAAGGTTGCCCATTTCTTGGCAATCAAAGTGTCATACTCAATAGAAAGACTAGCCCAGTTATATGTTCAGGAAGTGATCCGACTGCACGGAGTTTTGAAGGCCATTATCTCTGATAGAGATGGTCGTTTCACTTTGCATTTTTGGGAATGTGCATAGACAGCACTTGGCACCAAACTGAAGTTAGCACAGCTTTCCATCCTCAGACTAATGGGCAGATAGAAAGAGTAAACCAAGTTTTAGAAGATATGCTCAGAGCTTGTGCATTAGATTTCAAGGGCAGTTGGTGTAAGTACTTTTGTTTAGCTGAGTTCGCCTACAATAATAGTTACCAAGCTACTATTAGTATGACGCCTTATGAAGCTCTTTATGGTAGAAGATGTAGATCTCCTATCTGTTGGTATGAAATTAGTGAGAAGAAGGAAATGGGATATCAGACTGACCTTATTAATGATATCATAGAAGCTATAAAGAGCATTCGCTAAAGGATAAAAACCGCTCATAGTAGGCAAAAGTGTTATGCTGAGATGCGGCGTAGAACGCTAGAGTTCGAAGTTGGGGATACAGTTTTCCTCAAAGTAGCCCCCATGAAAGGAGTAATGAGATTTAGGAAGAAAGGCAAGCTAAGTTCTCGTTACATAGGGCCCTACCTAGAAACGAAAAGAGTTGGCAAGGTAGCTTATAAGTTAGAGCTACCTCCAGAGATGTCAGCTATTCACAATGTGTTCCATGTCTCAATGCTAAAGAAACATGTTCCCGATGTCAACCAAGTGATTGAGCCACAAACAGTATAATTTCAAGAAGATCTTAGTTATGAAAGTCGACCTATTCAAATAATAGATCGAGCAGTCAAGAAACTGAGGAACAAAGAGGTACCCCTAGTAAAGGTTCTATGGCTAAACCAAAAGTTTGAGGAGGCAACTTGGAAACAGAAGATAGCATGAGGCAAAAGTATCCGGAGCTATTCTAAGTTCGAGGACGAAATTTCGATAAGGTAGGAAGGATTGTAACACCTAAATTTTTCAGAATTTTTTTTCAAAATAAACAAAAAGAATGTAAAATTTTCTTTTAAAGGGGTCAGAGCAAGGGCTCGAGCCCGTGACCCGCGGTTGATTTCAAGTTTCCATTAGGGATAGTAATCATCTCGTTACAATATGCAACCGATATTAGATAAGTAACAGTAAGCATCTTTTATGGGAGATGATTCAACTTCCACTTAATATATAAAGGATGGAAATGAGAGAAACCCAAGGGTTTTCTCCTCCTTCTTCTTCCCTGTGAAAACAAAGAGAGGAGAGTTAGGGTTTCTTACTGTTAGGATGTATACTTAAAGCCTTACCTTTTGGTTAGGATACATCTGCATTTTAAAGAGAATCAGAAAATCACACAGTGCATGTTTATATTAGTATGTGCACAAAATGTCTGATACTTGGCACTGTAGATAACATAGTGCATGGTGTCGCACAGAAGATCATGTTATCTGGTTCCTTGCCGAAGTATAAGAAAGAGGCTCACAACCAAGATGAAGTTGGACAAACCATCAGGATGGTTGTTGTGTAATTAGGTGTGGTTTATCTTAACCATAGAATTACACTAGTGTATTTTGTGTACATTGAGTAGGACCAAAAGAGAAGTCATCCAATTGTTGTATTGACTTCGTAAATTGGATTAGACCTCGGATAATATTATGAAGTACGATCTCTTAATCCCGAAATAATGAGGGGCA
Organism: Boesenbergia rotunda; assembly: GCA_024364735.1. NCBI lineage: Eukaryota > Viridiplantae > Streptophyta > Magnoliopsida > Zingiberales > Zingiberaceae > Boesenbergia > Boesenbergia rotunda. The sequence goes on along the minus strand of JAGFNQ010005153.1, from coordinate 299,212 downwards.
AATATTATTAATTATTATCTCATTGATTTACCAATGGGTGAGATCTATTCTGTTAGATCGATAGGCTCGGTAAGTTGGGAGATAATATTAATAATATGATGTGTCGTTGATTATTGATAGAATCCGTGTCCCGGTATATCGGGATGATGATGCCCCCTTGGTGAGCTCAAAAAGGTCGTCATGTCAAATCTTGCAAGTGGACTATGGTCCAGCATGATGAAAAGGTTTAGTGGTACTAATCAAGGATCAAGAAGATAATTAATTTAATTATCAGTAAATTAAATTAATTATCGGGCATACGATATCTTAAACACAGGGAGATGGATGACTCATAATGCAGAACCCATATGAAAATATGGGGGTTGGTGAGGAAGTACAATGGGATCCTTTAGTGGAATGGATCGCCATTAATGGATCGGGGTTGGATCCATTAGTGGGCCAAGAACCAACTCCTCCTCATGGTCCCTATCTTAGCCCTATAAATACCCCATAGGAGTCATGATACAAGGAGAGATGAATTAATTGAGAATTAATTTGGATTAATCACCAAAACCCCACAAAACCCTTATTTCCTAAACCCTCTCTCTCTCCTAGGTCAAGAGGCGCCGGGGAGAAGGAGGAGGAAGAAGAGGAGGTTTCGCCTCATCATTGGCTCATCCTTTGGGCGTGTAGGATCGACAGGAGAGGGAGGAGGACGCTGGTGCTCGTCTTGGAGCAGAGGTGCAGGCGGAGGCTCGCAGGCGGCGGGTTTTATCAACCTTGCGACGCCGACGGCAAGAAGCAAGGAAACTTGAGTTTTCCTTCCTTCTTCCTCCTTGTTCTCACTCCTTCCCTCACGGTGGTCTTCTCCTCTATGTGCGCAAGCAAGGAGCAGGAAGGAGGAGTCTCCGGTGGCCGGAAAACAGATGTTTGTCCTCTTGTTTTGGCGCCGAAGGTGAAGGAGAAGGGCTAGGGTTTTCCGGCGGGTTTTGGGGAAGAAGAAGGAGCTTGCTCGGCTTCTTCCTCCCTTTCTTCATCTTCCTAGAAGCCTCTCAGTGCTGCCACTTGGCCGGCTGGAGCTGGGAGCCGGTGGTGGTCGGCGGCGAGAGGAGGAGAGGCAACAAGGTGGTGGCCGAAAACCCTAGCTAGGGATTTTTGCTACCAAAAAGGGAAGAGGCTTGAAGAAGGTGATTTTGGCATGCCTTGGTAACTCCATGACTTGGTAGATCATCGCCCACACGACGTCCAGGAAGGGTGGGTCATAAGGTAGAAGACTGCGAGGTAAACGGCGAGGTATAATTCTCCCAAGTTCCAGTTTTATTTTGCTATGTTTTAATTGTGCCATATTACTTTGCTTCGTCATTTCATGTGTCTTAGTTGGTTATTTTGATTTGCTATCATAGATAATAATTAACTAACTAGACCCCGAAGATAAACACAAAAACCGGCGATCCAAATCGTCGTCTTTTCCACGGTTAATTAATCCGGAAAGTTACAAGGCCTTAACCTCAGTTTTGGCTATGTTGTAACTTGGATTAATTAACACGACGATGAGTCAGTCGTTAGAGGCACGGGTCTCTTTTCGGATTAAATTTTTAATCCGTAGCCATAGAGAGGTCTCTTAGATACGACCCCGTGGTTGTCTTGGAAACCGCCAAGCCATACCAACAATTGGTATCAAAGCGAGGTTTCTAGCTTTGTGTGTTTAGGATTTGGTTATTTTTCTGCATATTATCATGTACATTATTTTGCTGGATAATATTTGGATGTGCATAGGCTAACTTTGTGTTGCAGACACTAGATTCCAACTATTATGGCAATTGTGTTATTTGTATGTGATTGATTGTGTTTGATGTAAATTAATTGAATCCTCGGGGTTGACGAGACTAGATAAGTTATTTAATTTTTGTAATTAAATATGACACTTGTTTAGCCAAGCTTTCTATTTACTTTTGATCTAGATAACATGTACACTCCTTGGTGGAGTATAGGATCAATGGATGTAAATAAATAAGCTAGTCATCTCGGCTCAGGGAATCCTTCATGGTGGCTTGCGCATGGATAGGATGGAGTGAACGAGGTGATGACACGACCAGAGATGCATTGGAGACCAAGGCCATAATAGTTGAAAAAATCTAGGATATTTATCATAGCTCTAATATTTGGTTTATGTGCTTGTTGTGTGTGTGCATGTGAAAAACCTCAAACGCAAATAACTAAGTGGTAAAGGGACCCTAAGGGTCCCATGGCCTCCATTACAATCTGATAAGTGATGCAAACAAGTCTGCGCGTCGGCTCTGAGTGCCTTCCTCCCCATCGGATGGGCTTGTTGTACGGATCACTAGGTCAGAAAAGACTATAGAAAATTATTGAAGAGCGTGTGTACTTCCCCATCGGAAGACACATAATCGCAATTAATTTTTCTTAGTGTCGTGTAGTGGTAAACACTTAGATACAAATAATAGTATCCTCCCCATCGGAGTCACTGCTATTATTTGTAGGGTCGAAGAGGACTAACTATTAATTTTACTTGTCAGAAAGTTAGGATGACAAGATAGTAAAATTAATGGGTAAAACCTCCTCTCACAAATGTAGAATTCGTATACGTCCACACCATCGTGGCATGCGAAATTCTCGGTGTTTTGAGGTGTTGGTAGATTTTGTAATAAATTATTTTGAGGTATCAATTTATTTCTAAAATCTAAAGTGTGTGATTGTTATGATTCTCAGGTGCTTTAAAATGGATCTAGACCCACTTGACCTAATTCAAAGAGAAAACCAATTAAATGCCCCTAGTGATAAAATGGATTGGGAATTAAATATGGATTTTGTCTCTACTGTCGAGGAACCTAAGTGTGATCTTGCCGAGTTCTGTACCGAAAAGCCTAACGAGATTAATACCGAAGAGGAGTTTGAATATTTTAGGAAATGGCTAGAAGCAGACGAGACGACCGAAGGTCATCAAAATCAGGCTTCTTCCATTACCAGTGAAAAAACATCCAAACTCGATGAACTCTTTGGTCAAAGTAATCGAGCCGCTAGGCAGAAGGTAATGAAGAACTTGACTACAACCATCTTGGTTGAGGGTATGCCCGTAAGGGAACATGTCCTCAAAATGATGGCTTGGCTGAAGGAGATAGAAATCCTTGGAGCTCAGATCGATGGGGAAACCCAGGTCGATCGTATCCTCCAATCTCTACCAGTGAGTTTTGAGAAGTTTCGCCTAAGCTACAATATGGACAAGCGTTCATATTCATGGGTAGATCTTCTGACAGAACTCGAGGCGGCAGAGGCGGTTTCTCTTCAGGGTTCACAAACTTTTATTACTCAAGAAGTTTCTACTTCTAAACCGATAGGAAAGAAGAAGAAGAAACGTTCTGAGGCAAAGAAAGTAGCAGGATTACAGGGACCTCAGGGATGCTTAAAGAAGCCGAAAGGCAAGTGCTTTGTGTGCAAGTAGTCAGGGCATTGGAAGACGGATTGTCCCCGTCGCCATAGTAGTACCACAGGTATATTTTCTTCTTTGTCATTGTAACATGTTTAACGGTGATATCTACCGGTACCTGGTGAGTAGATACGGATGCCACTAATCATGTCTGCATTTTTGTGCAGGGGTTCCAAGAAACCCGACGGCTAGCTGAGGAGGATATCACTGACTACATGGATGGGCTATGGAGATGACTTTTTGCAGTGGGAGTTTTGTCTATTTCATTTATGTCTTTAGCATAGGCTGACATAGTTTTGGCTTTATAGAGATTGCCTTTATGTACTTAGTATTTTTGGAAAGAACATTGTTCAGTTTCTGGAATAAGATAATTTCTATTGCTTTTATTTGTTAAAAGTGGAATAGAAGGGATATCTATTGAAGTACATAGATAGGCAATTAGTACATAAAACCAAAAACTCCCATGATGCAATTAATAGTTTATCATCTTAACTAATATAAGAGAAAGGTTCCTTCCAAGTAGAACCAAACATATATTTTGTCTCTAAGGTTTGGTTTGTTAAACTCTAGTGGGATTCAAAAGTGATCAACCAATAAGCCTTAGGGTTCATAGGTTATGGAAAACTTGTCTTCCTTAAGATGCTTTTGACTCTTACTAGAGAAGTAACAAAACCAAATAGGCTTGTTCTAAGCCTAGGGGCATAGAGCCAAAAATATGTAGGAATTGGTTCAACCTAATAAGAATAAGTCCTTAATCTATCTAGAATAGAGGTACCCTTAAATACTTTGTTTATTTGATAAACAAATATTTAACGGAAAATAGTATATTTACTTGATGTCTGCAAGACTGAATACTTTGATGAGATCAAAGAGTTCAAGTCTGATGCAGAAGAAACATCAAAGTAAAAGTTTTATGACACTATGATTAGATCATGATGCCAAGTACCTCTAGGGATAGTTGTAGGACTTACTTATCAAAGAATTGAGATTTGATCCCAATTCACTGCACCTGGTGCGCCCCAACAGAATGATGCAACACAAGGAAGGAAGAAGGTCTCTTAAGTTAATAGGTTAAGAAGATGATAAGCCTCTCCAAGATTAGCCAAATTTGTTCAAAGGGATATGTCTTAGATATGAAGGTGTATATGCTTGATTCTGTTTAGGTCAGTAGTCTCTTAAAAACCATAGAGATGTGGACTAAGTGAAAGCTTAGTCTAAGGCATATTCAGATTATGAGTAGTTCAGCACTTGTGCCGAAAAGAGACACTGACAAGTTGGAATCTAGTGCATATATTCGTAGGATATCCTAAGGGAACAATAAGGTGGTTTAATAGTTCAAAGGATTTGGAGGGCATTCGTTGGACGAATGTCTGATTCTTAGGAAGAGGACTATGTAATAAACCACAAGTCTAGGTGTAGAGTTACTCTGAGCAAATTAGATAAAGGGACATTCTGATCTTAGTACCAACTGTACAAGAGGTTATACCACAGGACACTGCAACTCGTGTCACAGAAGATACACAAAGGGTACCTTATCATAGTGGGAGGGTTGTTAGACAACCTGAAAGTCTCATGTTCTTGGAGAGTATATGGATTGGGTCCTAAGTGAACATGAACCAAATCCCTAGACCTATGATAAGGATCATCCACTTTGAAGAGATAAATCCAGTTGTATGGATTTGTTTAAAGGATGGATGATATTGTGTATATAAAACGTGACAAAAACGAAGTGGTATTCTTGTACTATACGTAGATAATATTCTGTTAGTTGGCGACAATGATAAAATATTGTCAGACGTAAGGGTATGGTTGTCCACACAATTATGAAGGACATGAGAGAAGTAAGACACTTCCTTAGGATCAAAGATGTGAGGAATCTCCAGACAAGGATGAAGTGCTTATCTCAAGCTTCATATAAAACATTATCCTAGCTCATTCTAGCATGGATACCTCCAAAGGAAGTTTTGTACTTTTTAGTTTTGGAGCTACTCTATCTAAGAGATATGTTTGGATTATCAAAGGTGATAGAGTAGGTAAAGACGGTTTCTATAGCATCGACTAGAGGAAGTCTCTTGTATGCTAGAAATTAGCCTAGATATCTGTTGTGCCTTGGGCATGGGTAACAGACATAGGAGTAACCTAGGTCAAGAAAATTAGAATGCGATAAAAGCATGTATTAGTGCCTGAAAAGGACTAAGGACTATATGTTGATTTACCGGGCAGACCAATTTCCTGTAGGTTATATGGATCCTGAATTCCAATCTAACTAGGGGCATATATAAATATTCCTTGGATTTTGTGTTTACTTTTAGGAGGTAGAACAATTGTTTAGTAGAGTGTTGCGCAGTGTCTGCGTGATGGACCCTACTATGGAGGCTGGATATTCTGGCAGCCTGCAAGGCAGTCAATATAGCTACATGGTTTAGAAAACTCAAGATGGACTTTAATGTGATTCCAGGTTTGCTAGAAACTATCACATTTGATGTGATTAAAATGGTGCAGTTGCAAACTCGAAGGAATCATGAATCCATAAGGCAAGTAAACACATAGAGCGCAAGTACCACCCAGAAAAGGAATAGCTGTCGTTGCCTAGATTGCATCAGATGATGACCTAGGTGGATCATTTCACTAAGGCCTTGGTAGCGAGAGCTTTTAGGCATATGAAGGATCTAGAGGTCAGATGTATGCTATTTTAAAAATAGTAAAGCCTTTGAGTATAAGTGGGAGATTGTTAGGATGTATACTAAAAGTCTTGCCTTTTGGTTAGGATACATTTGCATTTTAAAGAGAATCAGAAAATCAGACAGTGCATGTTTATATTAGTACGTGCACAAAATGTCTGATACTTGGCACTATAGATAACATGTCGCATAGTGTCGCACAGAAGATCATGTTATCAGGTTCCTTACCGAAGTATAAGAAAGAGGCTCACAACCGAGATGAAGATGGACAAACCATCAGGATGGTTGTAGTATAATTAGGTGTGGTTTATCTTAACTGTAGAATTACACTAGTGTACTTTGTGTACATTGAGTAGGACCAAAAGGGAGGTCATCCAATTTTTGTACTGACTTTATAAATTGGATTAGACCTCGGATAATATTATGGAGTACGATCTCTTAATCCTGAAATAATGACGGACATATATTATTAATTATTATCTTTTTGATTTACCAATGGGCGAGATCTATTCTGTTAGATCGATAGGCCCGGTAAGTTGGGAGATAATATTAATAATATGATGTGTCGTTGATTATTGATTGAATCTGTGTCCTGGTAAGTCGAGATGATGATTCCCCCTTGGTGAGCTCAAAAAGGTCGTCATGTCAAATCTTGCAAATGGACTATGGTCCGGCTTGATGAAAAGGTTGAGTGGTACTAATCAAGGATCAAGAAGATAATTAATTTAATTATCAGTAAATTAAATTAATTATTGGGCATATAATATCTTACACACGGGGAGATGGACGACTCGTAATATGCGGAACCCATATGAAGATATGGGGGTTGATGAGGAAGTACAATGAGATCCTTTAGTGGAATGGATCGCCATTAATGGATCGGGTTTGGATCCATTAGCGGGCCAAGATCCAACTCCTCCTCATGGTCCCTATCTTAGCCATATAAATACCCCATAGGAGTCATGATACATGGAGGGATGAATAAATTGAGAATTAATTCAGATTAATCACCAAAAACCCACAAAACCATTATTTCCTAAACCCTCTCTCTCTCTCCTATGTCAAGAGGCGCGGCGAGAAGGAGGAGGAAGAAGTGGAGGTTTCTCCTCATCTTCAGCTCATCCTTTGGGCGTGTAGGATCGGAAGGAGAGGGAGGAGCACGCTGGTGCTCAGCTTGGAGCAGAGGTGCAGGCGGATGCTCATCGGCGGCGAGTTTTATCAACCTTGCGGCGGCGCCGGCAAGAAGCACGGAAACTTGAGTTTTCCTTCCTTATTCCTCCTTGTTCTCATCTCCTTCCCTCACTGTGGTCTTCTCCTCTGTGTGCCCAAGCAAGGAGTAGGAAGGAGGAGTCTCTGGTGGCTGGAAAATAGAGGTTTGTCCTCTTGTTTTGGCGCCGGCAGTGAAGGAGAAGGGCTAGGGTTTTCCGGCGGGTTTTCGGGAAGAAGAAGGATCTTGCTCGGCTTCTTCCTCCCTTTCTTCATCTTCCTAGTAGCCTCTCAGTGCTTCCACTCGGCCGGCCAGAGCTAGGAGTCGGTGGTGGTCGGCGGCGAGAGGAGGAGAGGCAACAAGGTGGTGGCCGAAAACCCTAGCTAGGGTTTTTTGCTATCAAAAAGGGAAGAGGCTTGAAGAAGGTGATTTTAGCGTGCCTTGGTAACACCACGACTTGGTAGATCGTCGCCCACACGACGTCCAGGAATGGTGGGTCATAAGGTAGAAGACTGCGAGGTAAACGGCGAGGTATAATTCTCCCGAGCTCCAGTTTTATTTTGCTATGTTTTAATTGTGCCATATTACTTTGCTTCATCATTTCATGTATGTTAGTTGGATATTTTGATTTGCTATCATAGATAATAATTAACTAACTAGACCCCGAAGATAAACACAAAAATTGGCGATCCAAATCGTCGTCTTTTCCACGGTTAATTAATTCGGAAAGTTACAAGGCCTTAACCTCAGTTTTGGCTAAGTTGTAACTGGATTAATTAACACGATGACGAGTCGGTCGTTAGAGGGACGGGTCTCTATTCGGATTAAATTTTTAATCCGTAGCCATAGAGAGGTCTCTCAGATATGACCCCGTGGTTGTCTTGAAAACCGCCAAGCCATACCAACACTTACCAAGAGGAAACTAGGGTTCTCTCCTATGGCCAAGGGTTGGAAGATCGCGTAAGGAAGAAGATTCTACGTCGGGTAGTAAGTTTGGAAGCACAAGGATGTAAGTAGATCACTCACCTTCAATAAAAGTAGTTTCCGTGTGATTCTAACATGATTCTAAGTCTTTGGATGATGTGATCTTAGTATAGCAAAACCAAGGTTTTGATTTGCCAAAAAGCATGTTTTGGGATTAGGGCACGCAAGGTGCTCGATAAAAGTTCAGAGTACGACCGGTGTCTTACTAAGCCCTAGAACGAGTTCTAGGACTAAGAAATGAGATAAGTACAAGACCAAGGTTTTGTTGTGTCCTAAAACAAGTTTTAGGAAAATTTCTTTCTATGTGCAAGATAGGTGCAAGTTAAGCATTTCAAGCACAAGCATGAGTACAAGTTTAAGTATATTACTTTTTAAAGTGGCATGTATTGGGTCGAGACCCATAGAGATCTAGGCGAGCCTAGTAGAGACGCTCTAGTAGGGTTCGGTGGCTAGCTACCCCGAAACCTATTAGGGATGTGCGCATTGGTACTATGTCGGGCCTAAAAGAGGATGTTTATTATTTTGAAGTATATGAAGTATAAGAAGATATGTTTCAAGTTTTCCATAGCAAGTACTTATTTTAAACAAGTTATGCATTTTTTAGTTCAAGCAATGTTTTCAAATGCAAGCAATTGTTACAAATGTATTCATAAGCATTTTCCATGTTAAAGAATAGCATTTTCAGTTACACATGTTTTCAAGTGAGCATGAATATGTTTTATATCAAATGCATGTTTTGTGAGATAGGTATCTACTTACTAAACAATTTGCTTATAGTTTGCATCCTTTTATTAGAGATAAAGGTAAAGAAAGGATGTAAGGCAAGGAGGCCAAAGGATGGATGGTTGTGTCAGTGGTGGCGAAACAGTGGAATGAGATCCTTCGGGATGAGTTTGTTAATGTTCCAAGCTCTAAACAATAAAATGTTATGAGTTTTCTTGAGTTTTGTGTCATGTTAGTTATGTTTATTCCGCAAGAGATATTAAGTTTAAAATGCATGCTAAATGGAGTATGATTGAGTCCAATTATGATGGTTATATGATTATGAGATCTATTTGTTGTGTGGTCGAAATAGGGTGTATAAGTATACTTGATCAGTGTTTCTGAAATCAAGAAATTGCAGTTCCAGAGGTATCAGTCGACTGATTCAGATTTCAGTCGACTGCCCTCGTGAATTTGAGGGAACAGAAACATTGGTCAAGTGATTTCCAGACTGAGTCGACTGCACTAGTCGACTGACAAGGTCATCAGTCGACTGGTGCCAATGTAAAAGAGAAAGTGTTGTAGTACTGATTGTTAGTGCGTGGGTCTATCAATTAAGATGTTTGGGGATCAAATCCTGGCAGACCCAGCAAGAATTAAATTTGTTTTTTTTGGGTTGGCCCAGTAGTAAAGTTAATGTGATGACCCTATAAGGTCAAAGTTAGTAAGAGAGGGTCGTTACAGTTCTAGCAATCAATCTCGACCAGCAATCAATCTCGACCAACCGATTAGCCGCGGAATAAACGATGAGTGGATCGTCGATTTTTCTATTTATCATCGGGGTCCAAGATAATTAATCACACCAATAATCAACATGTAATTAATTATACACATGAAATAATAGTAAGACCAAAGGAACCATGAGAGAAGATATACCTTCCCGTTTACCTCGCGATCTTCTATTGTATGACCCCACCTCTTCCTGGATGTCGTGTGGGCGACGATCTACAAAGAACTGAAGTCACAAAGGCACACGCAAAACCTCCTCTACTTCCTTCTTCCTTGCGCCAAGAACCCTAGCCTCTAGGGTTGCCGCCGGCCACCAATTGCCTCTCCTCCCTTTGCGTCGCCGGCCACTTCAAGCCTCCAAGTTATGTCAGCCACAAAGTAGCAAAGAAGAGCAAGTAAAGGGAGATGAAGAAGAAGATGAAGAAGTAGAAAAGAAACCACTTCTTCACTAACCCTAACCGACCACCACTTCCTTCCTCACCGCCGGCGCCAAGCACCACCAACTCCTCCTTGTCGCCAGCTCTCCCTTCCTCTCCTTCTCGAGATTGCACCGCCGAAGAGAAGAGAAGAGAAAGATCCTCTCCTTCCTTACGCCACCAACCAAAAGAAGAGAAGGGAGAAGAAAGAAGAGAGAGAGAGAAGGAGAGGGAGAGAAGAGAAAGGCCTTAAGGTTTGTTGTGTATTGGATGCCTTGGTCTCATGACTCCATGGGTATATATAGGGCTACAATAGAGACCATGAGGAGGAGTTGGGTCTTGGCCACCTAATGAATCAAGGCCGATCCATTCATGATGATCCATTCTACTAGAGGATCACCATTGATCTACCTCACCAACCCTCATTTTTAAATATGGGCTCCACCTATTATGAGTACAAAATTCTCTCCGTGTTTAAGATATCAAATGTCCATTAATTAATTAAATTAATGACAATTTAATTAATTAACATCTAACTCCATGAGTAGTACCACTCAACTTTATCATCATGTCGGACCAAGTCCACCTGCAGGATTTAACATGATGAACTTTATGAGCTCCTCAAGAGGACATCATCAACCCGACTCACCAGGACACGGTTTCCTTCTATAATCAATGGCACACCATGTAAATAATATTATTTCCCAACTTATCGAGCCTATCGATTTAACAAATAAATCTCATCCATTGGTAAATCAAAGAGATAAATACTAAGTACATGTGCCCGTTATTATATCGGGATTAAGAGCATGTACTCCATAATATCTGAGGTCTGATTCAATTATATGTTAGTATAAATTAAATCACCTCTATATCGATCCTGCTCAATACACACAAAGTGTACTAGTGTAATTCTATAGTTAATATAAATCAATACCAAATTACACTACAATAATGCCAATGATTTGTCCAAGACCATCTAGGTTGTGAGCCTCTACTTATATTCAACAAGGAACTGATAACATGATCTTTTGTGTGACACTACACACCATGTTATCTACAATGTAAAGTATTAGATAATATGCACATAAATAACCAATATAAATATGCAAACAGTGATCATGTGATTCTCTTTCAAAATATAGATGTCTATATAAAACAAGACTTTAGTATACATCCTAACATTAATTACAAAAATTAAATACTAATCAGTCTCGTCAACCCGAGGATTCAAATAAATAATTAGAACCATGTACACACAATCACATACAATCAACCATAAGACATAATAGTCGGATCTTATGCTTGCAACCAAAGAGTTAGCATACGCACATCCTACTATTATCCGACATATAATTATACATGATAAAATGCATGAAAGTAACCAAATCCAAAACACACAAAATCGGAGACCATTGGCTTTGATACCAATTGTTGGTTTCGGGAGCACATGGGAATCCTCTTCATGTCCCCGGATTAAAATTTCATTGATTGAAACAAATCCGGATGAAGAATAATTACCCAAGCAACCAACACATCATCGTACTAACCGATTCAAGTGATCGCTTGAGCAAACTTGTTGTTCAAGCAATCTAACTCATCTAATCGGTTAGCCGCGGAATAGATGATGTATGGATCACCAGTTTTTGTGTTTATCATCAGGGTCCATGATAATTATCAACATGAAATATAAACATATGATAATACAAGATGTAAAGGAACCAAAACAAGAAGTATACCTGTTGTTTACCTCTTGGTCTTCTACCGTATGACCTATCCTCTTTTTGGACGTTGTGTGGGCGACGATCTTCCAAGAAATGAAGTCACCAAGGCACCTTCTTCTCCTCTCCTACTTGCGCTGAAACCCTAGGGTTCCTCCTTGTTGATCACCGGCGACCAAAGGAGAGAGATCTCCTTCTCCAACTTGCGCCGACCACCAAGGAGATGGTTCTCCTTGTAGGATCGGTGCCGTCAATAGAGGAGGGGGGGGTGAATATCGACCGTGAAAATCTCTCGCATAAACTTCGTAGAAAACTTGGATTGTTCTAGACTTAGAACGTTAGTTGTACAGCGGAAAAGTAAATACAGAAAAATAAAAGCAAGACAGACACGTGGGGATTTATTTACTTGGTTCCTGACCCCCAGGGTCAGTACGTCCATGGCCTATGTACTTGGCGTGAGTCCACTATTGGTCTCCTTTTCGGAATTTTTGAAGGCGGAGAAAATACGTCTTACAGTTGATAATTACAAGCAAGAATATTGAAAATTAAGTGCGGAATCAAATAAAATCAAACCAAACAAAACAAAGTCCGAACTCGGCCGATCTGGACCTCCGAAGTGTCGCGCACTTCCTCCTGGAGCCTCCCGGTCGTAGAGCCTCATCTCTAGCATGTTGTCGTCGGTCAGAATGCTTGAAATCACTCACAGCAGTTGTGTTTGAAGTAGAGGGGTCGAAGCCCCTTATATAGGCTTCAGGACTTAATGCCCAATCCTCAATCAGGACTTAGTGCCCACCTTCCAAGCAGGTATTAGTGCCTAGGTTAACTAGGACTTTTCTTCCACTTAGGTTACTCCTCCTTTGCTCCCCTTTGTCTGTTCATTGTATCACTGACTTAAGTGTATTGTCAAACATTAAAACACTTAGAGGAGAAGATCATTGATGTAACTTGCACCAACAATCTCCCCCTTTTTGTTGTTTGACAATATCTTAAGTTAGATTGGTTGAAGGGGCTAACTTACTATCCTTGGGATCAAAATAAAAAATGATCTAAGTTTTGAAAATCCATTTTTGATCCTCTAGGAAAAATAGAAAAAAATCCTAACTTTCACTCTCCCCTTTTTGAAACCATTTTGATTAATTGATCCTTTGGTAAGAGGAAGAAAAAAAATTTCTAACTTAAAGCAAAAAAAAATTCTAACTTAAGGCGTATCTCTCCCCCTTTATCATACATCAAAAAGATCAAGAATTCTTGCACCAACAATGACAACATTTTGTTCTTTTGAAAATACTTAGTATAAATTTTTGAAAGCATAGTAATACTAAGTACTTAAATTTCTAGAAAAAATGCAAGTATTTTTGAAAAATATTAGAGCTTTGAAAAAAATATAATTAATTTTTAAACAGTATTATACATTTTGAAAATTATAAATAATTTTTGAACAGTATTATGCATTTTGAAAACATAAGTAATTTTTGAACAGTATTATGCATTTTGAAAAATATGAGTAATTTTGAAAGATATTTTGCAAATTTTGAAAAATTTACAATTTTGGAAAATATAAGTACTGTTTGAAAAGTGTTAGACTTTGAAAAATATAAGTACCCTTTTTTTAAAAAAAATTATTAGGCTTTGAAAAAAGTAAATCCCTTTTTGAAAGGATATTATGCATAATATTTTACTTGACTTGGTCTATCTTCCAGTCTGACACAATCCTAGGAAACCTTGTTGACTATAAGGATATTTTCCTAAGTGTCCTGGAAAATTTTCCAAACTCAAGAAAATACTTTTTCTGAACAGAATTAAAAAAAAACAATGATAGTACTTTGAAAATGTAAGTATATTTTGAAAGACTGACTATTTATGTTTTCAACAAGATTTTGAAAATGTAATGCACGAAAACATATTCTTTAAAATGTTTAATAATTCTTTTAGTTTAACCTCCCCCTAAACTTGACCCAGTCCTAGGAAGCATGTTGACCACAAGTACTCTTCCTCTGAATCTTTAGGGTTTGGTTTAGACCAAATGAATTATTTCATAATTGAAAAATACTTATTAGAGAATTTTATTTTGATTTAGACTCCCCCTAAATTTGGCACATCCTTGGAGCCCTTGTAGATCATTAAGTGGACCTTCCTTTGTGTCTTTAGGGTTTATCAAAATCAAATGAATGATAATTTTCAGGTAGATAAATTTTGAACCCACAATTTGGAAAGTCGATAATTTTTAAAGTATAAGCCTTTTTGAAAACATATGTGATAGAAATTGAGGCGCAGTTTTCGAAAAATCTTTTCAAATAATAGAAAATTTTTTAAAAGAGTGAAGACACTCCCCTGTACCCGACATCGTTTGACTCTATCTAAGTACCTTAAGGAACTTTAGTGTTGACCTAAGAGGCTTGTGTCTAATTGCGTGAGTCAAACAATTTTTGAAAATGATATAATTTTTTAAAACATATCATATATATTCAATCAGACAAGCATGAATTCCATACAAATATTATTATGTTGAAGCTCTATTTTGAAAATATATTTTTAGAAAAATATTCTAACAATTTTGAAAATAGTTTTGAAACATGCTCATCAATTTCTTAGTCCTTAACATCTCACCCATTCTAGGTGTCTCAATACAGCAAGCATGGTTGCCTTATGGGTGTATTGTGAGATGCTTGAATCATTTTCCTTAATTTATTATTAAATCTAAGATTTGATTGAAACTTGTGTTAAATTCAAATCTAGCAATAGTAAAGTGAATTTGATTTTCAGTAATTGGCTTCCAGGTCTTGGCGAGGCACTAGGCCTTCTTTGGCCGTAACCTTATTGGATCATCAACCCTTTTCTTGACAAAGCCTTTTATAGAAAATTCATCTTCAAGTTACTTCTTGAAAGATTTTGGTTTAACTAGTTTGGGTCTTGGACCGGTAGCTTCGGCTAGTTCCGCCAAGATGGCTTCCCTAACGTACTATCATCTCACCTCCATCCAATACTAGGTTGTTCAAGTTTCAAGTAATCTTTTTCCTATAACCGTTCTAATTTATGCAAAAATTAAATATGAATGACATGTCATATATTTAAAAAAAATAATAGATGCATGTCCATGGCATTAATGGATGATTCAAACAAGTCCAAAGCATTTTAGTTACGTTTCTAAAGATGTATCAAATTCCCGATTTGATACATGTCGTGTGAACCCGCGAATATGTCAACCCACTTTGACATATTTAGTTTTATTAAATTTATTGTTGCACTTTGGGTAGGATTTTATTGAATTTGAGGTTAAGTTATTTACGAGTTAAAAAATATTACTTAAAGTTACGGATTAATTAATCTAAGAATTAATTGATATTGAATTAATTATCAATTTAAGTTTGAATTAATTAAGATTTAATTGAATTAATTTAAGTTTTAATTTAGTTAAGATTGAATTAAATTAATTTAAGTTCGAATTTAATTTAATTTGAATTTAATTTAATTTGAATTTAATTAGGATTCAATTTGAATTTAATTTAATTTAATTAGGATTTAATTTGAATTAAGATTTAATTAGAATATAATTTGAATTTAATTTAATTTGAATTTATTTTAATTAGGATTTAATTTGAATTTAATTTAATTATGATTTAATTTGAATTAATTTGAGTTTAATTTAATTAGTATTTAATTGAATTAATTTGAATTTAATTTAATTAGGATTTAATTAAGATTTAAATAATTAGAATTTATTCAATTTAATTTAATTTTGAATTAATTTAGATTTAAATTATTTTAAATTAATTTGAATTATTTAAGATTTAATTGATTAACTTGAATTAATTTGAATTAAGATTTAAGTTAGATTTAATTAATTTGAATTAACAGTTAAGATAGATTTAATTAATTTGATTATGATTTGAATAATTAAGGTTGAAATGATTAATTAATAGTTGTGGGTTTAAGTTCATCATTTCCATTATCTCAAAAATTTCTGCTTCATCTTTATCTATCTTTTCAAGTTTTTCTAACAATTCGGATTTGTTTGAACCTTTGTGAACTTTATTTACTATGGCATTTATCTTAGATAGTTCCATATCCTCCTCATCCTCAAAATTACATCTTTTAGTATCCTCAAAGTAGGAGGAGTGATTCGGGTCACTAGTTAAAGTTTTGTAATAATTTTCAAGATTATCTATAATTAAGTTGTTATCTAGAAGAATTTCATCTTCAGAATTATCCTCAGAAATAATATTTTCAGAATTAACTTCTGGATTATCCTTAGGATTTTCAAATTCGATTTCAGAGTTATACAACGAATTTTCAAATTTGACTTCATAATTATCTAAAGGATTTTCAAATTTAGAATTATATTTAAGATTTTTGAATTCAGTTTTATCCTTAAGATTTTTGAATTCAGTTTTATCCTTAAGATTTTCAAATTTGAATTCGGGATTAATTTCATATTTAAATTCAGAATTAATTGTATCATTATCCGTAGAATTATCAGAGTTTATTTCAGATTTAAGATCAGAAATAATTTTAGCAATTATTGAATTGGTATTAATGATTAAACAATTTATTTCTAATATTTTAGTCATATTCACATTTTTTAACTCGACATTCAAAATATCTACTTGACTATGTAGTAATTCTAACTTATCAGGGAAATTATCTAAAGTATTAAAAGACATTGCAGGAATTTGTAAAATTTTTGGAACAAAAATCTTACGTACCTTCGCCGGACACTTATTTTTGTAGTATCCGTACTTCTCGTATTTGTAGCATCGTACGTGATCCTTATTTTTCCGGACTCCTGGCGCTGGTGCCCCCTTTGCCTCCGGTGGTGTAGATCGAGTCTTACGAGTAGGACACTGATTTTTGTAGTGTCCTCTCTTCCTGCACGTGAAGCATATAATATGGAATTTAAAATTTGACATTTAAAATTAAAATATATCTGATTCACCCCTGGGCTCTCCCTCAACTCCTGGCGTCGTTGCTCTGTCGGCGGTTAGTCCGGTGAAGAGCGGCCTAGCTCTGATACCAATTGTAGGATCGGTGCCGTCGATAGAAGGGGGGGGTGAATATCGACCGTGAAAATCTCTCGCGTAAACTTCGTAGAAAACTTGGATCGTTCTAGACTTAGAACGTTAGTAGCATAGCGGAAAAGTAAATACAGAAATATAAAAGCAAGACAGACACGCGGGGATTTATTTACTTGGTTCCCGACCCCCAGGGTCAGTACGTCCAAGGTCTATGTACTCGGCGTGAGTCTACTATTGGTCTCCTTTCCAGAATTTCCGGAGGCGGTGAAAACTCGTCTTACAGTTGATAATTACAAGCAAGAATATTGAAAATTAAGTGCGGAATTAAATAAAATCAAACCGAACAAAACAAAGTCTGAAGCTCGGCCGATCTTGACCTTCGAAGTGTCACGCACTTGCTCCTGGAGCCTCCTGGTCGTAGAGCCTCGTCTCTAGCACATTGTCGTCGGTCAGAATGCTCGGAATCACTCACAGCAATTGTGTTTGAAGCAGAGGGGTCGAAGCCCCTTATATAGGCTTCATATGGGCGCCTGATACGTTGGGGGGGCCCTATGAACTCGGTTAAAACTTCTAACCAGGGCGCCTGGGACCTCCCGGGCGCTTGAGTGAAGGCTTATCTAGTGTTTCGACCTCGAAACAGCAAATCAACTTTCAACTTGGGCGCCCGTATCGTCCCGGGCGCCCGAATGGAAGCCTATTCTGCTTACCACACGAACCTGCCATTTTTCTATCTAGCTTGGGTGCCCCCATCATGCTGGGCACCTGGCTTCATGCCTTTCAACCCAACACTGGGTTTTAGGTTTTGATCTGGGCGCCCCCATCAGTGGGGGCGCTCGGGTTGGTTGCTTTCTAACCTTCCGCCTGCTTTGTCTCCAGTTCTTGATACCTGCAAGATACACAAACACAAAGCACATATACATACAATATTAGTCTTAAGAACTTGGTTCGAACTTCAGATTTCCATGAAATCCTAGGTCGAACCGACGCAAGTTCCCACCCCCGAGAACGCGCCTTTCACCTACTCCTTTCAAGAGACGGTTGCCAGCCAGTCCTTCGGGTGGACTTTTGCTTAGCCTCCGATACTCCCGGACCTCGAGACGTCCGAACCCCGACCCGTCTCTACTTCTGTCCTTAGTCATCGCTCAGCTAAGTTGCTCAATCCCTCGGACCAAGACTTCGTGCCCAAACCGTAAGTCCAGGACTTCGGCACCCAACCCTCGGTCAGGTCTTCATTCCCAATTCCCCGAACCAGGACTTCAGTGCCCAACCCTCGGCCAGGTCTTCTTGCCCAGTCCTCGACCAGGACTTAGTGTCCGCCTTCCGAGCAGGTCTTCGGTGCCCAGCCCTTTGCCAGGACTTAGTGCCCAATCCTCGATCAGGACTTAGTGCCCACCTTCCGAGCAAGTCTTAGTGCCTAGGTTAACTGGGACTTTTCTTCCACTTAGGTTACTCCTCCTTTGCTCCCCTTTGTCTGTTCATTGTATCACTGACCTAAGTGTATTGTCAAACATTAAAACACTTAGAGGAGAAGATCATTGATGCAACTTGCACCAACACTCCTTGTGCCGGGCCTCGAGGGAAGAAGAACATGAAGAAGAAGAGATGAGGAAGAGAAGAAAACTTCTCCTCTTCCACCAAAACATAATCACCAATCACCCTCTTTCCTCTTCCTCCTTGAGGCGCCAAGCTCCAAAGAAGATGACCTCCTTCTTCAAGTTGCCGCCGACCACTCCTCCTTCCTTCTAGGTTGTGTGCGCCCAAGGGTGAAGAAGAGATGAGAAGGGAATAGAGGATGAAGAAGAAGAGACGCTTCTTCCTTCTTCCTCCCTTCACCGAGATCTCCTTCCACCCCTTGTAGCCAGCGGCGCCCATTACCCTAGGAGAGAGGATGAGAGAAAGAGAGAATAGGGAGAGGCTTTAGGTTAATTGGATTGTCTTGGTTTCATGACTCCATGAGGTATATATAGGCTACAATACAGACCATTAGGAGAAGTTGGGTCTTGACCACCTAACGGATCAAAGCTCGATCCATTAATGATGATCCAATCCACTAATGGATCATCGTTGAACTACCTCACCAACCCCATAATTAAATATGGGCTTCACCTATTATGTGTACAAATTCTCCCCGTGTTTAAGACATCGCATGTCCATTAATTAATTAAATTACTGACAATTAAATTAATTAATATCTAACTCTATGAGTAGTACCACTCAACCTTATCATCATGTAGGACCAAGTCCACTTGCAGGATTTTCATGATAAACCTTATGAGCTCCACAAGGGGACATCATCAACCTGACGCATCAGGACATGGTTTCCTTTTATAATCAACGACACACCATGTAAATAATATTATTTCCCAATTTACCGGGCCTATCGTTTAATAAATAAATCTCGCCCACTGGTAAATCAAAGAAATAGATATTAAGTACATGTACCCGTTATTATATTGGGATTAAGAGCATGTACTCCATAATATCTGAGGTCTGATTCAATTATATAGTCAGTATAAATTAAATCACCTCTATGTCGGTCCTGCTCAATACACATAAAGTGTACTAGTATAATTCTATAATTAAGATAAACCAATACCAAATTACACGACAATCATGCCAATGGGTTGTCGAAGACCATCTTGGTTGTGAGCCTCTACTTATACTCTACAAGGGACTGATAACATGATCTTGTGTGTGATACCACACACCATGTTATCTACAATGTAAAGTATTAGACAATAACTTGTATATATCAAATATAAAATGCAAACAATGATCATGTGATTCTCATTCCAAAATATATATGTCTATACAAAAGCTAGGCTTTTAGTATACATCCTAACAGAAAGAACAAACCCCTTCCTTTGCTTGCTTGCGTTGGCACCCAAGAGGGAAAGAAGTGAGGAAAGAAGAAAAGAAGAAGAAGAGAAAGAATTCTCTCCTTCCTTAAACCCTAGTCACACACCCACCTTTCTTCTTCTCATTCTTGCCGCTGGCCAACTCCAAGAGCAAGGTTGTGGCGCCACCCTCTCCCCTTGTTACCGCACGCTCTAGGGAAGAAGAGAAGAGGAGGATGAAGAGAAGAGGAAGGAGAAAAGAACTTTTCCCTTCCCTAAACCCTTGCGCCACCTCCCTTCTTACTCCTTTGCCGACGCCACAACCCTAGGAGAGAGAGAGAGAGGGAGAGAAAAGAGAGGCTTAGGGTTAAGTTCTTAGGGCTTTGGTTTCATGACTCATGAGGTATATATAGGTTACAATAGGGATCATGAGAAGGAGTTGGTTTTGGTCTCTTAACGGATCCTAAACTCGACCCGTTAATAATAACTCGATCCACTAATGAGTTATTATTGAACTACCTCACCAACCCCATAAAATAATATGAGCTCCTTCTTATTATGTATACATGATCTCCCAGTGTTTAAAATATCGTATGTCCATTAATTAATTAAATTACTGACAATTTAATTAATTAATATCTAACTCCAAGAGTAATACCACTCAACCTTATTATCATGTCAGACCAAGTCCACCTCCAGGATTTATATGATAATTTTTATGAGCTCCTCTAGGGGACATCATCATCCTAAAATAATTAGGACACAATTTCCTTTTATAATCAACGACACATCATATAAATAATATTATTTCTCAATTTATTGGGCCTATCGATTTAACGAATAAATCTCGCCCATTAGTAAATTAAAGAAATAAATATTAATTATACGTGCCCGTTATTATATCGGGATTAAAAGTATGTACATCCATAATAACATGAGGTCTTGTTCGATTATATAGTCAGTATAAATCGAATCACCTCAACTCGGTCCTGCTTAATACAGACAAAGTATACTAGTGTAATTCTATAGTCAAAATAGACTAATACCAAATTATACTATAATCATTTCAATGGTTTGTCCAAATCCATCTTTGTTGTAAGTCACTACTTATTTTTTACAAGGAATTGATAACATGATCTTCTGTGTGACACCATACACTATGTTATCTACAATGTAAAGTAAAGGACAATAGCATATATAACAAATATAAAATGCAAACAATGACCATGTGATTCTTATTTCAAAAATAGATGTTCATACAAAAACTGGATTTATATATACATCCTAACAGTGAAGGCACCCGGTGCTAGTCTAAGTGCCTGGAATGGTCAATATAAGTAGCTTCAAATAGTAGCTTTACATCATCACTCGCATCCATTCTTCTACTACTTGTTCAAGTGCTCCATGCTCCAAAAATGTTACTCCGACATCGAGACTTTAAATTGATCTCATTTCATTATTGATATATTAATTATTTATGTAACTATTTTATTCATTCATGGTTTAAATTGTAAGGACGGTAAATGTGTTACCATTCCTTGGATTTTTTTTTTTGTAACACCGACTTTTACCTCTAAATCGTTGTTTGGTGGAGAAGACTATTAGTGGATTGCCCATCATAAGCAGTCAATGACTGTGAGCCTTAGACTAGTAATCGCTAGGCTGTAAACCAAGTAAAAATAAACTTGTTTCCTATGCTTAGTTTTGTTTATTTCTGTTGTGTACTTCTGAAAAAGTGAAAAGCAACACGAGCTATTCACCCTCCTCTAGCTCTTTTAAGAACCTATACCCAAGGATTAGTAGACCGAACCCAAGTTTTGGTAGACCAATCCCAAGGATTAATAGACCGATAAACTTGATAAAGATGAGATCGTAGATCATGATAAACTCGGTCATTGGTATCAAGTTTTATCTAGGATTGGTAGATCGATAGGCCTTATTGCCAGACTGAAAAAAAAAAATCCTATAAAAGAAACTACAAGCAGGATGTTCAAAACAATAATATTTCTACTACTCTCCTACTCTATGCTTGAAGAAAACACGTTGTAAAGCTTTGTGATTGGGGAAATTTTAGGAGAGGTGAGCTACACTCATGATGTCCAGATCGGCTTGGCAATAGGCTTGTTTTTATTAATTAAGTACTCATGCTATATTTTATATTTTTGATTGTACTTAAGAGATTTCTCTTCCTTCAGAAAAGTTTAGAAAGGAGATATGCTAGTGGACTGGACATATTAATCCTGGGGTTCGGAACCAAGTAAATCCTCAAGTCGTTCTTTCTTTAAGTATTTATTATATTCCGCTGCAAGTACAAACTCTGTAGAACGAATGAATGACAAAAATGACAAAGCGAGAAGATCGATATTCATCGATCGTACATCCTCCTCCAAGTTGTTGAACCAACACTCTCTTTAACCCAAGCATTGGGTTAAAATGGTTTGATTTGGCTTGGTTCAAGTTCTAGTCCCATGGCTCATCTTTGATTCCCTAGGAGACCATATTCACATTTTTAGAGAAAATGCTATAAATGTAAAAGAAATTGTAATGAAACTCGAAATAGATCCTTACTCGTAAAATATGATATGAGTAAGAAATTAAGCATTAGAAAGGATTGAAAATGTCATGTGTGAGAGCAAAATAATATATAAAAATGATAGTTAGCATGAGGCTTATGATGTGGTAGAGATACTGATACCATGTGCCATGGCCCAAAACTTGATCACAGCAATCTCTCCATGACATTGTCAATGCAGTTCTCTCCATGACTTAGTCAACATAGCCTTCAATTTGTCTGGCTTAAGATAAACATGGATAACGTCTGTCGTTTCGGGATTGTTCTTTGCTAAAGTTAGTCGACTTATGCCTGAACTCTAGTCAAGTCGACTGACTACCAACCGAGCTCAACCTGAGTCAATCTGAGACACTTCCAAGTTAACCTTAATATGCCAAAATTCAAGGGACACGACAATTACTGAATAGGTACTAGTTAAAGAAGGACGTCCATTGCAAAAACATTGTTGATAGTTATAATGACGCCAATTAGGGAAAGAGGTGTGTCACTTATAGAGGTGCTTCCTCATATTTTCACCCTATATAATATTGGGGTTTTTCGAGGTGCAAAATCTATGTTTTTTATAAAAATAGTAGCGAAGTGAAAATAATTACTTAAAATTTTTTCCACATACCAAAACAACAATATCATACATGTAAAGACATAATCATAGATTAAGATGGTTGTTTTGAAATCTTACATTTTTGTTGACATTTAGATAAAAATACATCAACTAGCAAACTTCATAAGATTTCATTCTATTAGTATCCAAGCATAGATGTCTTCAAGATGACTTCACTAGAGACAAGTTGCCTCTTTCCTTGGTACTAGGCAAATGAAGGAGACAGCATGTGTAAACTAGGTAATAAAAATAAATAAATAAATATATATATATTATTAATAGTAGTTAAAATTGGAAATAACTATATGGAAAATTTGGAATAATTTTCTATAATTTTTGGAAAGATTCGTCGGGATAATTGGATGTAAGGTAGATTTGTTGGAATTATTTAAGGAAACGTTAGATTTTCGAAATATATATATATTTAAGGAAAAATTTAAATTATTTAAAAATTTCTCTAATTATTTACTTCCCGTGCCTTGTTCTTCCCGTGCCCTAAGCCTCTCTGGCCGACTCCGCCCTCGCGCAGCCCTCCACCGACCCCTCATCCTTCTTGACGCAAGCCTCCGCCGACACCTTCCTCCTCCATCTCGTTTTCGCCCGATGCCAACCCCTCTCCAACGTGCTTGACGCCGGCGGCCGTTTCCACCCCTCGGTCAATCGACGGTCGATCTCTATCTCAAGGGATCTCTCGAAGCTTCGCTTCGTCAAGGGACTAGTAGCTGCCACCGTGTCATTGGAGTTGGCACGATAGATTCCCTTCACTGCCTGATCGCTGATCGCCACAGTGCCGACTGCCGGCTTCTCCTCCTCGCATCCTCCTTTGTGCCACCCTCTTTCGCGATCACGCCACCGCAAGTAAGATCACCGTAGCACTAAGGAGTTCAAAGGCGTCTTTTCTTCGGCTGTACCTATGTTCGCCAGACTCGGAATAGTGGAAGCTTTATCGACACATCTTAGGTGAAGCTTGTTTTTGATAAATTATTCTGGTATGGAATAGAACTGCGAAGATGGGTTGGTAATTGGATTAGCTAGCTTAATGAGATGTGGATTAGTTGAGAGGTTAGGGTTTGGGTTGGATTGTAGGTTTTTCTCTCCTTCTTGTGATCAGTGCCGTGAGCTAAAGTTTGGGGTGGTGAACTTGTTGTGGTTGACTTATGGTGCATCTGCCGTAGCGTACATGTTAGGATTGGTAGGTTGTTTAGTTGTCTCCCTTTGATCCTAGGTCATGTGATACATTGTTGGGATTAGGTTAGGTGGTTGGAATTGTAATGAAACCCTACTGCCTACTTAGATTTTGGGTGGTAACCTTAACATTATAGGCCCTAACCTAGTTGCATGAGAAGTGATGAAGGGGATTCATATCGAAATTGAACCAAATCTCGTGAATGAGAGTAGTTGATAATTAGTTATTTAATTTGAGCTAATGCAATGACTACAATAATTAGGATTTATCCTAATTAATTTAGATAGATTATTTAGCTAAGCATCATATATGATTATAGCTAAACTTTGTCTTTAATACAGGACTTTGATTCAAACTCGTTTTGACTGATCGTGAGTTTTACTTGGAAACGTTTTATATTTAAGGCGGGTACTCCTTGCTTATTTCTATAGTTCTGTACATCTTTAAATGTATGATTGTTTTATTATCTAAATAGGATGTTTTATCTTAAATCAATTTATCTTGTTTTTCCTGCTTGATACTTATTTTTGCTTGACCTTTGAATAGTAATTCAAATTATTCAGTTATACAGTCTTATCTCTTGGCTTCTGATCTAAAAAGTACCGCTTGCATGCGTGTACTATAGAACTATCATTTGACCAATCTAAGGTTTTTGTTGGCATTAAATAAACTCTACCTAGTAGATTAGAGTATGTTTATTTGCTTTGATGTTGGTTAGACGTTTTTGTGTTTTATATTGATTGCATATGTTGAGTCTGTTTGAGGTTGTGCGTATTAGTGACATGCATCATAGCATTATTTTCAGGTCGACGACCACTGGCTCCTTTGTGGTTGAGACTGGTCGTCGGGTATATTGGTTTTTATAGCCACAGGTGCTTCGGCTTTTCATTCAGGGCCACAAATGTTGTGGTGTATTTGCATAGCCACAGGTGTTGGGTGCTTGTATCTTATCCACTCAACTTACCCAATGTAGCAGTGGTTGGTGTGTGTACAGTACAGGTCATGACATCATGCGCATATTATGCATTTGTTATATTTTATATGAGCTATAATTGTTACATTTGATTGACATGCATATATGGTTATGATTTGTATTTATTATATGATTTGGATTTGGTCGGTAGTATTAGTAGTTTATTAAGGTAGTAGGGAGGTTCTGATCTTATCCCTACGTGTTATATGATTTTCAACTATGTTTTAAATTGTATAGATGCATTTATTTTATCCTCTTATTTTCAGAGACTGTATACTCTTTATTTTCTATATGCGTGTTTTTACCCTTTATCAATTCTTATACCTGCAGAGTTCCACTCAGAACTCACCACCCCTCATCCTCTTTTTGTTTCAGGTAATTGATAGCGATGTCTGTTTGTCACCAGAAGAGGATCCAGCTGCCAGTCTCCCCATTTGAGTATTTATTCCATCTTCGTACTTTTGTAGTCTTCTTATTATATTGATGTCGTTTTAGTTTGGTTTTCGTTCTGATGGTATTTGACTTCCTTTGGACATGTATTTATTTACTACCGCTTGATTTCGGATCGTTGTGATTTTTAGTTTAGGAGGATTATTTGTTATGTTTATCCTTTATTAAGCAAATTAGTATCTGCGTGGTTGTGTTGTATGAATGTCAGCCGAATATGGCTGAGCTTATTTGTTGTGAGTGGAGATGTGTATGTAAAAGTTTCAGATTGTCTGCCGTACAGGGGAAATGTTGCTCGATTTTCGAGCGAGCACGGGCCTCTGGAGGCGTGACAACATGAGAGAAGTGTGGGGAGCCAACGACATAAGAAGAACCGGTGACACTAAGAGGTTGGCCGACCAAACTATTTGGGCAGTGCAAAGGGGAGACTACAAACAAAAGTTGTATGACCACAAGGGGAAAGCCGACCAAATATTGGGCTGCCAAGGAAGAAGCCGATGGTGGCTTGGTTGGGCGATAGGCCTTTTTGGGGGCGCCGACACACCAAGAGGAAGCAAAGAAATTAAAAAAAAACTCTTATAACATTTGCTTCTTGTTTTATGGAAAGATCTTTTTATACCTTTTCATGAAAGCTTGAGGAACAAGCCAAAGCCCATGGCCAAGCCTATATCACATATATAAGCCCGAATCTTCTACAAGAGGTGTGAATAAAAAGCCAAACTTATGTCATATGAGTAGGCATAACTCGCCTATAAGAGCCGTAGCCCATAAGCGCTTCTAACACGGCAATTATACTTTCTATATTTATCCTTTGCTTGATCCAACCAGACTTAATCTCTTTCTCTTAGAAAATTTAATCTCTAACTCATTTTTATGTCTTTAGATATATTTGTAATGTGTGTGCCCCAATAAGTTTTCGATTATGATGGTCAATCATAATTAACCATTAATTATGAATATATCATAAGTGATATCTACTAGTACATCATGCCCCTTAATTGATTGAAAAATCATAATTGACTTCAGAATATCTTTTGGACCCTTCAGTAACTATAATTATCTTGTTCCTTTCGCTCATCTTATATCCACTTAGTTCTGGACAAAGTCTCTGTGTCAGTCCCCACTAGGCTACTACGTCACACCTAGCCTAAGTTGTAGTTCCTTGTCTTGTGGTTTCGAATTACTCAAAAAAAAATGTCTAAGATGTCCATCCTGTTGGCATGTATACTTTGACCAAAGAATTATTAGTAATAATCCTAACAAGTGATCATAGACTATATATTTCCTCATAAAAGTATTGAATCCTCTGTGGGTTATTTAAACAACTTTGGACATATTGACTTATATCCAATCATTCCAGAACTATACTTCTTAGGAGATGTTTGCCAAGATGTTAAAGTATAAACCTCAATGATTAAAATGACTTGAATACTTCAAGTCTAAGGAAACTTGTATTCGAGTTGTAATGAGATCTTCATTGACATGTAAAAAAATAAACATGAAATCTTATAGCAAATCACATTCAATGAACTAGTTACCCATAACTATGATCCACATGTTAACCCTCAACATCCTTATATTTCCAGTTGGCGAGGATTAATTGCTTGGATAAACCAAGGAGCATACGGGCCGGGTCCAGCCCAGACCCGGGTCAACGGGATAAACCGGAATTGGCCCGGTAGGATGCCAGGCCGATTTCGGTTCCCAGGGGAGGAAAACCTCCGGTTCCAACCGACGGTTCGGAGCCATTGGGGTTATTTTTTTGTTTTTTGATTTTTTTCAACGGTTGAGATCATTTGACCATTTTTTGATTAATGGCTATGATTTAGTGACCGTTATAATCGAAACTCTATAAATAGGGAGTTCATTTCATCATTTTCACACACATCTTCTCTTCTCTTAATCTCTCATTCTCAAGTCTCAACTTCATATTCTCTACGCGTTCATCATCTTTCGACGATAATGGAAGGTGGTCACGGAGCTTTATTATCTCGATCTCGGAGGGTAAAGGAAATAGCGTACGAGGATCTCAACATTCAAATTACCGATGATGAGATCGAGACTCAGCCCCAACACCTTCCGATGCCTGAAACGCAAGGAAGTACCGATGCAATTACTTCTAAGGTTCGGGAAAATCCTCCTTTAAAATCTTCTATTTTCACTAAACATTTTGAGAATGTCACACTTCCGTCGGGAGAATTGTGTGCAAAATGTAAGCATTGCAATACTTCCTACAAATTCGAAGCCGGCGGCGGCTATAGGTCGTTAAAACGACATGTAAAAATGAAGCTCCTGACGGAATATGGATTTGACCATTCTCAAACACAATTATCAAGATTTTTTAGTGGTAGTAGTATTGATTCTGATTTATTTTTATATTCGGATAATAAATTAAGAGAATCATTAGCTAAATTTGTTTCCGTAGAACATCTTTCTTTTAGTTTTGGATCTAAATGCACATTTGAAGATTTTTGTAAATAATCTCTTAATCCAGCTGCTAAACGTCTTCCTAGGACTACACTTACTCGTACAATTAAAAAATTAGCAAAACCAGAAAAAAAATTTAATTAATGAATTTAGTAAATTAAATAATAATGTTTCTTTATGTTCTGATATTTGGAGTGATCATTGGCAAACTCATTCTTATTTGGGTGTGACTTACCATTGGATTGATAACTCTTGGATCCTCTAATAAAGATTGTTCGTTTATAGAGTTTTTGATGAATCACATACTGCTCATAACATTACATAATTATTATGTTTAATTTTAGAAGAATATGGATTGATCATAAAATATTTTCAATATCATTAGATAATGCTAGTTCTAATACCGCTTCTATAGATGAACTAAAATTTGTTTGTCAACCTGTTATTGGTGGTTTATTTTTTCATATTCGTTGTATATGTCATGTTTTAAATTTATATATTCAAGATGAATTAAATCTTTTAGAAAATTATATTCAACCAATTAGAATCGTAATTTCTTATTTATGATCGCATCCATCTATGATGAAACAATGGGGTAGATTTTGTAAAGCTAATGGAATGTGACCTAAAAAATTTCCACATGATGTTCCAACACGTTCGAATTCAACATATCAATTATTACAAGATTCATTTTAATATAAAAATTTATTATGTTTATTTTTTACACAAAATAGTTGTTGGTATGACTTGGCGGTTTCCAAGACAACCACCGGGTCGTACCTGAGAGACCTCTCTATGTCTACGGATTAAAAAATTTAATCCGAATAGAGACCCGTCCCTCTAACGACCGTCTCGTCATCATGTTAATTAATCCAAGTTACAACTTAGCCAAAACCAAGGTTAAGACCTTGTAACTTCCCGGATTAATTATCCGCGGAAAAGACGACGATTTGGATCGCCGATTTTTGTATTTATCTTCGGGGACCAGATAGTTAATCATTATCCATGACAAATAATTAAAACAATTAACAAACATACATAAAATGACGAGGCAAAGAAACATGACACAATAAAATATAGCAAAGGAAAAACGGAGCTCGGGAGAGTTATACCTCGCCGTTTACCTCGCAGTCTTCTACCTTATGTCCCTCCCCTCCTTGACGTCGTGTGGGTGACGATCTACCAATACACGAAGTCACCAAGGCGTACCAATTAATCCTTTCTCTCTTCCTTTCTTTGCACCAAACACCAAACCCTAGGGTTAGGGGTTGGCTCACCGCCGGCGACCCTTCAAGGAAGAGCTGATGAAGCTGAGAAGAGGAGCTCCTCTCCTTCACCACAGCTCGCGGCAACCTCTGCGTTCTCTTCCTATCTCACGGCCAAAGGCTCGCAAGAAAGCTGGACTCCTCCGGCCTCTCCCTTTGCTGGCGACAAACACCAAAGGGGAAGCCAACTTCGCCGGCGCGCCACCCTCTTTCCTCCTCTACTTCCGCCGCCACAAAAGAGAAGGGAGCTTCTCTTTGTCCTGTGTACGACCACAGCAGAGGATGTAGAAGAAGAGAGTGGAAGAAGAAGAGAAGAGAAGCCTCCACCGTCGGCGCCTGCACCTCACCTTGCGCCGCCAAGTTTCCTTTCCTCCCTCCTTGCCGCGCGCCACCAAGGGTCGAAACCAACTCCTCCCTTGCTCTGTGATCGAACGCGCCCTTGAGGATGAAAAGAAAACCAAAGGAAGGTCTCTTCTTCCATCGGCCGCCGGCGCTCTAGGTTAGAGAGGGTGAGGGAGAGAGAGAGAGGTAAGGGTTTTAATTAATTGGAAAAAATTCTAATTAATTGTGGATTAATTCTAAAATTAATCAGGGATTAATTATTCTTGTATCATGACTCCTATGGGGTATTTATAGGGCTAAGATAGAGACCATGAGGAGGAGTTGGTTCTTGGCCCGCTAATGGATCTAAACCCGATCCATTAATGGTGATCCATTCCACTAAAGGATCCCATTGTACTTCCTCACCAACCCATATTTTCATATGAGCTTCACATATTACGAGTCGTCCATCTCCCCGTGTTTAAGATATCGTATGCCCGATAATTAATTTAATTTACTGATAATTAAATTAATTATCCTCTTAATTCTTGATTAGTACTACTCAACTTTTTCATCATGCCGGACCATAATCCACTTGCAAGATTTGACATGACGATCCTTTTGAGCTCACCAAGGGGGCATCATCATCCCGACTCACCAGGACACGAATTCCGTCAATAATCAACAGCACACCATATAATTAATATTATTTCTTAATTTACCGAGCTGATTGATTTAACAGAATAAATCTTACCCCTTTGGTAAGTCAAAGAAATAATATATAATTATACGTGGCCGTTATTATTTCGGGATTAAGAGATCGCATTCCATAATATTAATCCGAGGTCTAATCCAATTTACTAAGTCAGTACAAAATTGGATGACCTCTCTTTTGGTCCTACTCAATGTACACAAAGTACACTAGTGTAATTCTATGGTTAAGATAAATCACACCTAATTACACTACAACCATGCCGATGGTTTGTCCAACTCCATCTCAGTTGTGAGCCTCTTTCTTATACTTCGGCAAGGAACCTGATAGCATGATCTTCTGTTCGACACCACGCACCATGTTATCTACAATGCAAGTATCAAACTTTTTGTACACATACTAATATAAACATGCACTGTGTGATTTTGCGATTCTCTTTAAAATGTAAATGTATCCTATCCAAAAGTAAGACTTTTAGTATACATCCTAACAATCTCTTACTTATACTCAAAGACTTTGCTGTTTTCAAAATGTCATACATTTAACCTCTAGATCCTTCACATGCCTAAAAGCTCTCGCTTACTAAGGCTTTAGTGAAATGATCCACCTAGGTTATCCTCTGATGTAATCCAGGCAATGCAGCTATTCCCCTTCTGGTGGTACTTGCGCTCTATGTGTTTACTCGCCTTATGGACTCGTGATTCCTTCGAGTTTGCAACTGCACCATTTTAATCACATCAAATGTGATAGTTCCGAGCAAACCAGAAATCACATCGAAGTCCATCTTGAAGTTTCTGAACCATGTAGCTATATTGGCTGCCTTGCAGGCTGCCAGAATATCCAGCCTCCATAGTAAGGTCCATCACGCAGACACTGCGTAACACTCTACCATACAATGGTTCTACCTCCTAAAAGTAAACACAAAACCCGAGGAATACTTATATATGCCCCTGTCTAGATTGAAATTCTGTATCCATATAACCCACATGAGATTGGTCTGCCTGGTAAATCATCATATAGTCTTTAGTCCTTCTCAGGCCTAATACATGCTTTTACCGCAGTCCAATTTCCTTAACCTGGGTTACTCCGATATCTGTTATCTATGCCCACGGCACAACAGATATCTGGGCTCGTTTCTAGCATACAAGAGACTTCCTTTAGCCAATGCTAGAGGAACCGTCATTACCTACTCTATCACCTTTGATAATCTAAACATATCTCTTTAGATAGAATAGCTCCAAAACTGAAAAGTACAAAACCTTCTTTTGGAGGTATCCATGCTAAAATGAGCTAGGACAATGTTTTATATGAAGCTTGAGATAAGCACATCATCCTTGTTTGGAGATCCCTTAGATCTTTGATCCCCAAGGATGTGTCTTACTCTCTCAAGTCCTTCATAATTGTATGGACAACCATACCCTTACGTCTGACAGTATTTCGTCATTGTTGCCAACTAACAAAATATCATTTACGTATTGTACAAGAATATCACTTCATTTTTGTCACATACAATATCATTCGTCCTTTGAACAAATCCATATAGCGGGATTTATCTCTTCAAAGTGGATGATCTTTGTCATAGGTCTAGGGATCCAGTTCAGGCTCACTTAGGACCCATTCCATAGACTTTCCAAGAACATGAGACTTTTAGGTTGAGCAACAACCCTCCCACTACGACAAGGTACCCTTTGTATATCTTTAGTGACACGAGGTGCAGTACCTTGTGGTATCTCCTCTTGTACAGTTGGTACTAAGATTGGAATGTATCTCAGAATAGTTCTATTCATGGACTTGTGGTTTTATTACATAGTCCTTTTTCTAAGAATCAGATATTCCCAACGAATATCCTCTGATCCTTAAGACTAATAAACCACCTTATTATTCCCTTAAGATAGTCTACGAACATATGTACTAGATTCCAACTTGTTAGTGTCTCTTTTCAACACATGTGCTGATCTACTCATAATCTGAATATGCCCTAGACTAAGCCTTTGCTTAGTCCACATTTCTATGATTTTAAGAGACTACTGACCTAGAATCAAGCATATACAGCGTCGTATCCAAGACATATCCTTTTGATCAAATCTGGTTAATCTCAGAGTGTTTTATCATCTTCTTAACTATTAGCTTAAGAGACCTTCTTCCTTCCATGTGTTGCACTATTCTATTGGGGCGCACCAGGTGTAGTGAATCGAGATCAAATCTCAATTATCTGATAAGTAAGTCCTACAACTATCCCTAGAGGTACTTGCCACCATGATCTAATCATAATGTCACAATACTTTTATTCTGATGTTTCTTCTGCATCAGACATGAACTCTTTGATCTCATCAAAGCATTCAGTCTTGTAGTACATCAAGTAAATGTACTTTGTCCTTTGAATAATTGTTTATAAAATAAGCAAAATATTCAAAGGTACCTCTATTATGGATAGACTAAGGACCTATACTTATCAGGATGAACCATTTCTTACATATCTTTGGCTCTATGCCCCTAGGCTTAGAGCAAGCCTATTTGGTTTTGTTACCTCCCTAGTAAGAGTCCAAAGATCTTAAGGAAGACAAGTTTTCCATAACCAATGAACCCTAAGGCTTATTGGTTGACCACTTTTGAATCCCACTAGACTTTAACAAACTAAACCTTAGACCCAAAATATATGTTTGGTTCGACTTGGAAGGAACCTTTCTCTTATTATAATTAAGATAATAAACTATTAATTACATCATGGAGCCTTTTGATTTTATATACTAATTGTCTATCAATGTACTTTAATTAGATAATCCTTCTATTCCACTTTTAACTAATAAAAGCAATAGAAATATCTTATTCCAGAAAACGAACAAAAAGTTCTTTCTAAAAACTATGTAGATAAAGACAATCTCTATAAAGCCAAAACTATATCATCCTATGCTAAAGACATAAATGAATAGATAAAACTCCCACTGCAAAAAGTCAACTCCATAGCCCATCCATGTAGTTAGTGATATCCTCCTCAGCTAGCCGTCGGGTTTCCTGGAACCCCTGTACAAAAATGCAGATATGATTAGTGACATCCGTATCTACTCACCAGGTACCGGTAGATATCACCGCTAAATATGTTACAACGACAAAAGAAGAAAATATACCTGTATCACTACTCTGACGGCGGGGACAATCTGTCTTCCAATGTCTAAACTGCTTGTACACAAAGCACTTGCCTTTTGGCTTCTTTATGCATCCCTGAGATCCCTGTAATTCTTTATTTGCTCCAGCTTGTTTCTTCTTCTTCTTTCCTTTCGGTTTAGAAGTAGAAACCTCTTGAGTAACGAAAGTCTGTGAACTCTGAAGAGAAAACCCCTTTGCCGCCTCGAGTTCTGTCAGAAGCTCTGCCCACGAATATGCACGATTGTCCATATTGTATCTTAGGCGAAACTCCTCAAAACTCTTTGGTAGAGATAGGAGGAAAAAATCGATCTAGGTTTCCCCATCAAATTTTGCTCCAAGGATTTCCATC
Source organism: Boesenbergia rotunda (assembly GCA_024364735.1). Lineage (NCBI taxonomy): Eukaryota > Viridiplantae > Streptophyta > Magnoliopsida > Zingiberales > Zingiberaceae > Boesenbergia > Boesenbergia rotunda. Next base: position 265,442 of record JAGFNQ010005153.1, on the reverse strand, counting down.
TCCTTCAGCCAAGCTATCATTTTGAGAACATGTTCCCTCACGGGCATACCCTCAACCAAGATAGTTGTCATCAAGTTCTTCAAGACCTTATGCCTAGCGGCTCGATTATTTTTCCCGAAGAGTTCGTCGAGTTCGGATATTTTATTACTGGTAATGGAAAACGCCTGATTTTGATGACACTCAGTCGTCTCGTCTGCTTCTAGCCATTTCCTAAAATATTCAAACTCCTCTTCAGTTTTAATCTTGCTAGGTTTTTCGACACAGAACTCGACAAGATCACTTTTGGGTTCCTCGGCAGTAGAGACAAAATCCATGTTTAATTCCCAATCCTTATCCTTATTAGAGGCATTTATTTGGTTTTCTCTTTGAATTAGGTCAAGTGGGTCTAGATCCATTTTAAAGCACCTGAGAATCACAACAATCACACACTTTAGATTTTGAAAATAAGTTGATTCCTCAAAAACATTTTACTACAAAATCTACCAACACCTCAAAACACCGAGAATTACGCATGTCACGTTAGTGTGGACGTATACGAATTCTACATTTGTGAGAGGAGGTTTTTCCCATTAATTTTACTATTTTGTCAACCTAACTTTTTGACAAGTAAAATTAATAGTTGATCCTCTTTGACCCTACAAATAATAGCAGTGACTCCATTGGGTAGGATACTAATATTTGCATCTAAGTGTTTACCATTACACGACACTAAAAAAATAATTTCTGATTATGTGTCTTCCGTTGGGGAAGTGCACACGCTCTTCAATAATTTTCTATAATCATTTCTAACCTAGTGATCCGCAGAACAAGTCTATCCGTTATGGAGGAAGACACTCAGAGCCGACGTGCGGGCTTGTTCGCATCACTTGTTAGATTGTAATGGAGGCCGCGGGACCCTTAGGGTCCCTCTCCCACTTAGTTATTTGCGTTTGAGGTTTTTCACATGCACACACACAACAAGCACATAAACCAATAATAATAGTGCTATGAAAAAATCCTAGATTTTTCCAACTATTATGGCCTTGGTCTCCAATGCACCTCCAGTCATGTTGTCACCTTGTCCACTCCATCCTATCCATGCGCAAGCCATCATGAAGGAATCCCCGAGTTGAGATGACTAGCTTACTTATTTACATCCATTGATCCTATACTCCACAAAGGAGTTTACATGCAATCTAGGTCAAAAGTAAATACAAAGCTTGGCTAAACATGTGTCATATTTAATCACAAAAATTAAATAACTTATCTAGCCTCGTCAACCCCGAGGATTCAATTAAATTACATCAAACACAATCAATCAGATACAATAATCACAATTGCCATAATAGTTGGAATCTAGTGTCTGCAATATAAAGTTACCCTACGCACATCCAAATATTATCCAACAAAATAATGTACATGATAATGTGCAAAAAAATAACCGAATCCTAAACACACAAAATCGGAAACTCAACTCTGATACCAATTGTTGGTATGGCTTGGCAGTTTCCAAGACAACCACGGGGTCGTACCTGCGAGACCTCTCTATGTCTACAGATTAAAAAATTTAATCCGAATAGAGACCCGTCCTTCTAAAGACTGTCTCATCGTCATGTTAATTAATCCAAGTTACAACTTAGCCAAAACCAAGTTTAAGACCTTGTAACTTCCCGGATTAATTAACCACGGAAAAGATGATGATTTGGATCGTCGATTTTTGTGTTTATCTTCGGGGACCAGTTAGTTAATCATTATCCATGACAAACAATCAAAACAATTAACAAATATACATAAAATGACGAGGCAAAGACACATGGCACAATAAAATATAGCAAAGAAAAAACGGAGCTCGGGAGAGTTATACCTCGTCGTTTATCTCGCATTCTTCTACCTTATGTCCCTCCCCTCCTGGGTGTCGTGTGGGCGACGATCTACCAAGACGCGAAGTCACCAAAGTATACCAATTAATCCTTTCTCTCTTCCTTTCTTTGCGCCAAACACCAAACCCTAGGGTTAGGGTTTGGCTCACCGCCGGCGACCCTTCAAGGAAGAGCTGATGAAGTTGAGAAGAGGAGCTCCTCTCCTTCACCACAGCTTGTGCCAACCTCTGTGTTCTCTTCCTATCTCACGGCCAAAGGCTCGCAAGAAAGCTGGACTCCTCCGGCCTCTCCCTTTACTGGCGACAAACACCAAAGGGGAAGCCAACCTCGCCCGCGCGCCACCCTCCTTCCTCCTCTACTTCCACGTGCCACAAAAGAGAAGGGAGCTTCTCTTTGTCCTGTGTATGACCGCAGTAGAGGATGTAGAAGAAGAGAGTGGAAGAAGAAGAGAGAGAAGCTTCTCTTCTCCTCCACCGCCGACGCCCGCACCTCACCTTGCGCCGCCAAGTATCCTTTCCTCCCTCCTTGCCGCGCACCACCAAGGGTCGAAGCCAACTCCTCCCTTGCTCTGTGATCAAACGTGCCCTTGAGGATGAAAAGAAAACCAAAGGAAAGTCGTCTTCTTCCATCGGTCGCCGACGCTCCAGGTTAGAGAGGGTGAGGGAGAGAGAGAGAGGTAAGGGTTTTAATTAATTGGAAAAAATTCTAATTAATTGTGGATTAATTCTAAAATTAATCAGGGATTAATTATTTTGTATCATGACTCCTATGGGGTATTTATAGGACTAAGATAGAGACCATGAGGAAGAGTTGATTCTTAGCCCGCTAATGGATCCAAACCCGATCCATTAATGGTCATCCATTCCACTAAAGGATCCCATTGTACTTCCTCACCAACCCCATATTTTCATATCGGCTTCACATATTACGAGTCGTCCATCTCCCCGTGTTTAAGATATCGTATGCCCAATAATTAATTTAATTTATTGATAATTAAATTAATTATCCACTTGATCCTTGATTAGTACCACTCAACTTTTTCATCATGCCGGACCATAATCCACTTGCAAGATTCGACATGACGATCCTTTTGAGCTCACCAAGGGGACATCATCATCCCGATTTACCAGTACACGGATTCCGTTAATAATCAACAGCACACTATATAATTAATATTATTTCATAATTTACCGTGCTTATTGATTTAACAGAATAAATCTCACCCTTTGGTAAGTCAAAGAAATAATATATAATTATATCTGCCCGGTATTATTTCGGAATTAAGAGATCATACTCCATAATATTAATCCGAGGTCTAATCCAATTTCCTATGTCAGTACAAAATTGGATGACATCTCTTTTGGTCCTACTCAATGTACACAAAGTACACTAGTGTAATTCTATGGTTAAGATAAACCACACTTAATTACACTACAATCATTTTGATGGTTTGTCCAACTCCATCTCGGTTGTGAGCCTCTTTCTTATACTTCGGCAAAGAACCTGATAGCATGATCTTCTGTGCGACACCACGCACCATGTTATCTGCAATGCCAAGTATCAGACTTTTTGTGCACATACTAATATAAATATGCACTGTGTGATTTTGCGAATCTCTTTAAAATGTAAATGTATCCTATCCAAAAGCAAGACTTTTAGTATGCATCCTAACAATAGTAATACTAATATATATTTATTTTCACAACAATGAAATATTTATAGTAATATTTGTGAAATTTTAAAAGTATTTAACGATGCAACTGAACAACTTTCCGGTGTTTATTATCCTACTGCTCATTTAGTTTTAGTGAATTTTTCTAGTATAGTATTAATATTAAATGAACATATCAATAATGATGCTTTAACTTCTTGCATATTAGCTATGAAAACTAAATGAGAAAAATATTTTTATTTTATTCCTAAAATTTATTTAATTGCATTTGCTTTAGTTCCTAGATTTAAATTAGAAGTTTTACAAAAAATGTTAACTTTATATTATGACGCTTTAATTCCTATTAAAGATTCTTCTTCTCTGGATCCAGTTAATATTTTATATAATATTAGAAATTATTTATATGATCTTTATAATCAATATTATATTAAATATGAAATACAAACTAATATTTCTGAAATACAACAACCACTACTACTAATTTAAAACTTACAAAAGCACAACATTTATTAAAAGAACGAATGAAACGTCCACGAGGATACTCAAGTTCCACACAGGAACTTGAGAATTATTTTACGACTTCTTTTGATTTTAATGAAGTAGATAGCAAAGATTTCGATATCTTGAAGTGGTGGTCACAGAAGGCTCAAAGCTTTCCTGTTCTGTCCGTGATCACAAAAGAAATTTTAGCTTGTCCAGTGTCAGCTGTTGCCGTGGAGCAGACGTTCAGTGCCGACGACAACATATTAGATGAACGACGATCAACTATGTCTCCCGACTCATTGGAAGCTCAAGCATTGCTAGACGATTGGACCAAAGTCAAGAAAAGAATCCAAGGAATGCAACTTTCAGAAGACGAAGTCGAAGAATTTGATATCGAAGGAACGAATACAATGGGAACGGCAGGAAATGGAAGTGAGTGATAAAAATTATAAAAGGGTAAAAATGTAAAAGAACTACGTGGGCTTTGATTCCCCTACACCCACAGGGGATACGTAGGCAACTTACATAAGTGCAAACCTTTTTTAATAAATTTTATATTTTATATTTTAATTTTTTTTAATATAATAATCTCAAACCGTGGCGAACCTGTTGGTGCTTGGATGGCTAGAGAGGGGGGGGTGAATGTAGCTAGACACTAATTTTGTCTTCCTTTTCATTTTCTACAGTTAGGTTAGTAGCAGCGGAAGACAAAAACAACACAAAAATGCAGAAATCAAAGAACACCAAAAACCCTAACACGAGGATATACAAGGTTTGTTGGTGCAGAAAGCACCCAAGTTGAACCTGTGTTTTGATAATGGCAATAGAGTTCAAAAGTTAAGGTATAATGTTTATCTAACATGTTACACAAGTGTGCAGGAAGAGCCCTAGCGAAGGACTGCTAGGCACCTGGCAAAGGAATGCCAGGATACAAAAGCCCTAGCGGAGGACTGCTAGGCAACTGGCGAAGGAATGCCGAGATAAAAAGCCCTAGCGAAGGACTGCTAGGCAACTGGCGAAGGAATGCCAGGATACAAAGACCTAGCGAAGGACTGCAAGGCACCAGGCGAAGGACAGCTTGGTACTGAAGACCTGGCTAAGGACAGCTAGACACCTAGCGAAGGACTGCTGGGCAAAAGTCCAACCGAAGGAGCCGGTTGGCATCAGGTAAATTCTCCCGAGAGGACTAGGTGAGGATGTGTTCCCCGTCGAGGGAACAGTAGGCGTCGGTTCGACCTAGGGCTCCATTTAGGAGACCCAAAGTCAGAACCAAGACAGCTTAGGCTGTATAAACTTAATACTCTATTGTTTTGTACTTGTTTTGGACTAACCGTAGATGCAGGACTGAAGGAATGAGTCATTGCAGCTCAGAACGCCTTAAAGGAGAAAGGCAGCAGCTGAGCAGGGCGCCCCCAGTGTTCCGGGCGCCCCCAAGGGCAACACAAAACAGACTAAGCAAAAAGAGTGCTTCGGCAGTTCATGGGCGGGGCGCCCCCGTGCTCCCGGGTGCCCCCATGCTCCCGGGCGCCCCCTAGCTTAAGCTAACGAAGCAAGCCAGCAAGAAGCCAATAGGATAAGAGCCTGACCCAGTCAACCCGGGCGCCCCCAACGTCCCGGGCGCCCCCGTCAAAGTCTAATCCCGAGTTTGAAGGGATCAGAGCTGACCGAGTGCAACTCGGATCAGCTGACACGTGGGGGGGGGGCGCCCCCGACATTCCGGGCGCCCCCAGGGGCTATAAAAGGGCCCTCGAACCCAAGGCTTCAGCAACTCAATTCTTCCAACGCATTCACGTTCTTCTGCTCCCGCGCTCTGCTCCGGAAACCTCCCGACTCAAGATACAAGCGCCGACGACGTCCTTCTGCTTCAAAAATATAATCTACACCAGACGTCGGTAACGAAGAGCTAATTTTAGTTTACTGCAATAATTTTTGTAATACTTTTTGTAAACGAATTTTGCGCACATATAGAATTGCCCGCAGTAAACGGTCAACGACCGTGGGCCTTGGAGTAGGAGCCGACCGCGACTCCAAACCAAATTAAAAACTTGGTGTTTGCGTGTGTTTGATTTAAATTTCCGCTGCGTAATTTCTCTAACTGTTAATCCGAACGTTTTACGATATTCACCCCCCCTCTATCGTTTCTCTCGATCCAACAAGTGGTATTAGAGCGGGGAAGCTCAAATTTGGTGCAACCACCAATTTGAGAATTTTTCAGTTTTTCCGAAATTTCTTTTTAATATTTTTTTCTCGTTCGAATTTCTTCTCGTTAATCGAGGTTGGTGCAACACCTCTCGGCAAATATTTTTTTCTTTATCTCGAACTACTAATCCAAGACCAAGTCTTGGGATATTCTTTTTTCGTTTAAGTTTACATTTCAGATAAAATGGCCATGCAAGAAGGCTTCAGCACTGCAAGACCACCTCTCTTCAGTGGGGAGGACTTCTCCTACTGGAAGAGCAGAATGGAGGTCCACCTGAAAACTCAGGTGGACATGTGGATAATCATCCAGTTCGAACTGGAGATTCCAAAAAATGCTGAAGAAACATGTAACGCCCGCCCTTATATCTACTCTCGGGGCGGGGTCACGTACTATCATTCGTATAATTTTTTTTCTTTCTTAAAGTACTAATAACAAAGTACTAAGCATGCTTGTTCAAAACCAACCTATAACATGATAGGTTCAACTCATAATATAGTCAAGTATATGAGTAATCCAAGTGTAACATTCATTACTAAGGAAATGTTAACATAAGCATAATATTGTAGATATGAAGATCTTTATTTCCCGAGCCACCACCCCACACATCTTCAGCCCTCCTACCTCTTCCTTTAGTTTAAGTGTCTCTTACCCTTATCTGCAGCATAAGACAACATATAAACTAGTAAGCACAAATGCTTAGTAAGATCCTGTCATACTCGCAAAAGCCATATCATAGAAAGATAAGAGAATAAATCACATTCAAGCATGGTAAGTGTTTAAGCATGTTAAACATCTAAGCATATTAACTTCATAGGAAGGTTTCTTTGAAAACATATAAACATAATACTTGAATATAGCATAATCATTAGGGCCCGGCTTGTACTTCATGTTTTGCGCGCGCCACTGAATAGGAACGAGGTAGCTAATCCCGAACCACTAGGGTTTACTAGGCCTTCTCAGAAGTCCTTCAGCCTAGTATCATAATCATTTGACTCGCTTTAAGAGTCTATAGTACAAGCCATTACAAAATAAAATAATTATCATGTTCTTCATTTCATAAAGTATGCTCTTAATCCCAACCTTCTAGGGAAGCATTCTTTAGGCCCTAAGCCTTCTTTGTTCATGCCCTACAAGGCTCATTCTTATGCATATGTATGCATCCATAATCATGATAACTAGCCTAGTATAAAGCATGCATTTCATAAGGGTGCCCTATGGGCTATAATGCATGCTCATACATAGATCATAATTCAACCCCATAAACATATCTTATATATGACAAGGTTGATCACATAAATCAGATTCATATCATAGGAAGTGGTAGCATGCTTCATGGGTAAATCAAATGGTTCCTAACCCTAAAACTAGGGTCTTGGCCGAAACTCAAGGCTAGGGAGAGTTCCATTTTTTCCTAATCCAACACTCCATTTAAACATCATTTGCATATACATATCATCATCCCAAACATAAGCATATCTCCTAGGGTACATCTCATACTATCATCACATATATAGGCATATGATTTTACTAAACACAATCATAATCTCATAGGATAAGTTGTCCTTTACAACCTCATGTTTCATGCCTTGGCCAAATGTTACATGCTAAGGAATCCAATCAAACATTTCCTTTGAATATCACATGCATATACATCTCATATCATTTTACATAAGCATATCACATAAAATAATTTAACCTTCACAAACCCTAAGGTTTCATGCCTTGGCCGAATGGTGTAGGGTAGGGAAACTAGGGTTTTGAAATTAAACCTTCACACAAGCATTTATTCAAACACCTTGTCTACACTACTAGGCATAGATTCATCATAGGCAAATCAAGCATCCCTAAACCCTAATCTTCCTAGGTTGGCCGAATGATGTAAGGGTAGGGTAGGCTAGGTATTTGACATCCAATCTTCACACAAACATTTATTCAAACACCTTACCTACACTACTAAACATGGACACATCATAGGATAGCAAACAACCCAAAAACCTAACCTTTCTCCTCTTGGCCGAAAGTTGTAGGGTGGCTAACCCTACTTTTTGTTATCACAACATGAAGGAAACCAACATATATTCATACCCTAAGTTCATAGGGATCTCCTCATGCAATAAGAAGTAACCAAGGCCTATTAAATGGAGGTGGCCGAAAGTTTCATAAAGGAGGAAGGTTTCCTTTTCAAAAACAACAATAAGAAAAACATACAAATCAAACAATAACGATTACACTGCAGGCGAGGGGATACTTACATATTTTCGCTTGAGATTCTACTTCTTTAAGTCCCTTAGGGTACCCTTGGTTGAAGGAGAAGTGAAGGTTCCTCTTACTCTTTCTTCTCTAGACTCCTTGGCCCTAATAGAGGGCAAGAGCCTTCTTCCTTCCAATCCCCTAGGGTTAGAACCCTAGGGAGCACTTTTCGAAAAATGGAAAAGAGGAGAGGAGAAGAAGGAATTTCGGTGGGGAAGAGAAAGGAAGAAGAAGAGGAAGTTACTCACACCTCTTCCTTCTCTTATTTATACTTTTCTCATGAAAAGACATGTCTCTTCACTATTACACGCTTAACAAGCATGTTTCTTATTCTCTCAACAAGAATCAATGCTTGGTGTAGTGGTTAAGACATGGAGAGTGCAACTAGGAGGTTCAAGGTTCAATCCTTGCTTCCTCCCTTCTACCTATTCTTTTTATCACAATTTGCACTAATCCATATCAAAGCCCTTTAAGCCAAGCTTATCATGAAATTTCATAATATTAATAATATTTCATGAATTCATAATATTTCATAATATTTCATAAATATTATTTCATAATATTTTTAATATTTCATATTCATGAATCTATAATATTTCATGAATCCCATAATATTTCATATTCATGAATTCATAATATTTTCTAATATCCATGATACTATTTCATGAATTTCATAATATTTCATATTCATGAATTCATAATATTTCTTAATATTCCATAAATATTATTTCATAATATTTTTAATATTTTATATTCATGAATCTATAATATTTCATGAATCCCATAATATTTCATATTCATGAATTCATAATATTTTCTAATAATTTTTCCTGAATTCATAACATTATTTACATAATATTTTTATAATAATTTTTCATGAATCCAAAATATTATTCACATAATATTTCATAATGAATTCACAATATTATTCACGGTGAAATTTTGGGGTGTTACAATCCTACACATCTTATAAAAAGTTCGTCCCGAACTTTAAACAATTCCCAGGTACTCAAATCGTAAAATTGGGGTGTTACAAAACACCTCAAACCTACACAGAATGGGACACCGCTCTGAAACGGAAGATTGAAGCTGATGCAAAGGCGACCCAGACCCTCCAATGTGGCTTAACAAAAGAGGAGCTGAACCGCGTGGGTCCATTCAACAGTGCCAAGGAGCTGTGGGGGAAACTGATCAAGCTGCACGAAGGAACTTCAGACACTCGGATCAGCAAGAGAGATCTCCTCCTGAACAAGCTGTACACTATCAAGATGAACGACAACGAAACAGCAGCTCAACTCCACGCCGGAATTCAGGAATTAATGAACGGACTACACACCATCGGTCACAAGGTAGAAAACCGTGACCTAATAAGGTACACTTTAAATGCTTTCCCGAGAAACACCTTGTGGGCATCTATGGTAGATGCATACAAGGTTTCAAGGGACCTTTCAAAAGTTAAATTAGATGAATTGTTCTTTGAATTAGAATTACATGAACAAACTAACTACAATTTGGCCGAGAAAGGTATTGCCTTTGTTGCAGGTAAAACTGGAAGGACAACTAAGAAGAAGCCTCAACCTGAACCCGAGTCTAACTCAGACTCAGACTCAGAAGATGAAGAAGGAGATCGACCAAAGCTGGTCCGACTGGCCCGAAGCTACTACAAGGAATTGAAGAACCAAACCAACAGATGGAAAGCCAGCAGAAGAAAGGACGAACCAGCTGAACCCGCAAATGAAAAGAACAAGCCCAACGTGACCTGCTACGAGTGCAAGAAGAAGGGTCACTACAAGACGGAGTGTCCGAACCTAAAGGAGACCAAGAAGAATAGAAGGAAAAAGGCACTTCAGGCAACGTGGGACGAGTCCTCCTCCGAAGAAGAAGAAGAGGTCCCACAGTCGAACCTACTCGCACTAACCGCCTCAGAAGAAGTCGAGACCGAATCAGAATCAGAACAGGACGACGGCAGACTGACATTTTCAGAGGACGGGGAAATCAAGGTAAGTGGTTTTAGTAGAAATCAGTTAAATGAATTAATTTCTTATCTTTCTCGAGATTTGGCGAAAGCTAAACTCCGAGTCGAATCCCTCCGACAGGAAGTAAAACTCCTGAAAGAGGGAGCTGACTCTAGACCCTTAACTGAGAAGGTTCAAGAAGGAACCTCTACTCAAGTTGAAAAACTTGAGAAAGAGAACTCTTCCCTGAAAACTCAGGTTAAGGATCTTAGAGCGGCTTTAGAACGATTCACTTCTGGTTCCAAGGGTCTTGACATGATTCTTGGAAAACAGAAGTCAGTTATAGAACCAAATCTAGACAAAGATCCTACTTTGCTATACTTAACCAGTCCAGACCTAAAGTTCAGGCATGGGTACCCAAACTATGCCTGAACAAACAAACTGGATCAAATTAATACTGGATCCCCAAGGACAAGATTCACATCTTGCCAGACCATTATCGTGGCTTCAGTCCAGGGGGACCTAAATTGAAAACAATATTTATTATTAGATAAAACTCAATTCTTGCTTGCAATTTGCATGATTGATTGTTTACTTAATTTCTGCAATTTACCATGTTTAGATTTAGGAATAGTTAGTTTAAGGACTAAACCAACTTAACTGAAATTTGACAACATAGTATTGGGTGGAGGTGAGATGATAGTACGTTAGGAAAACCAATTCTAATAAGGTCAAGTATTCTCTACTTGGTCTCTTTAGACTGGTGAAACTAGCCGAAGCTAACGATCCAAGACCCAAACTAGTTAGACCAGAATTTTTCAAAGATTAATTTTGAAAATGAAATTTCATTAAAAGGCTTTGTCAAGGAAAGGGTTGATGATCCAATAAGGCTACGGCCAAAGAAGGCCTAGTGCCTCGCCAAGACCTAGAAGCTAATTTTTGAAATTCAAATTCAAATTATTCTTTGTCAAATTCGAATCTAACACAAATTTTCAGTTAGTTGTAGATTTAAACATTCTTTTCAAAATAAATTCAACTGTTTTCAAAATTAATTAAGTTTTTCAAAATAAATCATGTTTTTCAAAAATTCTTTTATCAAAACCTGTCTCACAAAACCTATAAGGCTAACGTGATTGAAAACCCTAGATTGGGTGAGACAGTAAAATTATACTCAATTGAAATTCCTTTATTACCTATATTGTGGTTTAATCCTGTAGTTCAGAACATAGTTAAACCATAGTCAAAGTAGTCAAACCATGGTCAACATAGTCAAACCATAGTCAAAGTATTGTTGCAGAAAGCACCAAAGTCAAACCTGTGTTTTGATAATGGCAACAGGGTTCAAAAGTTAAGTCTTACTTGTTATCTAACATGTCACTCTAGTGTGCAGAGTAAAAAGCCCTAGCGAAGGACTGCTAGGCACTGGCGAAGGAATGCCATGGTAAAAAGCTCTAGCGAAGGAATGCTAGGCACTGGCGAAGGAATGCCAGGGCAAAAAGCCCTAGCGAAGGACTGCTAGGCACTGGCGAAGGAATGCCTGGGTCAAAAGCCCTAGCGAAGGACTGCTAGGCACCGGGCGAAGGACAGCTCGGCATCCAAGACCTGGCGAAGGACCGCGAGGCAAAAGTCCAACCAGAGGAGCGGTTGGCATCAGGTACATTCTCCCGAGAGGAGTAGGTGAGGACGCGTTCCCCGTCGAGGGAACAGTAGGCGTTGGTTCGACCTAGGGCTCCATTTTGGAGGCCCAAAGTCAGAACCAAGACAGCTAAGGCTGTATAAACATAATACTCTAATGCTTTATATTGTTTTGGACTAACCCTGGATGCAGGACCAAAGGAACGTGTGTCTGCAGCTCAGAATGCCCAAAGGAGAGAGGCAAGTAGCTTAGCAGGGCGCCCTCAGTGTCCCGGGCGCCCCCAGGGGCAACACAAAACAAGCGAAGCAACAAAGGCTTCGGCTGACCACTGGCCGGGGCGCCCCCAGCAGCCAGGGCGCCCCAAACGCCTAGGGCGCCCTCAGTGCCCAGGGCGCCCCGCGCCTACACCAGCGAAGCCGATTACCCTTATCCAGCCGAGAAGCCCGCACTGAAGGAGTCAAGAAGGGCGCCCCCAGTGTCAAACCTCATCCCTATTCGAGTGGGATAGAGGTTGACCGAGCGAAGCTCGGATCGCGTGACACGTGGGGGGGGGGGGGGCGCCCCCGACGTCCAGGGTGCCCCATGGTGCTATAAATAGCACCCAACGCCCAGGCTTTCGACAACATTTTCAATCAACGCTTCTACGCTCTTCTGCTCTCGCGCCTCGCCCCGGAAACCTCCCAACTCGAGCCGACGACGTCCCGCTGCTCCGAAAAAGACAACCTACATCGGACGTCTGTAAAAGAAGAGTTTTCTTTTTATTTGTTAAGTTTACTGTGCTATATTTGTAACTCAAAACTGTAAACTGTTTTTTGCGCCTCATATAGAATTGCCCAAAGTAAACGATCAACGATTGTGGGCCTTGGAGTAGGAGTCGACCTAGGCTTCGAACCAAGTAAAAAATTACTGTGTTCGCATGTTTTGTTTTTATCTTCCGCTGTGCAAATTCTCTATCTTAAATCCGAACGCTTTCCGATATTCACCCCCCCTCTATCAGTTCTCTCGATCCAACATAAAGTAGTCAAACCATGGTCAACATAGTCAAACCATTTCAAACCATGGTCAAACCAAATAAACCATGGTCAAATGATGACAAGACAACAAAAATGCCAATCAATACTCCATCCGGGCGCCCGTGACTCCTTGGGCGCCCCCCCATTACTTTCACTCCTCTCAAAGCAAAAAGTTGCCCTTGTCCCTTGACCGGGGCACCCCGAACCTCGCGGGCGCCTCCAGTATCAGTCAAAATAGCAAAAGCTACAAAGACCAAGCTGACCGGGGTACCCGGGTCACTACGGGCACCCCCAACCAGCACTAGTCACTGCCAAAGGCAGTCCCGGGCGCCCCCAATAAACTGCCTATAAAAAGGCACCTGAACACCCTCTTCTTCCCACACCAAAAACCATCCTCCTTCCTCACTTCCTTCCTTCCAAAGAGATCAAGTGACACTTGTGCTTCCTCAATCTCAACCATGCCTCCCCGGTATGATTTCCTTTATGCATTTAGAATTATTTGCTTAATTCCTTTCTTATAAATGCATGTTTCTTAACTTAGAAAACGCCGAGCAAACCAAGCGAACCCCGGTTCCGAACCGAGTCCCGACCCTAGGTTTCCAACTCTAGAACTTTGTAATAAGTTTGCTCGAATAAGTATCAAAACGAGCTATATAAATAGACACTTCTTCACCCAATCTTGTCCTTTATCCATGAATGTTATAAACTTTTATCAACTAGACAATCTAGTGTTCTGCACTCATTCAATTAACACATCTTTATGTGCAGAATTCTATAATAACATAGTTCGACAAAACGATTTCATGTTTGTCACTACTGTTCAAGGGATACCTTTGTCAATCACCCCTACCTTACTAAATTGATTTCTTGGACTACGACCTTCCCAGTCCACCTTTTGTTGCTATCCTCCTAGGGATCCTCCATTTGATGCTCCCTAGGCTCACATTACTCTAGACACTCTCCACTCCTATTTCTATAGAGAAGCTAGACTCCCCGTAGCTAGACGATTCCAGTCCGTTGACCTTCAGTTCCAGGACTACGCCTTGTACAGAGTCCTAGTCCGCTGTATATTACCTCTATCCACTAGGGATATCGCGACCATGCGACCTTTTCATGCCTTCCTCCTGTATGCCCTGATCCATCATCTAGACATTGACATTGGGCTTCACATATTCCACGCTATCTTATATGCCTCCAGTGTCACGACTCAGGGTCGGGTACGCACCCCTTTCTGCCATATCATCACCTCCATCCTTCATCACCACGATCGTGACATTACCGTAGGTGAAATAACCGTGATGACCGATTTTGACGAGATAGGGTTTAGGAACTTCTCTTTAGCTGGTATAGAGGTATCGGCCACATGGGTTTTGACTTGGAGACGACAGCGAGCCGGAGGTTAGATCGACTCAGACGAGGAGGTTGAAGTCAATGTCGCCGATTTGGCAGCAGAGGCTCGAGCACACATAGACGAGCCCCCTCCACCGACACTCTACGGGAGAGTGACACGGCTGGAGACACAAGTCTAAAGCCTCCGAGAGGAAGTGGAGGCAAACCATGCTGAAGATATGGAGACAAATCTAGGCTATTATACTGACTATATGAGTGCCCTTAGAGCTGAGAGGGAGACCAGAGACGCACAGTATCACGAGATGATGGAGCTACTCCGATCCTGGCAGCCAGGATCTTCTTATCATCCTGGTCCCTCATCCTAGATTTGATTAGCATTGTACCAGTGACTATATGACGGCTCCTACTCAGTAGGGTTGACTGATGTTTTGACTTGTATGACTGTACTGATTCTCTCTATTGACTAGCTGACTTATGGAGATGAGTACTTGGTTTTCTCTACTATTTGATCAACAGTTAGGATTATGCTTGGTAGAATAGGTTAAGTCTACTCTTGGTTTTGTTACTACTTTACTCATTTCAAAATCAGCTTTTAAAGTAGTTTTCAAAAATGCATTCAAAATCAGCTTTTACTTAGTTTTGAAAAATTTTTAAAAATAAATTTTTTTACTTAGTTTTATTTTTAAAAAACTACCCCCTTCAAAACTAGGGCTTTTTCGCAAATGGACTTAGGCTAGTCCCTAACCCTAGAACTGCATGCACCTATAAATTTAGAAGCTAGCATCTCACAAGTACCTTAGGGTACTTTTGAGTGATAACCTAGAATGGGTTGAGATGCTTAGGTCTTTGCCTTAATTCAAGATGCTTTAAGTCAGTGCATCTGTAGTAATTGGGGCACTAAATACAACTTACACAGTAATCAAGTTAAGTGACAAGTTTAGAAAATCTAACTTGAACAGAATACTTAACTTTACTAACCCTAGCGAAAATTACTGCTTATAGCAGTAAGTAGCTAATTGGGTTAGACAGGACCCTAAAAGAGAAAATTGAAACTGATTTAGTTTAATCCTGAACTGATTCAGTACAGCGAATTATGCAAGTTATCATTTTATTTTATGCAACTTAATTATCCTATTTCTGCTATACTTCTTTGTTTTGATATATGGCAAAGGGGGAGAGATAGGAAAGGAGAGAGTTTAAATTTTTCCAAATCCAAAATTTTAAACTCTATCCTTTATTCAAAAAGTATTTAAACTTAAGTTTTCAAATTTAAATTTTTTCTAAGTATTTAAACTTAAGTTTTCAAATCTAAATATTTTCTAAGAATTTAAACTTAAGTTTTCGAAACTTTCTAAGCACTTAAACTTAAGTTTTTAAATTTCCTTAAGTGCTTTGAACCTAAATTTTCAAAGTTTAGTAAGTACTTAAAACTGAAACTTTCAAAATTTCACTTAGTACTTTAAAACTTAAACTTTTTTCCAGTCTTTCCTAAGTACTTAAGTTTTCAAATTTTCCTAAGTACTTAAAATTAAACTATTTATAGATTTTCCTATGTACTTAAAACTTAAATCTTTCTAATTTTTCTAAGTATTTTAAACTTAAGTCTTCAAAAATCTTTTAAGTATTTTAAACTTAAGTTTTCAAAAACCTTCTGAGTACTTAAACTTAAATTTTCGAAATTTTCTTTAGTACTCAAACATAAGTTTCCAAAATCCTTCGTAATACTTAAACTTAAGTTTTCAAATTTATCTAAGTATTTAAACTTAAATTTTCTATAAGTATAAATTTTCCAAAACCAAAAGTATTTTGGAAAATATGTATCTTGAAAGTTCTGCTGAAAATTATTCTAAGTAAAATAAAATCCAACTTTAGACTTAGAATTTATTTTCAAAAACCCCACGAACATTTGAAAAATCTAGGGGGAGATTCCTTCCAGGGGGAGGAAACAAAATTTCAGTTTTTTTAACTTAACTTTTTGAACCAAGGTTGCCATAAATCAAAAAGGGAGAGATTGTTGGTGCAAAAAGCACCCAAATCGAACCTGTGTTTTGATAATGGCAATAGGGTTCAAAAGTTAAGGTATAATGTTTATCTAACATGTTACTCAAGTGTGCAGGAAGAGCCCTAGCGAAGGACTGCTAGGCACCTGGCAAAGGAATGCTAGGATACAAAAGCCGTAGCGAAGGACTGCTAGGCAACTGGCGAAGGAATGCCGAGATAAAAAGCCCTAGCGAAGGACTGCTAGGCAACTGGCGAAGGAATGCCGGGATACAAAGACCTAGCGAAGGACTACTAGGCAACTGGCAAAGGAATGCCAGGATACAAAGACCTAGCGAAGGACTGCTAGGCTCCAGGCGAAGGACAGCTTGGTACTGAAGACCTGGCGAAGGACAGCTAGGCACCTAGCGAAGGACTGCTGGGCAAAAGTCCAACTGGAGGAGCCGGTTGGCATTAGGTAAATTCTCCCAAGAGGAGTAGGTGAGGACGCGTTCCCCGTCGAGGGAACAGTAGGCGTCGGTTCGACCTAGGGCTCCATTTAGGAGACCCAAAGTCAGAACCAAGACAGCTTAGGCTGTATAAACTTAATACTCTATTGCTTTGTACTTGTTTTGGACTAACCCTAGATGCAGGACCGAAGGAATGAGTCATTGCAGCTCAGAACGCCTTAAAGGAGAAAGACAGCAGCTGAGCAGGGCGCCCCCAGTGTTCCGTGCGCCCCCAAGGGCAACACAAAACGGACTAAGCAAAAAGAGTGCTTCGGCAGTTCATGGGCGGGGCGCCCCCGTGCTCCCTGGCGCGCCCCATGCTCCCGGGCGCCCCCTAGCTCAAGCTAACGAAGCAAGCCAGCGAGAAGCCAACAGGATAAGAGCCTGACCCAGTCAACCCGGGCGCCCCCAGCATCCCGGGCGCCCCCGTCAAAGTCTAATCCCGAGTTTGAAGGGATCAGAGCTGACCCAGTGCAACTCGGATCAGCTGACACGTGGGGGGGGGGGGCGCCCCCGACGTTCCGGGCGACCCTAGGGGCTATAAAAGCGCCCTCAAACCCAAGGCTTCAGCAACTCAATTCTTCCAACGCATTCATGCTCTTCTGCTCCCGTGCTCTACTCCGGAAACCTCCCGACTCGAGATACAAGCGCCGACGACGTCCTTCTGCTTCAAAAATATAATCTACACCAGACGTCGGTAACGAAGAGCTAATTTTAGTTTACTGCAATAATTTTTGTAATACTTTTTGTAAACGAATTTTGCGCACATATAGAATTGCCCGCAGTAAACGGTCAACGACCGTGGCCTTGGAGTAGGAGTCGACCGCGACTCCGAACCAAGTAAAAAACTTGGTGTTTGCATGTGTTTGATTTAAATTTCCGATGCGTAATTTCTCTAACTGTTAATCCGAACATTTTACGATATTCACCCCCTCTATCGTTTCTCTCGATCCAACAAGGTTTGGGGATAACTTGCCCCTACTCCTTGGCGTGCTCGTAAGGTGGGCGCTCCCTTGATCGTGGGCAGATCAAGCTCCGGAAAATTCAGATATCAAATCCTCCTTCTCGGTGGAGAAACCTCTCCACACAATGTCTCAACAGAGAGATATAAAATCAAAGCACGGAGACAAACAGCAAACTTACAGAACACAAGCGAAGGAGAAACGTCTACAAAGCAATACCCACAACCCAGCACAACCTCGGCAAGAGCCTTCACTCAGCTCTCCCTTATCTGCTTGTTGATCGCCTTGCAATGCTCTCAAAAATCATCCAAGTGCTCAGGTCGCAGCAACAACAGAATGCTCCAGAGTATGCTTCATGGTGAGTCAGTGTTGTCGCAAGAAGAAATTGGATCAAGAGTTCTACTGAGGCTTCTCAGCTCCCAAGCTCTTAAGCCTCCTGCCATCGATCGCTAGGTCACAACCACCAGACGCTCCTTTGCAGCACACCAGTTGCTCGTCTGCAACTGCCCAGCTACCACTGAGCTCCTCTGGACTCACTGAAATCTCTTCAGTCGAGCCCCAGGTCATCAGCTTCTCAGCCGTTGCAGCTCGCGCTAGCGTCTGTTGAAACCTGAGAAGGAGAAACAGCCAAACCTGATACATAGAAAGAACCCAGTTGACCCTCCTTCAATGTTTGAAATCATCCCTGTCACCTGTACACTTAACAGAGGTTTAGCAAATGAAAACAACCTTACATCAGTAATAGCAGTAGTGATCAGAAGAGAAACAGAACGCAATCAGAACTCTGACAGCGTTTTTGAATTAAAGCTGTCAGCTACTGATCGGTCACCGGACCGATCAGAGATGGCCCTGATCGGTCACCGGACCGATCAGGATAGGACCAGACCGATCAGGCTCCAGCCAGATCGGTCCACGATGAGAAATCAGGAATCGTGACCTTCTTGTGATCGGTCACCCTGACCGATCCCAAATCGTGGATCGGTCACAGACCGATCCACAGCATTGCTAGGATTCCCCAGCTTTCGTAGCCAAACCTCCCTGATCGGTCCCTGACCGATCAGGGTGTGGCCTGATCAGTCTGGGGACTGATCAGAGCACTCTCTTACCGATCAGGATCCATCTGATCGGTCATAGTGAGGAACCCGCGATATTTGAACGGTCCAGCCGACCGATCAAGAGTTTCTCCCCAAGGATACTGATCTCTCTCTGATCGTTCACCAGAATGATCAGAAGCTCTCCCTGATCGGTCACCAGACCGATCAGGAGCCTAACAGAAGCCAAACAATGTTTCTGTTCTCTCCCTGATCGATCACCAGACCGATCAGACATCTCTGGATCGGTTACCGGACCGATCAGCAAAGGGAGTTCGTGCCAACTTCCCTGATCAGTCACCAGACCGATCCAGCCAAGGCCAACTTCACCATAAGTCAAGAGAACATGCTTCCTAGCCTCCTCTGATCGTCTGGTAACGATCAGACACCTCTGATCGGTACCGGACCGATCAGCAAGGAGTTCGTGCCAACTTCCTGATCATCACCACCGATCCAGCCAGGCAACTTCACCATAATCAGAGCATACTTCCTAGCCTCCTCTGACTCGTGCTTAGTCCCCCGGACCATTACTCCGTGCCCAGCTTCACTCACCGGGACTTCATTCAACCTAGCTTCCCAAGCTAGGACCGGGCTTCACTCACCAGGGTTTCACTCAACTTAGCTTCCCAAGCTAGGACCTGGCTTCACTCACCAGGGTTTCACTCAACCTAGCTTCCCATGCTAGGATTTCAATCACTCCATGCCTAGTCCCCGACTAGGACTTAATCCCAATCATCTCATTAACCTAAACTAAAATTGGTGTCAACACCAAAATAACAATCAGGGTCAGACTGCATCAACAATCTCCCCTTTATGTTATTTGACAACCCGATTTTAAGTTTAGGGATTTAGAAATCAATTGTCTTAAATTTCATCATCGTAGGAGAATCAAGATCCTCCCCCTACAATAGTTAAACTCATAATTATCCCAAGCTTAACTAACCAAACTCTCCCCCTTTGTCAAACACCGAAAAGGGTGCAGACTGGTTGTTATGTTTAACAATTCCTCCCCCTCAAACCTAGGGTTTTCTGCAAAACAAACAAAGGATTTGATTAATTTTGAAGGGCATATGAAAACATATGATAAAGGTAAAGCAGGATAACACAATCATGTGCATCATATGAAAATGAACAACCTAAACACAAGATAGTAATCATAAAACGAAATCCAGTCAAATAATCATAGCATGAAAGCATAGTCAACAAGTCAAACACATCATAAATCCATAACAGTCAAATGGTCAGGTGCATAACAACGCACCAAAGCATAGTCAAATACGTCATAAAGTCTGTCAGAATCAGAATCAGAATATAATCACCATCAATCCTCAGCGGGGGGAGGGGTCATCAGCCTGCATGGGGTCATATGCAGTGTCGTCGTCTGGTATAAGAGACTCCGGGGCAGTACTGCTGGAGGGCGCAGCTCCATGAAGTGTAGACTGGTACGGATGACCAGCCGCCCACGCGCGCCACTCCGCGAACCATGACTGCTGCTGGCCGTACATAGCAGAAACTCTCGAGTCAGTCGCCCGCTAATCAGCACGTAGCCCCGAGATCTCAGATCTGACCTCAGTTTGAAATGTCTCCTGACTGGTCCACATCTGAGAGATCTCGGAGCTGATCCCCTGCGCCAGAGCTCCGTCACATGAAGGTTATGCTGGATCGTCTGCTCCAGCTCCGCAACCTGTCAACGGAGATCGGGATCTGGCTCGTACTCGTAGTCAGCTGCTGCGACGGGCGCCTCCTGATGAACAGCCGGTGCGGATGGTACCTGTATGTGTGCGCCCTGAGGTAGCTCGCCTAGACCTCTCCCGTCCTTCCAAATAAGACCTGAGCCTGAGGCCCAACAATGATACCGGACTTGGCAAACGCATGTTTACCAAGTTTGTAATCCTGTCGAACCATGGGCACAATCCTACCCTTTGACACATCTATACCGGATAACTGAAGCCAGTCAGTAATGAGATGCCCGAAAGGCATGTAGACTGTACGACGTTGGATCTGGCTGTAGGTGATAATGGAAAAATAAATGGCCATCATGATGTCAAAATCAAGCTGCCGATGCATCCCATAGAGCATCACGCAGTGGAAGGGGCGAATCTTAGCTAAAGGTTTCGAAGTGATTGGCAGTAAACATTGGGTGATGATCTTGAATAACACATAATCCATGGGAGAAAGACGTAGAGCAGCAAAGGTAAGAAAGTCATTGTCGAGCTCATCGAGACCATCCGGTCTGGGGTGGCCGAAAAAGTGCTCGTAGATAGAATCAGGAGTGACCTCAGCGAAAGGAGCTGGCAGAGGCTCTGGAAGACAAGGGTAGAATGGAAAAATATTACCCGATCGTCGACACGCTAGATACTCAGCGAAAATGGGATAACTAAAATTAAGATTGGTTCGGGCGACCCGGCTGGTAAACCCCGTACCACCGTCACTCACAAGGTTATTATAGAATTCTGACACCAAATCAAAATTGATATCTCGTTCAAGAAACAGTATTGATTCCAGTTCATAATATTCTATAATCTGTTGCACCAATTGACAATGTTCATATACAAATGCTCTGTCTACATATCGACAAGGAAGAAGTTTGAAGGTGCAACGTTGGAAGGTCTGTTCAAGATGTGAGTTGGGAAATCGTGAATTAGAGGAAGGTTTAGGCCTTCGAGAGGGTACAGACGATGAAGGGCCTTTGCCCTTCGAGGTCTCCGCAGCGGGTTCTTTGCCTTTGGAGGATTTCCTAAGGATTGGAACAATAAGTCACGGTATTTGAATGGATCAATTGGAAGATTCGATCAGTGAGATGATATAATCAAGATTACACATGAAGAGAGATCGATTAAACGAGATTAAGGGATCACGGCAAGTAAGATGAACAATTTGATCATCATGACAAACAAAATTGATCATAGGGGTAAGGTCACGGTCACGACAAAGAAGAATCAAGTGAACACACAAAAATTCGCAAGATAAGAGTTGATCAGCGAGAAATTTAATTAGTGCAGTGTGATCAATAGGCAAGTGAACAGAAGGGTAAGGCACAGCAAGGGCAAGGTCACGGTACACAATCACACAAAGAACCATCATGGTTAGCTTTCACAAATCATGACTGAAGAAGTAATCAACAAATTAAAAAAAAACAAAACTTAATTAGGGGCCATTCCGTTGGCTGGTTTGTTTGGGAAGAACACGTCTCAAAAAGTTGAGAGAAGAGGCTACGTAGAGAATGGAACGACGTAGAGGACTTACGTAGAAGGAAGGAACTCACAGCAAGAACTCACTCACCACAGGAATCAGAGGAACACGAGAGCTCACAAGAAGTCGCAGGAAGAGAGCTCACGCGCAGGCAGAAGACACGCAGGAGGAGGAAGAAGTGGTTTTGGTCGGCTAGGGTTAGAGAAATATGAGATTGATGAAGTTAATAGGTTGGTGGACCGATCCACCAACCAAAATTTAATGCGATCGACCGTTCGATCTAGGAATGCCCAGACCGATCAAGCTTCATCCTGATTGGTCTAGCTGGGTCTTGATCGGTCGGGTGACCGATCAGGCAAGCCCCTGATCGGTCTGCCGATCGATCAGGAAGCGAACAGAGAGTTTGTGAGATTTTCTATGACCCTCCTGATCGATCGGTGGACCAATCACAAAGGTGGCCAGATTGGTCAGTGGACCGAACAGGGCCAACACAGAAGATTTTCATGATTTTCGCAAAATTAGCATGATCGATCTTTATGACCGATCAGGCCAACCCCTGATCGGTCCGGTGACCGATCAGGGAGGTCCCTGATCGGTCTGGGGATCGATCAGGGATCGAACAGAGAGTTCTGAACTTTCTGTGAGGTCACTGATCGGTCTGCGGACTGATCAGACATCTCCTGATCGGTCTACGGACCGATCAGATATCAGAAATTTTCTGATAGATTTCAGAAACTTCAGTTTCAGACTCCCTATCGAATTCTAATACGATCAGATGAAAAATTATCGATCTTGGAGGTGTTCCCTTGACTATAATTGATCCCTTAACAAGAATCAAAGGTCCTTGTGGATTTAACAAATCAATTTGCTTCACCCAAGTAAAGTTAAACTCAATCAAAGCATTCACCCAATTAGAACATTCATCCAATGAAGAACAAGTTTGTATCAAAATAGAGTCTCCAATCAAGTTTCCTTGATTGGAATGTCCAAGTATGATTATGGAGCCAGGTACACATATGTTATGCATTGGTTTTCCCTATACTTGGTCAACTTAATGATTATTGTCTCGTCAACCTAATTTCTCAAGGGATGCATTGACATTTTGAGTAATTAGGTTGATCCTAGCATCTCACCCCATTTCTAGCAAATAAAAATATTTTGTTAACCCTTATAGTTTGTGTGAGATGTCCCCAAGTTGCCCAATAATTATTCCCAACAATTTGAAATGATCATGAAGGGATTTGGATGCTTTTCAATCTTATGAAGCACGACACATTCCCAATTCCCTTCGTAAGAAACTAAATTCATTCTCGGGGAGTGGTTTAGTGAAAATGTCCGCTAGGTTTGATTTGGACTCTACATGTGAGAGTACAATATCTCCTCTAGCAACATGATCTCTAATGAAGTGGTGACGCACTTCAATGTGCATTGTCCTAGAGTGGTGGACTGGATTCTTGGTTAGGTTTATCGTGCTTATGTTGTCACACAACACTTGCACACCCTTGTAGGTTAATCCGTAGTCCTCTAGTGTGTGTATCATCCACAACAATTGCGATACACTCTCTCCCATGGCGATATATTCTGCCTCGGTTGTGGAGAGAGCAACACAATGTTGCTTCCGACTTGACCAACTAACTAATGATGATCCTAAAAATTGGCAGCCCCCCACTTGTGCTCTTCTGATCCAACTTGCACCCAGCATAGTCAAAATCAGTATAGCCAATTAGGTCAAAAGACTCGGTACGGGGGTACCAAAGACCAACTCCAATTGTGCCCTTAAGGTATCTCAAAATTCTTTTGACAACAATTAAGTGAGATTCCTTAGCACATACTTGATACCTAGCACACATACCCACAGCAAAAAGTATATCAGGTCGACTAGCTGTGAGGTATAGCAAACTACCTATCATGCTTCGATATTGAGTTAGATCAACAGGTTTACCACTCTCATCATTGTCTAACCTTGTGTTTGTTGCCATGGGAGTGGTTACCTCATTGGAATCACTCATGTTAAATTTACGGAGCATCTATTGAGTGTATTTTGATTGGTGCACATGAATCCCATCTCGAGTTTGCTTGATTTCGAGTCCAAGGAAGAAAGTCAACTCTCCCACTAGACTCATCTCAAATTCACTCTCCATGTGGCCAATAAATTCATTCAAATATCCCTTGTTGTTTGAGCCACAAATTATGTCATCGACATACACTTGGGCTACAAATATATTGCCACCATCTCTTCGTAGAAATAGTGTAGGGTCTATTTGTCCTCTCACAAAACCTTTTTCGATTAGAAATGTCAACAACCGCTCATACCAAGCACGATGTGCTTGCTTAAGGACGTAGAGCGCCTTCTTGAGCTTGAACACGTGGTTTGGAAATTTGGAACTCTCAAACCTCGGAGGTTGGTCGACATAAACCTCTTCTCTTATGAACCCATTTAGAAAGGCTGATTTGACATCCATTTAATAGAGTTTGAAACCTCTATGTGCTGCAAAAGCAAGCATCAATCGAATGGATTCTAATCGTGCCACGGGAGCATAGATCTCATCATAATCAAGGCCTTCAACTTGACTGTAGCCCTTGGCTACCAAGCGTGCCTTGTTTCTTATGATTTCTCCCTTATGGTTCAATTTGTTCTTAAAGACCCATTTGGTTCCAATAATGGTGGTCTTCTTAGGTCTAGGGACTAAGTCCCAAACTTGGCTTCTCTCGAATTGACCTAATTCATCTTGCATGACAATGATCCAATCGGGATCATTTAATGCCTCGTCAATTTTCTTAGGTTCAATTTCGAAATTAAAGCAACTTCATTAGCCTCATTCCTAAAGAATGATCTAGTTCTAACCCCATGGTGGATATCTCCAACAATTTGGTCTTGGGGATGACTAGAGGCTAACTTAGTTTGCCTTGGTGTTGGTGGTGCTTCTTGGATGGTGTCACTAGACACAGGCTCAGCCTCAGGATCCGGCTGATCTATGGGTTGTCTAGGCTCACCGTCATCAAACTCATCACCACCATCTACAACACTTGAACTTCCATCCAAACCTAGTTTCCTAAGTTCGAATTGAACTCCTTCAACATCTTCTGATTGATCATTTGCTCTTGGAATTTTCTCAAAAACAACACCAGAAGACTCTTCAACTAATCTAGACTTCTTGTTATAGACTCGGTAAGCTTTGCTGACGAGGGAGTACCTGACCAGTATCACTTCATCAGCCTTTGCTGTGAACTTTCCAACATGGTCCTTAGTGTTTAGAATAAATACCTTACAACCAAACACCCTAAGATGTTTAACTGCAGGTGGTTTTCCAAACCAAAGTTCATGAGGAGTCTTCCCTAGAAATCTATGTATGAGGACTCGGTTTTGCACGTAGCAAGCTGTGTTCATAGCTTCAGCCCATAAGTAACTCGGTAATGAGTACTCATTGAGCATGCTTCGTGCAGCCTCCTGTATGACTCGGTTCTTCCTCTCTACAACACCATTTTGTTGTGGTGTTCTAGGAGTAGAGAACTCGTGTCTATATCCTCTCTCTTGGCAAAACTCTAAAAATCTTTGATTTTGAAATTCTCCTCCATGATCACTCCTAATTGTTTTAATTGTTGATGATTTTTTATTTTCAACTCTTCTAAAAAAGAAATAAAAACATCTAAGGTTTGATCCTTATATTTCAGAAAATAGGTCCATGTATATCTAGTAAAATCATCAATGATCACAAAACAATATCTACTATCATTCAAAGATATAATTGTACTACAATCAAACAAATCCATGTGAAGTAAATCCAAAGCAGTAGAAGTACTTACAACGCTTTTACCTTTATGTGTAGATTTCGTTTGCTTACCCATTTGACATTCACTAGTACAAAAAAGACCTTTAACAACGGCTTTTAACACCGGTTCTATTAAAACCGGTGTTAAAAAAAAAGGCGGTGGCATTTTTGTAATTATTTGAACTTTAAAATACTTTTAACACCGGTTCTTTTAACAACCGATGTTAAAAATATATTTAACTACGGTTTTATAAATAACCAGGGTCATATGTTATAATTATTTGAACTTTAAAATACTTTTAACACCGATTCTTTTAACAACCGGTGTTAAAAATATATTTGACTATTTTTACCGCCGAAATCCCTCACCGAAATCCTGACAGAAACCCTCGAGTTCCATCTCCGCCGCCTTCCCCGATCCGGCGCGGCTCTCATCCACCACTTTCCACCTCTCCACCGCCTTCGCTCGTGTCTGGTCGGTGCTTTCCTCCATCCGAAGCTTGGCGAGTTCCCGGCGCCGGCCGCTTCCACCGCTCGCGAGCGCCACCTAATTTATCTGAAGAATAATGGCAGGCGGAGGAGGATGGGGAGTAAAGGGAGACGATGAAGACGAAGAGCACCATCGAAACCCTTTCCTTTTTGATAGAGTCAGCAAGCTAAGCCTTCACCTTCTAAACATCAATTCCGGTAAATATCCTTGTACCCTTGCAAAACGTTTGTTGATGCAATTAAGAAGTACAGCCGACTTGTGCTGCATTCGTTTTAATTGAAGGAGTGAAGTATCCAAGGCTCATTGGGTTGAAGAGATGGGTATGGGTGAGATAGTGGAAAAGAAGGGAAGCTTGTGGGTTGCTGAATCCGTTTTCCATTTCATTGCAGGTTTGGGACATCAGTTCACATTTGAATGATCTAGCTGAATCCGTGTCCAGCACAACTATTGGAGGTGACAACATACATCGTCTGTCTCCTCTTATAAAATTTGGTGGTCACAAGGATGAGGGCTATGCTATTGACTGGAGTCCTACTGTTCCTGGAAGACTTGTCTCTGGTAAATACTATTTTTTGGGTGGCTAAATTAACTAATAAAGTTTTACAAAATATGCCTTTTCATTAGCTATATTTGCTCGAAGGTGATTGCAACAGTTTTATTCACTTATGGGAACCTTCTGAAACATGGAACGTCGATGCCACTCCCTTTGCTGGGCATACTGCTAGTGTGGAAGATCTACAAGTAATTTTATAGATCATTTTCGTGCCTTAATATGTTTTTGTGCATGCTTTACTTGAAAGACATTTTTTGTACATATATTTGTTCCTAACAAAACTATTCTTGAATCTTGTAGTGGAGTCCAACGGAACCTGATGTTTTTGCTTCATGTTCTGTGGATGGAACTGTAGCAATATGGGATACCAGACTTGGAAAATCACCCGCACTTTCTGTAAAGGCGCATAACACTGATGTTAATGTTATATCATGGAATCGGTATATATTTAGTGTGTGATTAGGCTTCTGCTTGCGTTTCAACTTTTAATTATGATTTTCTTTGCATATATTGTTGAATCTTAAATAGGCTAGCAAGCTGTATGATTGCCTCTGGAGCTGATGATGGTACATTCTCCATCCGTGATCTTAGATTGATCAAGGTAATGAATCAATGGTAATCATTATTGTCTATTTCATCTTACTTTCTCCTTAAATTGTAGATTACTATAAACACATGTTGGAATTTTCCTACTTTCCTGACAATGGAAATTAAATTAACGACTGATTAATGTGATCATGGTAGAGAACTGTCAGTTCAGTCTAGAATTTGGCATTGGAAACAATTCTTCCAAAGGAAGAAGCTTTTCTCCAAAGAACTGGGTAGGGTTTGAAATTGTGTTAGAAAATTATCTGAAAACTTCTGTTGTTGCTTTGAAAATAGAATTTAAAAGTTGAAAGCAAACACTTCTTCGACACATTTAAATATATTAGAGGTGGATGATACTATAAATATATACTTTTTGACTGTATTTACTTTCTAAAAACTAAAAACTCCTTATATTAAAACTATATCTTTTTTTCTTGATTGCTTATGTACCTTGCCATTAGATTCATGTCTATCAGTTGTGTTGCTCTGATGCTTAAGACACTCGCGGAGCATTTTCTACTATATATGTCAAACATTGGCTATTGTTAACATTATTCTTTCCACTACTCAGGGTGACTCACTGGTAGCACATTTCGAGCATCAATTCAGGGTGACTCAACAGAAAGAGTTCAATCGGAGAAAGCCCCCATCATTCATTATGATTTACTGGTTTTGGGATTCTTGGTACTATACCTTAATCTATCTGCCTCTAGCTAGTTCTTTGGTTAAATCTCAAATGGCATCTGACTCTTGAATCATTTACTTGGTTTTGCTGGCCAGACCTTGTTATGTGGTCTTATTGGAGTTCCACCTTCAAATGGTGTCATCCCACAATCTCCAATGCACACGAAAAGTTTGGCCACCCTCAAACACCAAGTAAGCTCCAAATTGTGAATGATTGATTATATTGCTTCTCTCTCCGTAGCATTATTTGATATTTTTTCATTGGAATTTTCTCACAGTTGCTTCGCAATCGACTGGTAGCCACTGCACGCCAAAGCATGAAAAGAAATTCAAGCTTGACTCAAGTACTGTATGGAAATATGCAAGACGCTTATAAGAGATGGAATGCTAAGCTGGTCGAAGTTCTGCAACGTACTCCTCACTATTTGATCTTGGACTAGACCGTTTACTTGCAAACTCGTGTGGCAAGTTTTTACATTGTCTTTGCATGGAAAATCACATAGCGAGTAGGAGTATAATGTGTTATTTGATTTACATTTTGCTTTTGTTGAAAGAAAAATGGATAGTTGTAAAATACATGGATTGTTTTGTTTTTGAAACTAATTGGATGTTGCCTTTACTTAATTCATGGTGTGTTATTGATTATGGATAAACTATTATATTATTGTGTTCTTTTATATGTCTAGAAAAATTATAAATAAAAATAAATATCAAATTTATATAAAAAATTAAGACTTTTGACACCGGTTGTTTCTAGAACCGGTGTTAAAACATCATTTTTAACACCGGTTGTTTCCAGAACCGGTGTTAAAAATGATGTTTTAACACCGGTTGTTTCCAGAACCGGTGTTAAAAATGATGTTTTAACATCGGTTATTTAAAATAATCGGTGTCTAAAATGGCTTTCCCGCCTTATAATTGAACTTTTAACAACGGTTATTAACCGGTGTTAAATCTATATATTACACCGGTTTATTAACCGGTGTTAAAAGTCTATACTTACAATGCCGGCTGGATCAACACCGGTTCCGGAACCGGTGTTAAAAGTCAAAAATAACCGGTGTTAAAAGCCTTTTTTCCACTAGTGATTCATACTTGATGCTTGGTAAGCCACGAACTAGTCCCTTGTTGGCTAACTTCCGGATGTTCTTCATGTCACGTGTGCTAATCTCCGATGCTAAAGGATGGACTCATCTTCTTTTGACATGAAACACTTGATAGAAGCATTAATAGCACTTTTAAATGAAACTTGATAAATGTTATCTACTCTTGTGCCTACTAGTACCATGTCAAGTGTGTCATGTTGTCTAACTAGACATTGACTTGATTGAAAATCAATTGTGTAACCCGCATCACACAATTGACTGACACTTAGGAGATTAAATATCATCCCCTTGATTAGAAGGACATTTTTTATTCTAAGACATTCGGATATTTGAATGTCTTCTATCCCTACAACCTTAAGACTACCATTGTTACCAAAGGAAACATTACCTCTACTTTTTCTTTGAAGGGTAGTGAATAAGGATCTATCACCGGTCATATGTTTGGAGCACCCACTATTAACGAACCAAGTTGATAGATGGTCCCCCTCAATCACGACCTACACAATACGAAAGATAGAAGATTTAGGTACCCAAATCTTGGGACCTAAGACATCTACAATGCGACTTAGGCACCCATGCCTTGACCACTTTCCTTTAAACCCTAGGAGTCTTAAGTGGTCTAACATCAATCCTAGATATCAAGGAAACAAATGATGGTTCTTTAGGTCGGTAACCTATACCGGCCTTGTTGTAAACCGCCTTTTGTGCATTTAGAATCATATCTAAGGTCTTGGAGCTAGTTGAGAACTTCTCAAGAACACTCTTGAGTCTCTCAACCTCACTCTTCAAAGATTTGTTCTCATCTTCTAACATCTCTACATGCAAATCATCAATATCCTCATCCTTAGAGGATTTCAATTGTTCTACTTGTACTTTCAATGATTCAACCTTTTCTTTTGACTTCTTTAACAATTCGGTTAAACATGCAATGATTCTATAACACTTGTCTAGTTCGGGAGAAATTACCTCTTCATCATCCGAAGATGATGAAGCCGTGTTTGAAGAGTTCATCACTGCTTTCTTGATCTTCAATGGTCATGAGTGCTACATGACGGATACTCTTTTCCTCCTTTTCTTCTTCAGATGAACTAAAGGACGATTCATCCCATGTGGCCTTCAAGGCCTACTTCTTCTTCTTTGATTTCTCCTCCTCCTTCGATTTCTCCTCCTTCTTCTTCAACTTTGGACATTCACTCGTGTAGTGCCCTTTCTTGCTACACTCATAACAAGTAACATTAGACTTATCAATTTTAACTTCACTAGAATTACCTTTGCCCTGTAGCGCCGGCTCTTCCTCATCATCCTCCTTACAAAATTGGCCATCTTGGATGAAGAAGACTCGCTACCATCATCCTCCTCAGACTCGGACTCGGATGAAGAAGAAGAGACCTCCTTCTCCTTCTTCTTTTCTTTCTTCTTGGTCTTGTCCCCTGCCACAAGAGCAATCCCCTTCTCCTTAGGGCCCTTGTTAGCCATTTCATGTAGCTCCATTTCATAAAATAAATCATCCAATTTTACAATTGATAAGCCCTTAGAAACCTTGTAGGCATCCACCATGGATGACCACAAGGCGTTCATTGGAAAAGCGTTTAAAACGTACCTCACAAGGTCGCGGTTCTCGACCTTTTCGTCAATGGAGTGGAGACCATTGAGAACTTTGAATCTACTATGAAGGTCACTTACTGTTTCACTCTCCTTAATGGAGAGATTTTGTAGTTGATTGAGGAACAAGTCCCTCTTAGCTATCCTTGAGTCTCGGGTACCCTCATGAAGCTCGATGAGCTTGTTCCACAAATCCTTTGTGCTTGTGAAGGGATCAACTTTGATTAGTTGATCCTTGTTCATTCCACATTGCAAGGTCACCACCGCCTTCGCATCGGCTTCTCCTTTGCGCGTTTGCTCAGCCGACCACCGCGAGGACTCCAACTCTTTTCCCTCCGCATCTCTCGGAGGGGTGAAGCCTTCCTTCACGGAGAACCACATCCTAATATCGGTCTTGAGGTAGTACTCCATGCGAGCCCTCCAATATTGAAAATCGGATCCGTCGAAGAAGGGAAGTCGGGTGATGCTAAATCCTTCTCTCAAAGCCATTCTTGTTGACTCTCGGGTGTTAATCCGCTTGAACAGAGCCCCAAGCTCTGATACCACTTGTTGGTGCTTGGATGGCTAGAGAGGGGGGGTGAATGTAGCCAGACACAAATTTTGGCTTCCTTTTCGTTTTCTGCAGTCAGGTTAGTAGCAGCGGAAGACAAAAACAACACAGAAATGCGGAAATCAAAGAACACCAAAAACCCTAACACGAGGATATACAAGGTTCAGGGATAACTTGCCCCTACTCCTTGGCGTGCTCGTAAGGTGGGCGATCCCTTGATCGTTGGCAGATCAAGCCCCGAAAAATCCAGATATCAAATCCTCCTTCTCGGTGGAGAAACCTCTCCACACAATGTCTCAACAGAGAGATATAAAATGAAAGCATGGAGACAAACAGCAAACTTACAGAACACAAGCGAAGGAGAAACGTCTACAAAGCAATACCTACAACCCAGCACAACCTCGGCAAGAGCCTTCACTTAGCTCTCCCTTGTCTTCTTGTTGATCGCCTTGCAACGCTCTCAAAAATCTTCCAAGTGCTCAAGTCGCAGCAACAACAGAACGCTCAAGAGTATGCTTCAAGGTGAGTCAGTGTTGTCGCTAGAAGAAATTGGATCAAGAGTTCTATTGCGGCTTCTCAGCTCCCAAGCTCTTAAGCCTCTGCCCATCGATCGCTAGGTCACAACCACCAGACGCTCCTCTGCAGCACACCAGCTGCTCGTCTGCAACTGCCCAGCTACCACTGAGCTCCTCTAGACTCACTGAAATATCTTCAGTCGAGCCCCAGGTCATCAGCTTCTCAGCCGTTGCAGCTCGCGCTAGCGTCCGTTGAAATTTGAGAAGGAGAAACAGCCAAACCTGATACATAGAAAGAACCCAGTTGACCCTCCTTCAATGTTTGAAATCATCCCTGTTGTAACGACCCGGAAAATCTTCTCAGTATTTTCTTTAAAATATTGATCATGTCTAGATAGTTTCCGAGGAACCTAGGGATACTAGTATGAACTTCAGACTAGTAATCCATGATTTTCCCATTTAAATAGAAAAGCTAAGTACTAATGAGCTTTTCTAAGACCATGGTTATTAGTGGATTTTAGATGAAATTTAATATAAATATAAATGGATTTTAATTTGGAATATTTGCATGATTATGGGTGGGTCTTAGGGGAATTTTCGAAAATAATATAAAATAAAATAAAATAAAATAGAAAAATAAAGTGCACGCACCAAGGATTGATCCTTGGACCTAGCATACCACCATGCATGTACTAACCAATTCACCTAGCAAGGGAGTGCTATGAGGGAATGAAGTGGATTTTTGTTAAGGCTAAAGGAAGTGAAGAGTCACCATGAGAGGAGGCACCATGTCTCTTCATTTGCCCTTCTTCATTGTGTATAAATAAGAGGAATGATAACTTAACCATTAAGATAGTTATTCCCTCTTCTCTTCATCCACCAAGCCTCTCCTTTCCTTCTTCTTCCCTCTCCTAGCCGAAACCCACAAGACCCCCTCTCCCTTGGAAAGGTTTCACAAGGGAACTTGATCTTGAAGATTCAAGACTTTCTACAAGGATACAAGGGCTAAAGAGAAGGGTCAAGGAGCTTTCTTTTGGCTTCTCCATTCAAGGTGATAATCAAAGACAAACCAAGGTAAGACCCCCTCACCTGTGGTATGATTGTTCTTTGATGCTTAACAAGATTTAGACTTTTGTTTAAGATTTAAGTTGAGGAAACCATGAAGTGAAGCCTCTAGGGTTTCGGCCAAGGTTGATGCTTGGGCTTAGGGATGATGTAAACTCTCTTCTCTTTTGTGCACTTAAATGCTTTATTATGATATGTAAGACATGGATCATGATGTAGGGAAAGTTTTTGGCACCCTAAAGTTTCCTAGGGTTTCGGCCCATGTCAACCTAGGATGAGGTCTAACCTTTCAAGCATGTTTAATTGTGTTTCCTATGATTTAATGGATCTTAGGATCTTAATGGTGAATGATAGGAAATTTTTCCATATATTTGTGACCCATTAGGGTTTCGGCCAAGGACAAAGAAGAGGGCTAGGAAATAGGGATGGCTCCAATTATGGGGTCAAATGACTTACTATGACATTGTATGAATGTATGGGTTCTTCATTTCCTATGGACCTTGGCATATTGCTTGAATGATGGGGTCTTTTCCCCTATTGAACTTTCGGCCAAGATTATAAGTTAGGGCTTGGGTTGGGTTAAGTTTCAAAAGAGACTTGTTTATGGGTTACTAAGATGTATGTATATGATTAAGTATGTTGTAGTAACTTGTATGTGACTTAAAACCTGACTTCATGTAAAATGTGTCCCAACCTTGTATGTTAGGTCATGTGCTATGATGATTCACAAATGTTTAGACCACTGCCATGAACCTAGAGAAATGTATCATTTATGAAAAGATCTAAGCATGTCTTCCTAGGTACCATGACCATGCATGTTTTATGAATGATGTGTATGTATGTCATGCTTTATGAATGATATGTATGTATGCCATGTTTTATGAATGATATGTATGTATGCTATGTTTTATGAACAATATGTATGTAAGCCATGTTTTATGAATGATAAGTATGTATGTCATGCTTTATGAACGATATGTACGTATGTCATGTTTAAGAATGAAGATGATGAACGAAAATGATAACCATGACCCTAAGACAAAATGATGTAAGCATGACAAACCTTATGAATGAAAATAATGAATGATGATGAATGTTCATGCCTTTAAGGCATCATGATGTTAAGTATGAATGATGAAACGTTAAGTATGTCTATGTCATGCTAAGGGATGGGCCTCGGTTCTGGACTACCGAAGCTGTCCACGGTTCTGGAACTACCACAGTTGTTCCTATTCCTATGTCAAGTTTCATGAAACAATATTTTGTTTATGCCATGAATATTCTATGAATGATGAAACATGTTAAGTAATTTATTTTTAAGAATGGGCTTGTACCGGACCGAAGTAAGGGTCCAAGGGATGGGCACCTTAAGAACGCCTCGGTTCTGGACTACCAAAGCTGTCCACGGTTCTGGGACTACCGTAGCTGTCCAACTGGGATGGGAACCTTAAGAACGCCTCGATTTTTGGAACTACCGTAGCTGTTCCTACCCTAGTAGGTCGGGGATCGCTACCTCGTATTTACATAGGGATGCACGCTTATGATGTATGTATATGGTACAAGCCGGGGACCCCAATGATGTTATGATTATGTTTAAGTATTTAAAAGTATGATTTTAAACTAAGCATCCTTATGATATATGCATTTGACGCATGCATTCATCCATATTAAGCATTATGCCATGATAAGTATGTTTATGCAAAGTATGTTTATGCAAAGTATGTCTATGCAAAGTATGTTTATGCAAAGTATGTTTATACAATGCAAGTATGTTAATACAAAGTATGTTTATGCAAATGATTATGTTTATGTTCATGCTAAGTATGATGCCATGATTGTATTTATGTTTATGATAAGAAGTATGTCATGATAAGTAGGATTTAAGCATTATGTTTATGTTTATGTGACGTATGGATTTTTGTGAGTAGGAAAGGGTCTTACTAAGCCTATGTGATTATAGTCTTATTGTCTTATACCGCAGATCAAGCAAACGGAGGTTACTAGGTGAAGCAGCAAGAGGGGCCAAAAGTGTGTGTGTGGTAGTGACATGGCAGAGTAAAGAGGAAAATGACTCTTCTATTATGTTTTGTGTGTTAAAACGCCTCTTAAGATTCTATGCTATACGTATGATAAGTTACTTGCTACTTATGATGCTTATGGATAAAGTAAGGAATGTTATTCTTTAATGTGCTAAGTTACAATGCTACCATGTTCATGAATGATAGGTTAAGACATATATACATGTTCAAGTACTAGTTGCATGGTAAAACACATGTGTAAGAAGAAAAAATTGTTTCTGCTGCATTAAAATATTCCTATGCCGTATGTATGTGTATGTATGTTAGCGTAACGCCGTCTCTCTTGCCACACCGTAAGGTGTGGGAAAGGACGGACGTTACAGGTTGTTATCAGAGCAGTTGCCATCTCACTACACACACATCAAGCCTCCTTCCTGCCGCTTCCAAGTAAGTACCTTTCTGCATATTTTATGATAATAAGCACTTTTAGGATACTTTATTATTTTAGACTATGCAAGTATGAATGATACTTTATGATAGCAAGTACCTCTAGGATATGGAATATGAATGGTACTTCACCTTATTTTTATGAAATCAAATACTTTAGAATTTGATATGCGGGTAGGAATAACAATAACTTATATTAGCTTTACTTGTCTTTTATATGTGAGTGATAGTGAGCGAGAGTGATCTGTGGAGATTTAACTTAAGTAGCTATAGTCGTGTGGAATAAATATAGTAAATGATTGAGTGGTGGTGAAACGGAGTAAATTGGAAAAGAAGAGCAAGTAGATGTAAGAGAAGGAATGTGTAAGTAATGAGGAGATTTTCTGTAAAAGTGTCATGACTGTCTGGAATTAAGAAGAGTTGTGAACCAAAGCAAGTTTGTACTGTTAATGAAAGACGTATAATAATATTTAGCGATGAGCCGAGAGTAAAGAGAGGATAATGCTTTATTAATGGAGACTTATAAGCTATAGTATTAAGGGAGTAGAGTATTTAGTGTAGGTATTCTAAGAGATTATGGTAGTTATGAAATGAAGACTTAGTGATGTATATCTATTAGGAACAGATTAAGGTGTTAAGTTATTTGACTTTTTAAACAGATACATATAGTAGTAGCAATAGAGATCAGCGAATAGGACCTTAGCTATAACTCTGTATGAAGGAACTAGATGTTAATGTTATTAAAGGCAAGAATGTAGTAAGAACTCTAGGTCCAGCAAACTTACTAGGTGAAACGATCTAATAAAGTATAGATTTTGGAAAAAGATTGATATAGGAATATTTTATAAATTCTTGTTAGAAAAAAAATGATGAGAGAGAGTTTTGTAATGAATAGTATTAGCTTTATGAAATTTGGTAAAGAATATATTAGATACTCGTTGCTTAAAAGTAAGGTTATAGAGAAGTAAGATATGGAGATCATAAGAATGTGATTTTTGTGATTAGAGTGGAGAAATCATGACTGGTAAATAAGAAAAGGTATTTGGATATGGGAAAGAAGACTATGGAAAGATAGAATAAGCGAAAGTAGAGATGACCATGAAATATAAAAATTTTGTAATGTGGAGAAAGTGGTACATGTATATTGTGCGAGAAGTAATAAGAATACTTCCAGAGTTAAGAAATGGTGATCCGAGTCTTCAGAGAATCAAGCAGGGGATTCTGGAAGGAAAGGGCGACAATTTTCGTATCGCCGACGGGGGAGTAACATACTTTAGGGATCGTCTATGTATCCCTAATGATCCGGAGCTGTGGAGGAAATATTAACCGAAGCTCACAGAACCCCTTATTTGATGCATCCGGGATCCACCAAGATGTATCAAGACCTGAAGGAGAAATTCTGGTGGTCCGGTATGAAGAGAGATGTGGCTCAGCATGTTGGCACTTGCCTGACTTGTCAACGAGTGAAAGCAGAACACCAGCGACCCGGAGGAGTTCTGCAGCCACTTTCGATTCCGGAGTGGAAATGGGAAGACATCTCTATGGACTTTGTTTCAGGACTTCCCAGAACTACAAACGG
The DNA here is from genome assembly GCA_024364735.1 of Boesenbergia rotunda. Taxonomy (NCBI): domain Eukaryota; kingdom Viridiplantae; phylum Streptophyta; class Magnoliopsida; order Zingiberales; family Zingiberaceae; genus Boesenbergia; species Boesenbergia rotunda. Next base: position 228,326 of record JAGFNQ010005153.1, on the reverse strand, counting down.
ATAAGATGTGATTTGGGTAATTGTGGACAGGCTGATGAAGTCTGCTCACTTCCTAGCAATCAAGATGACTTATTCGATTGAGCAACTAGCTCAATTATATGTTAAGGAGATAATCAGACTTCATGGAGTTCCCAAGACCATCGTCTCAGATAGGGATGGTCGCTTTACCTCACATTTTTGGGAGTGTGTTCAGAAGTCTCTCGGCACTAAACTTTGATTCAGCACCTCCTTTCACCCTCAGACTGACGGGCAAACTGAACGAGTGCATCAAGTACTGGAGGACATGTTGTGAGCTTGTGCCTTGGATTTCAAAGGGGGCTGGTGCCGATATCTATGTTTAGCGAAATTCGCTTATAACAATAGCTACCAAGCTACTATTGGAATGACACCTTATGAAGCTTTGTATGGGAGAAGATGTAGGTCTCCGATCTGTTGGTACGGAAGTGGTGAGAAGAAGGAAATGGGGCTCACAACGGATGTCATCGACAGCACCACTCGAGCTATATAGAACATTCGACAACGGATAGAAGCTGCTCAGAGCCGGCAGAAGAGTTATGCAGATGTCCGGCGTCGACCACTGGAATTTAATGTGGGAGATTTAGTGTTCCTCAAAGTGGCCCCTATGAAAGGGGTGACGAGATTTGGGAAGAGAGGAAAATTGAGTCCGCGTTATGTAGGACCGTACCTAATCCTGAAAAGAGTTGGCAAGGTGGCATATGAACTGGAGCTGCCTCAGGAGATGTCAGCTATTCATAATGTGTTCCATGTATCAATGCTTAAGAAGTGTTTCCCAAATATGGATCAAGTGATCGAGCCACAGACAGTTCATGTTCAGGAGGACTTAAGTTATGAGAGCCGACCTATCCGGATCTTGGATCGGGAAGTCAAGAAGCTAAGGAACAAGGAGGTACCCTTAGTCAAGGTTCTATGGCAAAGTCAAAGGTTCGAGGAAGCTACCTGGGAACGCGAGGACGAGATGAGACGCAAGTACCCGGAGCTATTCTAAGTTCGAGGACGAACTTTCACGAGGTATGGGGGATTGTAACGACCCGAAAAATCTTCTCAATATTTTCTTTAAAATATTGATCATGTCTAGATAGTTTCCGAGGAACCTAGGGATACTAGTATGAACTTTAGACTAGTAATCCATGATTTCCCCATTTAAATAGAAAAGCTAAGTACTAATGGGCTTTTCTAAGACCATGGTTATTAGTGGATTTTAGGTGAAATTTAATATAAATATAAATGGGTTTTAATTCAGAATATTTGCATGATTATGGGTAGGTCTTAGGGGAATTTTCGAAAATAATATAAAAATAAAATAAAATAAAATAGAAAAATAAAGTGCATGCACCAAGGATTGAACTTTGGACCTAGCATACCACCATGCATGTACTAACCAATTCACCTAGCAAGGGAGTGCTATGAGGGAATGAAGTGGATTTTTGTTAAGGCTAAAGGAAGTGAAGAGTCACCATGAAAGGAGGCACCATGTCTCTTCATTGCCCCTCTTCATTGTGTATAAATAAGAGGAATGATAACTTAACCATTAAGATAGTTATTCCCTCTTCTCTTCATCCACCAAGCCTCTCCTTTCCTTCTTCTTCCCTCTCCTAGCCGAAACCCACAAGACCCCCTCTCCCTTGGAAAGGTTTCACAAGGGAACTTGATCTTGAAGATCCAAAACTTTCTACAAGGATACAAGGGCTAAAGAGAGGCCTAGGGTCAAGGAGCTTTCTTTTGGCTTCTCCATTCAAGGTGATAATCAAAGACAAACCAAGGTAAGACCCCCTCACCTGTGGTATGATTGTTCTTTGATGCTTAACAAGATTTACACTTTTGTTTAAGATTTAAGTTGAGGAAACCATGAAGTGAAGCCTCTAGGGTTTCGGCCAAGGTTGATGCTTGGGCTTAGGGATGATGTAAACTCTCTTTTGTGCACTTAAATGCTTTATTATGATATGTAAGACATGGATCATGATGTAGGGAAAGTTTTTGGTACCCTAAAGTTTCCTAGGGTGCCATGTCAACCTAGGATGAGGTCTAACCTTTCAAGCATGTTTAATTGTGTTTCCTATGATTTAATGGATCTTAGGATCTTAATGGTGAATGATAGGAAATTTTTCCATATGTTTGTGACCCATTAGGGTTTCGGCCAAGGACAAAGAAGAGGGCTAGGAAATAGGGATGGCTCCAATTATGGGGTCAAATGACTTACTATGACATTGTATGAATGTATGGGTTCTTCATTTCCTATGGACCTTGGCATATTGCTTGAATGATGGGGTCTTTTCCCCTATTGAACTTTCGGCCAAGAGTATAAGTTAGGGCTTGGGTTGGGTTAAGTTTCAAAAGAGACTTGTTTATGGGTTACTACGATGTATGTATATGATTAAGTATGTTGTAGGAACTTGTATGTGACCTAAAACCTAACTTCATGTAAAATGTGTCCCGACCTTGTATGTTAGGTCATGTGCTATGATGATTCACAAATGTTTAGACCACGTGCCATGAACCTAGGGAAATGTATCATGTATGAAAAGATCTAGGCATGTCTTCCTAGGTACCATGACCATGCATGTTTTATGAATGATGTGTATGTATGTCATGCTTTATGAATGATATGTATATATGCCATGTTTTATGAATGATATGTATGTATGCCATGTTTTATGAACAATATGTATGTAAGTCATGTTTTATGAATGATAAGTATGTATGCTATGCTTTATGAACGATATGTACGTATGTCATGTTTATGAATGAAGATGATGAACGAAAATAATAACCATGACCCTAAGACAAAATGATGTAAGCATGACATACCTTATGAATGAAGATAATGAATGATGATGAATGTTCATGCCTTTAAGGCATCATGATGTTAAGTATGAATGATGAAACGTTAAGTATGTCTATGTCATGCTAAGGGATAGGCACCTTAAGAACGCCCTGGTTCTGGACTACCGAAGCTGTCCACGGTTCTGGAACTACCGCAGCTATTCCTATTCCTATGTCAAGTTTCATGAAACAATATTTTGTTTATGCCATGAATGTTCTATGAATGATGAAGCATGTTAAGTAATTTATTTTTAAGAATGGGCTTGTACCGGACCGAAGTAAGGGTCCAAGGGATGGGTACCTTAAGAACGCCTCGGTTCTGGACAACCGAAGCTGTCCACGGTTCTGGGACTACCGTAGTTGTCCAACAGGGATGGGCACCTTAAGAACGCCCTGGTTTTTGGAACTACCGTAGCTGTTCCTACCCTAGTAGGTCGGGGCTCGCTACCTCGTATTTACTTAGGGATACGCGCTTATGATGTATGTATGTGGTACAAGCCGGGGACCCCAATGATGTTATGATTATGTTTAAGTATTTAAAAGTATGATTTTAAACTAAGCATCTTTATGATATATGCATTTGACACATGCATTCATCCATATTAAGCATTATGCCATGATAAGTATGTTTATGCAAAGTATGTTTATGCAAAGTATGTCTATGCAATGTATGTTTATGCAAAGTATGTCTATGCAAAGTATGTTTATGCAAAGTATGTTTATGCAAGTATGTTAATGCAAAGTATGTTTATGCTGATTATGTTTATGTTCATGCTAAGTATGATGCCATGATTGTATTTATGTTTATGATAAGAAGTATGCCATGATAAGTAGAATTTAAGCATTATGTTTATGTTTATTTGACGTATGGATTTTTGTGAGTAGGAAAGGGTCTTACTTAGCCTATGAGCTTATAGTCTTATTGTCTTATACCACAGATCAAGCAAACGGAGGTTACTAGGTGAAGCAGCAGGAGGGACCAAAAGTGTGTGTGTGGTAGTGACATGGCAGAGGAAAGAAGAAAATGACTCTTCTATTAATTTTTGTGTGTTAAAACGCCTCTTTAGATTCTATGCTATACGTATGATAAGTTACTTGCTACTTATGATGCTTATGGATAAAGTAAGGAATGTTATGCTTTAATGTGCTAAGTTACAATGCTACCATGTTCATGAATGATAGGTTAAGGCATATATACATGTTCAAGTACTAGTTGCATGGTAAAATGCATGTGTAAGAAGAAAAAAAATTGTTTCCGCTGCATTAAGATATTCCTATGCCGTTTGTATGTGTATGTATGTTAGCATAACGCCGTCTCTCTCGCCACACTGTAAGGTGTGGGAAAGGACGGGCGTTACAGGTTGTTATCAGAGCAGTTTCCATCTCACTACACACACATCAAGTCTCCTTCCTGCAGCTTCCAAGTAAGTACCTTTCTGCATATTTTATGATAATAAGCACTTTTAGGATACTTTATGATTTTAGACTATGCAAGTATGGCCTAATCGATCAGGGTGTGGCCTGATCGGTCTGGGGACCGATCAGAGCACTCTCTTACCGATCAGGATCCATCCTGATCGGTCATAGTGAGGAACCCGCGATATTTGAACGATCCAGCCGACCGATCAAGAGTTTCTCCCCAAGGCTACTGATCTCTCTCTGATCGTTCACCAGAACGATCAGAAGCTCTCCCTGATCGGTCACCAGACTGATCAGGAGCCTAACAGAAGCCAAACAATATTTCTATTCTCTCCCTGATCGTTCACCAAGCCGATTAGACATCTCTGGATCGGTCACCGGACCGATCAACAAAGGGAGTTCATGCCAACTTCCCTGATCGGTCACCAGACCGATCCAGCCAAGGCCATCTTCACCATAAGTCAAGAGAATAGGGTTCCTAGCCTCCTCTGACTCGTGCTCAGTCTCCCAGACCAAGATTCCGTGCCCTGCTTCACTCACCGGGATTTCATTCAACCTAGCTTCCCAAGCTAGGACCTGGCTTCACTCACCAGGGTTTCATCCAACCTAGCTTCCCAAGCTAGGACCTGGCTTCACTCACCAGGGTTTCAGTCAACCTAGCTTCCCAAGCTAGGACCTGGCTTCACTCACCAGGGTTTCAATCAACCTAGCTTCCCAAGCTAGGACTTGGCTTCACTCACCAGGGTTTCACTCAACCTAGCTTCCCAAGCTAGGATTTCAATCACTCCGTGCCCAGTCCCCGACCAAGACTTAATACCAATCATCTCATTAACCTAAACTAAAATCGGTGTCAACACCAAAACAACAATCAGGGTCAATCTGCATCAACAGAACCATGAACCGGCGGTTCCGATCCGTGAACCGATGGTTTCGATCCGTGAATCGGTGGTTTCAAAGCATGAACCGTAACCGGCTTGGGCGATTAAGGTTAAGGATCGACCTCCCACGAACCGTCGAATCGGCGGTTCCGAACCGTCGAACCATCGGTTCCGAACCATGGCCGGGTCTGACACCTAACCTAAGTTGTAGTTCCTTGTCTTGTGGTTTCGAATTACTCAAAAAAAATGTCTAAGATGACCATCCTGTTGACGTGTATGCTTTGACCAAAGAATTATTAGTAATAATCCTAACAAGTGACCATAGAGTATATATTTCCTCATAAAAGTAATGAATCCTCTGTGAGTTATTTAAACAACTTTGGACATATTGACTTATATCCAATCATTCCAGAACTATACTTCCTAGGAGATGTTTGCCAAGATGTCAAAGTATAAACCTCAATGATTAAAATGACTTGAATACCTCAAGTCTAAGGAAACATGCATTCGAGTTGTAATGAGATCTTCATTGACATGTAAAAAATAAACATGAAATCTCATAACAAATCACATTCAATGAACTAGTTACCCATAACTATGATCCAAATGTTAACCCTCAACATCCTTATATTTCCAGCTGGTGAGGATTGGTTGCTTGGATAAACCAAGGAGCATAACATGTGTTGGATCGAGAGCTGCACCAACAACATGTGCTAGTCTTACAAAATTGATGATGTTCAGTTTCATCAATTTATCGACTAGAGAATGTTTCAATACGTATATAATTACACATGATTAGATACCCACTAATTATGATCTAATCATAATTTCTCTCATATTATCTATTATATTGTGAACTTCATTAAATGAGTTTAAGATCAAATCACACATACAAATATGTATATATAGTAAATTTTATTTATCAAATAAATAAGACAATGTTTAAAGTGATTGCCTTTACTACACTTCTCAAATATAACATATAAGGCAATTGCTGCAATGTTAAAAAAGAGATTAGGAGATTAAGTTTTATTGTTCTTCTCTTCACTATTGTCTTTTTTTCCAATTCTCTTGTCAAATTTGACTTGAGTGTCAGAGGGATCTCACTAAGGTACATCTTGACTTCCCTTCTAATCACTTTCTGAGTCTTTCCAACCTTCGTCTCCCAAAAATATCATCCGAATCTCAATGATACTTTGTCACCCTAAGCTGATCCAATAGAAGTCGACCAGATATAATCCGACTCGTTGGAGGTCGATTCAATAGAGGCTGATTCGACAAAAGCCTACCCGGCGTGCATCAGGGCTACCGAAAGAGCTCGATTGCGGATACGTTCAAGAGTTGATTCATCTGGACCGGAGCAATTAGTTCGGATATAACACAAGCTGTTAAGATGATTTGATAAAAATGAAAGCAGTAAGAGAGCTTTTCCAGAACTCGGATAAATTAAGATATTCGTTTTGTAATTAACCCGAGCTAAACATACATAACACGGAAGAAAAGCCAAAATGGCTGCATTGTTGAGTCATGACGATAACTTATTATGGTCGTATCTCTCGGACCCGCTCGGCTGTCGTTGGGGCCGCGACGTCCCTTGCCATCTTCATTTCTGCTTCCATGTATACCGCCGTCGCAGCTGAATAATACGCAACGCAGAAGACCCCATGAACGAAGCAAAGAATCCCGCCGATGGACAGCAAATGGCGATGAGGAAGCCCGCAAGAACTCTTCGACTTGGCATTGGCCATCGCCCCCGCGATCAGCATTATGAATCCAACCACCACAATTATCCTAAAACATCCTAAAGTATAATCAATTATGACTGGGGATTTCTTCGTAATTAAGATTCCTAAGAATTATTTATTCACCAGGAGAGCAAGAGCGTAGCGGCAGCCGTTTGCCTGTTGGCCGACGATCTGCTGAACTCCTCAGTGGAGAAGATGCAGACGCAGCCACCGAATAAGTTGGCAATGGCGTGAGCAAAGAGCAGGAGAATGGCGGCCGCAAGTCCGAGCCTGTACGCTTCGTGCACTGGCTCTTTGCAGTCGAAGATGAACACTCGCAAATGCTTGCTCTGCTAATAATTATTAATTTATAAATTAACAAAATGGTTTCATTTGATCATCATCGATCCGCTCACCTTGTTTTGAGCCACTTGAGCTTCTATGCCAAGTATGCCTGCAACGATGTCCATTATTACAATCAGCACGCAGATGAGAACTCCTTCCTTCCTCGCCATTTAAGAAGATTTAGCTATGGAATGTATTCTTCGATCGGCTTCGTATTATGTATATGTTAAAATCATCAACACACAAACAGTTATATATATCAATCAACAGGCTGTTCGCATTGGACATAGCTGTTCATAGATGCTCTCTTTGTTTCTCTTTCTCCTTCTCCTTCTCCTGGAGATTGCTTTGGCTTTGCTTTGAGTCGGATGCCTTTTCATGTGAAGCAAGGAAAGGTAGGTATCTCACTCTGATCAGCTATAATTTAAGAGGTGAGGAAAAAAGGTTGAACAAGTGCGAATATGTATCCTTTTAGCTGTCCATATTCCAAAGATGAAGGTAGCTAGCACAAAGACACAGAATATGTTTATCACTAAAGGGGGCTGCTGCTATTAGAATAATAGGCAATTTACCAAAGGGCGTACCCAAATATTGGTATTTTTCAAAATGCGTACCATGGTTTCATTGTTACCAAATAACGCACTTATATTAGTGAACTTCCTCTTATACCCCTTCTGCCAAAGTACTGCATGTCATTTTCATTCTCTTTCTCTTTCTCTTTTTCAATAACGAATTTCGAGACATTTAAAAATATTTTTTCAGACTTTTTATTTTAAAATAATATATTATGGAATCGGATAAAAAACGTACGATAAAAATCGAAAAAATATCTCAATTAATAATTTAATATTTTTTAAAAATATAAATAAATTATTTTTTATATTTGATTAATATAAATTAATATATTTAATAATATTATTAAATATATTAATATATAAAAAACTTTAAAAAAAGTTGAAGTTTTTTTTTTAATTTCAAACAGCAGGGCCTGAAATAAAATATTTCAGGCCTTACGAGGGCCTGAAATATTTTATTTCAGGCCCAGCGTGGGCCTGAAATAACTCGAGGCCTGAAATCTTACGTCGAATTGAAATCATGTGTTATGATAGGTTTTTTTACGTAGGTCTAAAACTTAAAGAAATATCTCTTTATATTTTTGAAATCACAATAAAAATTATTGAGAAAGACTACCTACGAGATGAATTCTAATTAATATAAAATAAGGATTATATTAAAAATGAACATATATTGATTTTTTGAATAAAAAAGTCAAAATTATTTATTATATTAATTTAAATATTATATATTATATTAATATATTTAATTTTTATAAGTTTTGATAGGAGGGCCTGAAGCATCTGCGTAAATAATTAATTTAATCAAAATAATTAATTATAAAAAAAACTTCTAATGATTATTTTTGGTGTCCAAACTTCTAATGATTATAAATTATGTTGCAATAGGAGTTTTCTAGGTCTATCAGTGGGTTTCGCTCAAAACCCACTGATATTTTTTTAGAAATCCAGATATGAGAGGTCCATCAGTGGGTTTTGCTCAAAACCCACTGATGGAACTAAACTACACCTATTACTTTGGGAAAAATAAAAATTTGAGGTTTGGACACCTAAAATATTTTCTCCAACCTCAACACTAACTTTTGATAATGGTATTTCAGAAATCCAGATATGGGAGGTCCATCAGTGGGTTTTGGTCAAAACCCACTGATGGAACTAAACTACACCTATTGCTTTGGGAAAAATAATAATTTGAGGTTTGGACACCTAAAATACATTCTCCTAACTCTACCCTAACTATTGATAATGTTTTTTCAGAAATATAGATATGGGAGGTCCATCAGTGGGTTTTGAGCAAAACCCACTGATGGAAGAACTAAACTACACCTATTACTTTGGAAAAATTAATAATTTAATAATTTTTAAAAATATAAATAAATAATTTTTTATATTTGATTAATATAAATTAATATATTTAATAATATTATTAAATATATTAATATATAAAAAAATAATAAAAAATTGTAATTTTTTTGATTTCAGGCTGCGTGGGCCTGAAATCAAAAAGATTTCAGGCCCTCCTATCAAAACCTATTATTTTTTTATTAAAATAATAAAAAATTATTAATATATTTAATAATATTATTAAATATATTAATTTATATTAATCAAATATAAAAAATTATTTATTTATATTTTTAAAAATTATTAAAGTATTAATTTTTTCAAAGTAATAGGTGTAGTTTAGTTCTTCCATCAGTGGGTTTTGCTCAAAACCCACTGATGGACCTCCCATATCTATATTTCTGAAAAAACATTATCAATAGTTAGGGTAGAGTTAGGAGAATGTATTTTAGGTGTTCAAACCTCAAATTATTATTTTTCCCAAAGCAATAGGTGTAGTTTAGTTCCATCAGTGGGTTTTGACCAAAACCCACTGATGGACCTCCCATATCTGGATTTCTGAAATACCATTATCAAAAGTTAGTGTTGAGGTTGGAGAAAATATTTTAGGTGTCCAAACCTCAAATTTTTATTTTTCCCAAAGTAATAGGTGTAGTTTAGTTCTATCAGTGGGTTTTGAGCAAAACCCAATGATGGACCTCTCATATCTGGATTTCTAAAAAAATATCAGTGGGTTTTGAGCGAAACCCACTGATAGACCTAGAAAACTCCTATTGCAACATAATTTATAATCATTAGAAGTTTGGACACCAAAAATAATCATTAGAAGTTTTTTTTATAATTAATTATTTTGATTAAATTAATTATTTACGCAGATGCTTCAGGCCCAAGGGAGGGCCTGAAGTCAGATGACTTCAGGCCCTCCTATCAAAACTTATAAAAATTAAATATATTAATATAATATATAATATTTAAATTAATATAATAAATAATTTTGACTTTTTTATTTAAAAAATCGATATATGTTCATTTTTAATATAATCCATATTTTATATTAATTAGAATTCATCTCGTAGGTAGTCTTTCTCAATAATTTTTATTGTGATTTCAAAAATATAAAGAGATGTTTCTTTAAGTTTTAGACCTACGTAAAAAAAACCTATCATAACACATGATTTCAATTCGACGCAAGATTTCAGGCCCTGAGTTATTTCAGGCCCATGCTGGGCCTGAAATAAAATATTTCAGGCCCTCGCAGGGCCTGAAATATTTTATTTCAGGCCCTGCTGTTTGAAATTAAAAAAAAAACTTCAACTTTTTTTAAAGTTTTTTATATATTAATATATTTAATAATATTATTAAATATATTAATTTATATTAATCAAATATAAAAAATAATTTATTTATATTTTTAAAAAATATTAAATTATTAATAGAGATATTTTTTTAATTGAAATATTTTTTCGATTTTTATCGTACGTTTTTTATCCGATTCCATAATATATTATTTTAAAATAAAAAGTCTGAAAAAATATTTTTAAATGTCTCGAAATTCGTTATTGAAAAAGAGAAAGAGAAAGAGAATGAAAATGACATGCAGTACTTTGGCAGAAGGGGTATAAGAGGAAGTTCACTAATATAAGTGCGTTATTTGGTAACAATGAAACCATGGTACGCATTTTGGTAAATACCAATATTTGGGTACGCCCTTTGGTAAATTGCCCTAGAATAATTGGAAAAAGGAAATATACAAATAATGATTTATTGATTTGTAGTTTGTATATGAGATATACAATATATAAAGACATTATGATCCTTAGTCAATTGACAGATTAATAAAGAACCTGTCAATTAAATAATTAATAAAGAAAAAAAAAGTCTAATGTGATAATTCATGTGTCATAATACAAATTTGATTTGGTCCGGTCAATGATTTATTGAATAATTCTTTTTTACCCCTGACAAATTCAACGGGTGGCCTCTGATATTGAATTTGCTTATTTGTCTGTTGAAACGTTATCTAGATAATGATTTAGTAAAAATCAAAATTTGATTCTCTGAAGAAGCCATGCATTAACGACAAGCACAAAATTTGATTCTTTGAAGAAGCCATGCATTAACTGCATCAACGGGTGGTCTGCACACAAAATTTGCTGGTTTACCTTCCTAGTTTTGTTTAGTGATATCATACATTAACTGACAAGCACGATTTACTGCAAAAGTAATATCAGGTCGTATGATAGTGACATACTATAAAGCTTCAATAATGCTATGATAAATCTATGGATCATACATAATAGGAAAAGATGCAAAGAAGTTAGTAATAGTAATTGGTGAAGAAACTAGATATGCTCCTTCCATTTTATCTCTTTAAAGAAGCCTCGTAATGAATTTTGCTCTAAGAGAGGAGATAATCTTCATCATGTAGTATAAGTTCAATACCAAAAAAAAAGAGCATTATCCAAATATTGAATAGGAAAATCTCGATTGAGAAGACTTAATAAAGTTGTGTTACTCTTTAAATCGTTGTCGGTTATTAAAATGTCATCCACATAAATAAGGAAAAATATCATAGAACCATCATATATTTGCAGAATAGAGAGGAGTCAGTCTTTGATCCAAAAAATCCTTTTGATGTCAATTAGATAATCGATGAAACTATACACGAGGAGCTTGCTGAAGATGATATAAGGATTTCTAGAGTTGACAAACATGAGATAGAAATTATATATGAATAAACTCAAATGGTTGCTCCATAAATACAGTTTCTTCAAGAAAGGCATTAGAAATATCTAGTTGTCTTATAGACCAATGAGATCTTATAACCACTGATAATAATAATTTGACAGATGTAATTATGATGATTGGGTTGAAAGTGTCATTGAAGTCAATACCTGATTTTTGACTAGATCCTTTGGCTACAAGTCGAGTTTTATACTATTCAAGAGAACTGTTTGCTTGATGCTTTAGACGAAATATCCATTTAGAGTCCATAACATTCATAGAGGGACCGAGCGGAACTAGATTCCATGTTCCATTATGAAGAAATGCATCAAATTCTGTAGTCATTGCACTATGCCAATTCGGATCCTTATTTGCTTGTGTAAAATAAGTTAGTTCAATAGATGTTGAAGAGACCACTAATGCTCATGAGAGAGGATATTGAGTTGTCATTGACAGACATTGTGTATATATATCACTTAAGGGAAGCATGCGACGAGGAGTATTATCATCTGAATCACTTGTTGATGGTGATAAGGAGGTAGACTGACATGATGATTTTGTTGACGGGCTTGTATTATCCGAGGATCTAAAGCTAGAAAGCATATTATTTTCAACTGGTAAGACTTTTGAGATTGGAACAATAACTTGAGGTGATTTTGATGGTATAGGAGAGTTATCAGAGAGCTCTGAAGCAGGACCTAGGATACCATCTCTTCCAACAATGTTGGGTGGTATAAATAAAGTACCACTTGTATTTGAAGGTGAGATTGAAGAGATTGCTAAAAAAGAGAATAGAGATTCATCAAATGTAACATATCATGAAGTATATATCCGCCTAGTTGGTATATATAAGCAATGATATCTATGATGCATATTACTATATCCAAGGAAAACACATAGTAATGAATGAGAGTCAAGTTTGTGTTTAGAGTAGGGGTGTAACTATGGATAACATGCGCAACTAAATATTCGAAGAAAGTTGTAGTCAAGAGTCTGATTATAATGTTTTTCCAAAGGACACTAATGATTGAGCAATGGGGTAGGAAGTCAATTTATGAGATATAACACAATACAAACAACTTCATCAAAAAATTTATATGAAATTGATGGATGATGAAGAAGATCTAAAGCAGTTTCTGTTAGTAGGAGTCTTAGAGCCAATCATGTGATGATTAACTAGGGACTTTTGTATCGTATTCTATTATTAATAAATGCAAAGTTTGATTATTATATTTACTTTATATTTGTGCCAAATAACTAAGTATAATAATGTCCTTGGGTAGTAGGTTCTTATCTACATCATATTGATTGGTTGAGTCTAATTTGAGTTAGACTCATTTAAATTAGACTCAATCACATTTGTATGAGATATTAATTCATTAAAATGTTTAATGAATTAATAATAGAGGAAGATGAATGATTTTCTCTTCATTGGATGAAGAGAAAGTGAATAGTCAAAAATGTGAAACATGTGTTTCATTGGTTTTATTGGCTTTTATTGACTTTAATGTGGGGAAGCTAAAGACACAAAAACTCTTTATATTCATGAGATGAATATAATAGAGTTCTTTATGTATTTTGGATGAGACCTAGTCATTTTTCTTCCTCTCTTCCTCCTCTTCTCCCTCTTTGGTCGAAACCCATCTTTGGGGTTCTTGGTGTTTTTGTAAACTACCTCAAGTTGTTAGCACAACTAAGGTAGTTCTTCTTTGAAGTTGTGATATTGTGTTCGTGTGGATACACATAGAGGCATGAACACTTGAATGTGCAAGAGATCCGGTGTACCTTGGACGAGCGGGATAAGCGAAGGGCACACTCCAAAGGTATATATTTAGTGTTGGTGCAAAGTGTTAGTAGGAGCCCTAAAACCAATTATGTGATGATTGACTAGGGACATTTTGTATCATATTCTATCATTAATAAAGGCATAGTTATTATATTTACTTTGTATTTGCGCCAAATAACTAAGTATAATAATGCCCTTGTGTAGTAGGTTCTTATCTACATTATATCGATTAGTTGAATCGATAGTGAGATAATGTAGAGAACACTACATTAAATTATTCCTAGTCAAGCATTAATATTCAGGGACAATATTAATGCATGGAGACTAGCATGTAGGTCAATTGATGACTTGAGCTCACAAGTCATGGATATGTGATATCAAATTGACACATGGGTATACATTAGAGAATGTGTACTGAATTGACCCGCCATGAGAAAGTTTCATAGATTGTCATATGAGTGTCATGAACTTTCTCATGTGACTATTAGTATGAATAGTCCTTAGACCTGAAGTCACTACGGTTCCCTACATAAGGAGTTATGTACTTTGGTATCGTCAAACGTCACCCGTAACAGGGTGGACTATAAAGGCGATCACTGGGTATGTAATGAATTATGTGGAGGGATGTGAGTGATGTAGATGGGATCTATCCCTCCCATATGACGGGAGTGATATCTGTGGGCCCCTTGATCGAGTAGGACTACTAAAACGCATGGTCATGCTCAAATGACTCAATAATGAGTCAATATGAGATATTGAGCTCATTTGTTTGAATGAGTCTACTCGGGGATCAAGAAACACAAGATTGATTGAGGATGACACGGTCTATGCCTCATTGGTCAATCTAGATATCAAGGATAGAAGGACAAGACCATACATTATCATAGTCACGGAGGTTTAGTCGGATCTTGACTTTTCTTGTTACTTGGATAGCAATGATGCATTGCTAGATGCCGCTCATTGTTTATGTGTCTAAAGTGTTTAGGCGCATTGCCAACGTCACAAGAGCCTATTGGGTCACACACTAAGGACATGATGTTTCGGGAAATCTGAGTGGGAGGCCGAGTTGGGAACTTGAGAAGTCTGAGCCCGAGTTGGGAACTCGGGAAGTCCGAGCCAGAGTTGGGAACTCGGGAAGTCCGAGCCGGAGTTGGGAACTCGGGAAGTCTGATCCTGAGTTGGGAACTTGGGAAGTCCAAGCCCGAGTTGGGAACTCGGGAAGTCCGAGCTTGAGTTGGGAACTCGAGAAGTCCGAGCCCGAGTTGGGAACTTGGGAAGTCAGATCGGGAGATCCGCTCGGTAGATTGGGTCGGCACTTGGCAGACTGAGTTGGAGCTCGACAGACTAGGTCGGGAGCTCGGCTCTCGGCAGACATGGTCGGGAGACCGGTCGGAAGCCCGAGAGGCCCGGTCAGGATTAAAGGGAAATTCATTAAAGTGTTTAATGAAGAGAAAAGAAAAGATTCTTTTCTTGCATGCGAAATGATAAAGGTCTACATGAAAAGATGTGCTCTTTATTGGTATTAATGAAGGAACCCAAAGAGACACAAACCTCTTCATATTCATGGGATGAGTATAAAAGAGGGCCTTGTGACTTTGGATGACTTCTTCTTCTCCTCTCCTTCTGCCCTTTCTTCTTCCCTCCCTCATCTTCCTCCTTTGGCCGAAACCCTACTTTAGGGTTCTTGGTGTTTTACGAGCTACCTCAAGTTGCTAGCACAACTAAGGTAGTTCTCCCGAAGTTGAGAGATTGTGTCCGTGTGGATACGAATAGAGGCACGGACACTTGAACGTGCAAGAGATCCGGCGCACCTTGGACGAGCGGGATAAGCAAAGGGCATGCTCCAAAGGTATACACTGTAGATAGATATATTAGATAGATGAACATTGTACGAGTTTTCTTTCGCATGGATCGCTCGAGGGTTCTTGTTTCCGCTGCATTTTTATGATTTGGTGCCGGGAGAACCCAATACAAAGAGCATCAGTCATGAACAGTCAACCTCTAGTGTTTCAATGTTTGACAATATACTAAGGTCTAGTCAAAGTGATCAAGGGTTAAGCCAAACAGAACCTAATGTTTGGTAGGGTAAATCCAGATTTGATCAGTTTGACAAAGGGTTAAGTCAAACATGACCTGATGTTTGGCAGTAACAATATACTAAGGTCTAGTCAAAGTGATCAAGGGTTAAACCAAATAGGATATGATGTTTGGTAGGGTGAACCCCGGTTTGATAAGTTTGACAAAGGGTTAAGCCAAACATGACCTGATGTTTGGCAGCAACAATATACTAAGGTCTAGTCAAAGTGATCAAGGGTTAAACCAAACAGGATCAAATATTTGGTAGGGTAAATGCAGGTTTGATCAGTTTGATAAAGGCCAAACAGGATCTGATGTTTGGTAGAGTGAATAGAACCCAGGAATGGTCAGTTTGACCAAGGGATAAGCCAAATAGGACTTGATGTTTGGCAAAGAGAAGTCTAGTCAGGATTAAGATGACTAGCAAAGAAATTATTATGAAGTAACAAAATCCTAGTGAGTGAAGCTAGGTGAAAGAAATCCCGGTGAGTGAAGCTGGTTTCTAGTGAGTGATGCTAGGTGGAAGAAATGCTAGTGAGTGAAGCTAGGTGAAAGAAATCTTGGTGAGTGAAGTTGGGTCGTAGTGAGTGAAGCTAGGTGGAAGAAATCCTAGTGAGTGAAGCTAGGTTCTAGTGAGTGAAGCTAGCTGGATGAAGTCCTGGTGAGTGAAGTTGGGCAAGAAGTCTTGACCTGTAGGGTTGAGCATGAAGTCCTGGTCGGGAATCGGGCAACAAATGTAAGATGTGTATAATGAAAGACACGAATTTCTTTATATGAACATCTTAGTTATAAAAAGAGAATCACAACTACACTAGGTGCTTGTTTACATTAGTACATGCATGAAGTCCAATTACTTTGCGTTGTAGATAACATGGTATGTGTTGTCACATGGAAGATCATGTTATCAGTTCCTTACTTAGTATAAATAAGAGGCTCACAACCGAGATGAAATTGGACAACCCATCCGAATGGTTATAGTGTAATTAGGTGTGGTTGGTCTTAACCATAGAATTACACTAGTGTGCTTTGAGTACATTGAGTAGGAGGGTGATTTTCTCTCTGGCGATTTGAAGGTTATTCACGCGGGCATAGGCGCGCAAACGCCTCTTCTGGCGGCTTCGGCCGCCGGTGTCCTCTCAAATGTCGGCGATGATTCCTACTCAACCTCACTTCCCTTCCTCCACATCACTCTTCCCTCCACTGCTTGTCTCTCACAGTGCTGGACATCAGATCCCAGACATCAGAGGAGTGCCGCCAGGGATGGAAGGATCATCACCGCCAATTACAAACCCTAATCTAAAATCATCCACGATTACGGGTGCATCTCTTACAATGGCACCATCTTCTAAATCCCAGCAAGCGGCAGCGTAGATCTCATCGTATGTGGCGGTTGTCAAGCCCATATCCCCTCGTGTGTCAAAGAAAAGCTTAGATGATATTGGAACTGATTTCAAGCCGATCATCATTTATAACAACAAACCTGGAATTTTCTACTCAGAGGAAGAAATCGCAGGTATGTCAATCCCTTATCAATACTCCTTAATTGGGAAATTTTCAGGATGGCGCCCCAGTCAAGAGATAATTCTGCAAGCATTCAGAAACCTTGCGTGCTGGATACATTTTCATACATTTATCCTCAAATGAAGACATGGCTCGGGTTTGGGGTCGAGGTATATGGTTTATCAGGGGTGTTCCATTGAGAATTTTCAAGTGGTTGCCACATTTTTCTTATGAAGTAGAATCGTTAGTAGTTCCAATCTGGATTCAGCTACCGGACTTGCCAATCCATATGTTCAACAAGCGCAGCCTTTTCTCGGTGGCTCGAATTGTGGGAAAGCCTATTAAAGTAGATGAAGGCACAGCAGATGGCTCCAAGCTCTTGATAGCACGTATTTGTGTGGAAATTGACTTGTTAAAACCTAGAGTGGAGGATTTCTGGATTGGTATTGGTGAAGAGAAGCGACTTCAGAAAGTGATCTATGAAAAGCAGCCAAAGTATTGTATTGATTGTAGACATTTGGGACATGCAATAGAAGAATGCTATGTAAATGGAAACAAACCAAAACTGTAGGACCGGTGCCGTCGATAGAGGGGGGGGTGAATATCGACCGTAAATCTTTCATTGAAAACTTGGATCGTTCTAGACATAGAATATTAGTAGCACAGCGGAAATGTAAATAAAAAAACAAGACAGGGACACAACGGGATTTTTACTTGGTTCTCGACCCCCCAGGGTCTACTATTGGTCTCCTTCCCGGACTTTCCGGAGGCGAAGAAACCCGACTTACAGTGCAAGTTTACAATCAAAAGATAAATAAAATTAAGTGCGGAATAAACTAAAAGCAAACCAACAAGACAAAGTCTGAAGCTCGGCCGATCTGGACCTACGAAGTGCCGTGCACTTCCTCCTGGAGCCTCCCGGTCGTAGAGCCTCGTCTCTAGCGCGTTGTCGTCGGTCAGAATGCTTGGAATGGTACTTGGCAGTTGATTCTGAAGCAGAGGGGTCGAAGCCCCTTATATAGGCCTCCTGGGGGCGCCCCGGAAGACTCGGTCAAACTTTATCCCTGCGCCTATCTAGCCGCAGCTGATAACAGCTTTGACTAGGGCGCCCCGGACCTTTCGGGTGCCCTCATGGAGGCTTATCTGTATTTCTGACACGAAACAGCATAAACAGGTTCGACCCCGGGCGCCTCGGACGCTCCGGGCGCCCCGCTTGACACCTGTTCTGCCTGCTTCACCAAATTGCCTGTTTTAGCTTTGTCTGGGGGAGGCTTATCTGTGTTTCTGACATGAAACAGCATAAACAGGTTCGAACCCGGGCGCCCCGGGCGCTCTGGGCGCCCCGCTTGACACCTGTTCTGCCTGCTTCACCAAACTGCCTATTTTAGCTTTGTCTGGGGGCGCCCCCACTGTTGGGGGCGCCCTGCTTAGGGCCTCCATCATGTTGCTTTGTCTTCCAATCTTGATACATGCAAGATACACAAACACAAAGCACATATGCATGTAATATTAGCCTTAGGGACTTGGTTCGGACTTCGGATCTCCACGAAACCCTAGGTCAAACCGGCACAAGTTCCCATCCCCGAGAACTTGCCCTTCACCTACTCCTTTCAGGAGACGGTTGCCACCCAGCCCTTCGGGTGGACTTTTGCTTAGCTTCCGATACCTCCGGACCTCGAGACGCCCAAACCCTGACCCGTCTCTACTCCTGTCCTTAGTCATCACTCAGCTAAGTTCCTCAGTCCCTTGGACCAAAACTTCATTACCTAGCTGTCCTTCGCCAGGTGCCTAGCAGCCCTTCACCAGGTCTTCATTCCTTAGCAGTCCTTCACCAGGTGCCTAGCAGCCCTTCGCCAGGTCTTCTATGCCTAGCAGCCCTTCGCTAGGTGCCTAGCAGTCCTTCGCTAGGTCTTCTATGCCTAGCAGCCCTTCGCTAGGTGCCCAGCAGCCCTTCGCCAGGTCTTAGGGTATCGATGCCTAGCAGCCCTTCGCTAGGTGCCTAGCAGCCCTTCGCTAGGTCTTAGGGTTTCAATGCCTAGCATCCCTTCGCTAGGTGCCTAGCAGCCCTTCGCTAGGTCTTAGGGTTACGATTTCTAGCTTAACTAGGACATTTCTTCATCTTAGGTTACTTCTCTCTTACTCCTCTTTGTCTGTTCAATGTATCACTGATTTAAGTATATTGTCAAACATTAAAACACTTAAAGGAGAACATCATTGATGCAACTTGCACCAACAATCTCCTCCTTTTTGATGTTTGACAATAACTTAAGTTAGTTTGGTTTAAAGGGGCTAATTTACTATCCTTGGGGAAAAACAAAAAAAAGATATAAGTTTTGAAACTATATTTTTGATCTTTGGGAGAAATTTTTTTTAACTTAAGCACACCTCTCCCCCTTTGTCATACATCAAAAAACTTTAATAAAATACTTCCACCAATAATGAAAACTTTTATTTCTTTTTGAAATACTTAGTGCAAAATTTTAAAAGCATTGCATTTTGAATTATATATTGCAAATTTTGACAAATGTATATTTTGAAAAAGATGCTATGTGCTTTGAAAAGTACTTTTGAGAAAAAAAATGCAAGTACTTTTGTAATTTTTGAAAACTATAAGTACTTTTGGAAAATGCATAAGTTCTTAAACACTTGAGTACTTTTTGGAAATGCATAATTTTTGAAAAAGAATGCTATTTTGAAAAATATAAATATTATGCATAGTTTGCAGGTACTAACTTTTTGAAAAAGATGAAACCTTGAAAAATCTAAGTAATTTTTGAAACATAGTATTTTACTTGACTAGGTTTCTTTTTCAGTCTGACACCATCCTGGGAAACCTTGTTGACTACAAGGATATTTCCTAAGTGTCCTGAAAATTCTCCAACCCAAGTAAACATTATTTCAAAAATAATTTCATAAGTCACACAAATTCTAACAAATAGAATAATAGTATTTTGAAAGACTTAGATTTTGAAGATATGAAAACATGTTATTAAATAATTCTTTTAATTTGACCTCCCCCTAAACTTGACTCAGTCCTGGGAAGCTTGTTGACCACAAGTACTCTTCCTCTGAGTCTTAAGGTTTGATTCAGATTAAGAAGAAATATTTTAAAAAAATGAATAATTACCAAAAAACTTTATGAAATTCTTCTTTTGACTCTGACTCCCCCTAAATTTGACATATCTTAGGAGTTCTTGAAGATCATGAAGTGGACCTTTCCTCTGTGTCTTTAGGGTTTATCAAAGTCAAAGAAACAGATAAATTTTTGAACATCTAATTTTTACAACATATACCCTTTTTGAAAACACAAGTAATAATGATTTAAAGCACAGTTTTCGAAAAGTATTTTTCAAATGATAGTAATGTTTAAAATGCAGTTTTTGAAAACCATTTTAAAAAAAATGAAAAGTACTCCCCCTGTACCCGATACCGTTTGACTCTATCTAAGTGCCTTAAGGAACTTTAGTGTTGTCCTAAGAGGCTTGTGTCTAATTGAGTGAGTCAAACAATTTTTTGAAAAGATATATTTTTGGAAAATGTATAATATGTATAATCAATCAGACAAGCATGAATTTCATAAAAACATTATTATGTTGAAGCACTATTTTAAAAATATATTTTTATAAAAATATTCTAACAATTTTGAAAAATAATTTTGAAAAATATTTTTCAAATCATTAGTCCTTAACATCTCACCCATTTTAGATGTATCAATACAACAAGCATGGTTGCCTTATAGGTGTATTGTGAGATGCTTGAATCATATTCTTAATTTATTATTAACTCTAAGATTTAATTGAAGCTTGTGTTAGATTTGAATTTGACAAGAAGTAACTTGAATTTGAATTTCAAAAATTGGCTTCCAGGTCTTGGCGAGGCACTAGGCCTTCTTTGGCCGTAGCCTTATTGGATCATCAACCCTTTCCTTGACAAAGCCTTTTAATGAAATTTCATTTTCAAAATTACTTTTTGAAAAATTCTGGTCTAACTAGTTTGGGTCTTGGATCGGTAGCTTCGGCTAGTTTCACCAATCTAAAGAGACCAAGTAGAGTATACTTGACCTTATTAGAAGAGGCTTCCCTAACGTACTATCATCTCACCGCCACCCAATACTATGTTGTTCAAGTTTCAATTATTCTTTTTCCTATAGCCGTTCTAATATATGCATAAAATTTAAATATGAATGACATGTCATATATTTAAATGAAATAGCAAATGCATGACATGACAATTATGCATGATTCAAACAAGTCAGATCATTTTATTTAAGTTTCAAATGATGTATCAAATTCCCGATTTGATACATGTCGTGTGAACCCGCGAATATGTCAACCCACTTTGACATATTTAATTTTATTAAATTAATTGTTGCGGTTTAGGTAAGGTTTTAGTTTAGTTCGAGTTTAAGTTATTTTGGATTCAAGTTAACTAAAAATTAATTTGAAGTATGAAATTAATTGATATTGAATTAATTTAAGTTGAATTTAATTTAGATTTAAATTTATTCAATTAAATTTATTTGACTTAATTAATTGAATTAATTTTAAGTTTGAATTAATTTAAGTTAAATTAATTAAGATTTAATTCGAATTAAGTTGAATTAATTAAGATTTAAATTTAATTAAGATTTAATTTGAATTTAATTAAGATTTAATTTGAATTTAATTAAGATTTAATTTGAATTTAATTAAGATTTAATTAAGATTTAATTTGAATTTAATTAAGATGTAATTTGAATTTAATTAAGATTTAATTTGAATTTAATTAAGATAAAATTTGAATTTAATTAAGATTTAATTTGAATTTAATTAAGACTTAATTTGAATTTAATTAAGATTTAATTAATTTGAATTTAAAATTTAATTAATTCAAATTTGAATAATTTAGATTTAATTAATTTGAATTTAAAATTTAATGATTAATTAATAATTGTGGGGGTTAAATTCATTATTTTCATTATTTCGAAAATTTCTTTTTCATCTTTATCTTTCTTTTCAAGTTTTTCTAATAATTCGGATTTATTTGAACTTTGTAATTTTTATTAATTATGGTCATGATCTTATATAGTTCCATATCCTCCTTATCCTCAAAATTATGTCTTTCGGTATCCTCAAAGTAGGAGGAGTAGTTTGGGCCACTAGTTAAAGTTTTGTAATAACTTTCAAGATCATCTATAATTAAGTTATTATCGAGGAGAATTTTATCTTCAAGACTATCCTCAGAATTATCCTCAGCCATATCTTCAAGAAATTCTAGATTATCCTTAAGATTTTCAAAATATATTTTTGGATTATCCAAGAGGATAATTAAATCATTATCTAACGAATCATCCTCAACTTATCCTCAAAAATAATTTTAGGATTATCTTCATAATTATCTTTACTAACTTCAGAGTTATCTTCAGAATTATTCTTAAGATGTTCAAATTTGAATTCTGAGTTATACAACGGATTTTCAAATTTAAATTCATAATTATCTACAGGGTTTTCAAATTTGAATTCAAGATTATTCTCAAGATTTTTGAATTCAGATTTATCCTTAGGATCTGAATTAAAATTATCAGATTTATCTCAATTAAAATTATGATAATTTATTTTAGTAATTGCTAAATTAATGTTCTGAATTAAATAATTAATTTTTGAAATTTTAGTCATGTCTGTTTTTTCTAATTTTTCATGCAAAATATTTATTTTACTATGCAGTAAGTCTAATTTATCAGAAAAATTAACTGAATTATCTAAAGACAGTGCAGGAATTTATAAACTTTTGGAACATAAATCTTACGTACCTTTGCCGGACATTTATTTTTGTAGTGTCCGTTCTTCTCGCATTTGAAGCATCTGATATGGTTTTTATCTCTTCGGACTCCTGGCACTGGTGTCTCCTTTACTGCCGTTGATGAACGATTTTTACGAGTAGGGCACTGATTTTTATAGTGCCCTCTCTCCCTGCATGTGAAGCATATAACATGGAATTTAAAATTTGACATTTAAAATTAAATTATACCTGATTCACCCCTGGGCTCCCCCTCAACTCCTGGCGTCGTTGCTCCGTCGGCGGTTAATTCGGTGAAGAGCGGCTCGGCTCTGATACCAATTGTAGGACCGGTGCCGTCGATAGAGGGGGGGTGAATATCGACCGTAAATCTTTCGTTGAAAACATGGATCGTTCTAGACATAGAATATTAATAGCACAACGGAAATGTAAATAAAAAAACAAGACAGGGACACAGCGGGATTTTTACTTGGTTCCCGACGCCCCAGGGTCAGTACATCCAAGGCCTATGCACGGGAACACCCGTCCACTATTGGTCTCCTTCCCGGACTTTCCGGAGGCGGAGAAACACGACTTACAGTGCAAGTTTACAATCAAAGGATAAATAAAATTAAGTGCGGAATAAACTAAAAGCAAACCAACAAGACAAAGTTTGAAGCTCGGCCGATCTGGACCTCTGAGGTGCCGCGCACATCCTCCTGGAGCCTCCCGGTCGTAGAGCCTCGTCTCTAGCGCATTGTCGTCGGTCAGAATGCTTGGAATGGTACTTGGCAGTTGATTCTGAAGCAGAGGGGTCGAAGCCCCTTATATAGGCCTCCTAGGGGCGCCCTGGACGTTGGGGACGCCCCGGAAGACTCGGTCAAACTTTATCCCTGCGCCTATCTCACCGCAGCTGATAACAGCTTTGACCAGAGCAACCCCAAACCTTCTGGGCGCCCTCATGGAGGCTTATCTATGTTTCTGACACGAAACAACATAAACAGGTTCGAACTCGGGCGCCCTGGACGCTCCGGGCGCCCCTGACGCTCCGGGCGCGCCGGTCGCTCCGGGCGCCCCGGGCGCCCCGGACGCCCCGGGCGCCCCGGGCGCCCCGGGCGCCCCGGGCGCCCCAGACGCTCCGGGCGCCCCGGACAACATAAACAAATTCGAACCTGGGCGCCCCGCACGCTCCGGGCGCCCCGCTTGATACCTGTTCTGCCTGCTTCACCAAACTGCCTGTTTTAGCTTTGTCTGGGGGCACCCCCACTGTTGGGGGTGCCCTGGATGAATGGGGGCGCCCCAACACTGGGGGCGCCCCCAACACTGGGGGCGCCCTGCTTAGGGCCTCCAACATGTTGCTTTGTCTTCCAATCTTGATACCTGCAAGATACACAAACACAAAGCACATATACATGTAATATTAGCATTAAGGACTTGGTTCGGACTTCGGATCTCCACGAAACCCTAGGTCGAACCGGCACAAGTTCCCATCCCCGAGAACTTGCCCTTCACCTACTCCTTTCAGGAGACGGTTGCCACCCAGCCTTTCGGGTGGACTTTTACTTAGCTTCCGATACCTTCGGACCTCGAGACGCCCAAACCCTGACCCGTCTCTACTCCTGTCCTTAGTCATCACTCAGCTAAGTTGCTCAGTCCCTTGGACCAAGACTTCATTACCTAGCTGTCCTTCGCCAGCTGCCTAGCAGCCCTTCGCCAGGTCTTCATTCCCTAGCAGTCCTTCGCCAGGTGCCTAGCAGGCCTTCGCCAGGTCTTCTTTGCCTAGCAGCCCTTCGCTAGGTGCCTAGCAGTCCTTAATTAGGTCTTCTATGCCTAGCAGCCCTTCGCTAGGTGCCTAGCAGCCCTTCGCCAGGTCTTAGGGTATCGATACCTAGCAACCCTTCGCTAGGTGCCTAACAGCCCTTCGCTAGGTCTTAGGGTTTCAATGCCTAGCAGCCCTACGCTAGGTGCCTAGCAGCCCTTCGCTAGGTCTTAGGGTTACGATACCTAGCTTAACTTGGACATTTCTTCAACTTAGGTTACTTCTCTCTTACTCCTCTTTGTCTGTTCAGTGTATCACTGATTTAAGTATATTGTCAAACATTAAAATACTTAAAGGAGAACATCATTGATGCAACTTGCACCAACAAAAACCAGTATGGAATTCTGATAGGAATGGATCAAACCTAGTGGAAGAAGATTTGAGATTACATTTAAACAGAATAAAGGAAAAAGATATGGCTTCGGCATATTTTGGCACGCAAGATGAAAAGGTGACTCTAAAACAAACGAGGAAAAAGAAATGGATATAGAAAAATAATATCTCAAATCCTTTTGGTAATATGCAAAACGTAAATGGAGGTGCTGTTAATCAATTTCAACCTTTGGCTGGTTTGGAAGAGGAGGATCAAGATGAAATGGGGATTGCTGATGATTTTGATGGAAATGGTAATGGTCAAGAAGGTGAAAATAGAGAGGCACCAAATGTTAATGTGCAGGAAAAAACGGAAGATAAGGGTAAATATTTAGATGTATCAACTTCAAGGGAAAGTGGGCAAGTGCCATGCAAAAATGTTCAAAGCAAGAAACAAACAGTGACTATTAGTAATCCGCAATTTGGAGGGGTAGACAATGGTACAGATAAGTAGCAATATGATCTACTTTCGGCAAAAGAGTCTATTGCAGCAGGACAACAAACAGAAGATGGAAATTCTTTGGCAGTTGAAATGTCTCACCTTGTATTTCCCTATGAGCCTTCACAGACAGAGAACAATCCAATGGATGACTTTGATAAGGAGGAAGATGAGAGTCTTTGGGGGGAGCAAGAAGAACCAAATGAGTCTGAATTTTCAAAATCATTTGAGGAAGAGGAAGATTCGGACAGTATGAATGAAATGCACAGATCATCTTATGATTTGGCTACTAGTCCAAGTAAGAGAAAGAGGCAAGGGGTTGTGGATGTGGCTATGGTGAATCAAAGAACTACCAGGGGCAAAGCTGTGTCGAGAGGACAAGGGAAGTTTAAAGCAACAAAACCTCCTAAATCTTTGGATGTTTCAGACAATTTAAATGTGAAAGAATCTGAGCAATTGCCAGGGGTTTCAGCAGGCTTTATAAGTACATGCAAAGGTAAACAACTCCTTAACTCTGTTTATATGCCTGCAGAAGACCGAAGGGTAACTAGGAGCAAAGCTCAAATATAGAAGGCTACTTCCTCATCACATTTTTAAATGGCAGGCATGATATGGAATATAAGAGGGTTGGGTAACCTTGCATCTTTGCGCAGAGTTCATTTCTTAAAGAAGTTACACCACCTGAATTTTTTAAGTATTCTTGAACCTTTTGTTGATCTGGATGAAGCCTTTATTACTAGATGTTTAGGTTTTGAAACTGCTATTTCCAATTGTTCTGGTAAAATTTGGTTTATGTTTGATGCTAATATTAAATGTGTAGTTCTACTTGATCATGATCAGTTTCTACATATGGAAGTCTGCTCCTCTACTTTTCCTATCAAAATGCTAATAACTGTTATCTACGCCAAGTGCAATCAAGTGGAGAGAGCAATCCTTTGGGAGAAATTATTGGAAATCAGACCGGATGACAATGAATTCTGGCTAGTATGAGGTGATTTTAATGTTATCTCTAACTCAAATGTGCATTCTAAAGGTTTTCTTTCCAAGCTGGGGCCGGTACAAGATTTCAATGATTTTCTATTGATAGCTAGGTTGTTGGATGCTGGTTTTGTTGGTGATAGATTTACATGGAGGAATAATAAAATTTGGAAGCGTTTGGACAGAGTTCTTATATCTTCTTCCTGGAATGCTCATGAATTTTCAGTGCGTATAGAGCATCTAAGTCGGGCTTGTTCAGATCATTGCCCTCTTCTTATTACCTTTCCAGAATTTTCAAAACCAGTTGCTTCATTTAGATTCCAGAACATGTGGATTAAACACCACAATTTTTTGCAAACGGTTAGACTCAACTAGTTGCTACCGATTGCTAGTTATGGGCTGAAGAAATTGCAATCCAAATTAAGAAGACTTAAGAAGCACTTGAAGTGGTGGAATTGGGAAGTCTTTGGTGATATACATGATAACATAATGAAAGCAAAAGAAGGCTTTGCGGCAGCAGAAAGAGCCTATGATTTAAACCCTTCGGAAGCCAATAAAATTGACAGAGCTCAGAAACAAGCTGTGCTATTCAAAACGCTAAATATGGAAGAAATTTTTTGGAAGCAAATAGCTGCTGTGAAGTGGGCAGTGGAGGGTGAAAGGAATACTAAATTCTTTCACGGTTTGGTTCAAAAAAGAAGAATGGTAAACAAGATTTTCCGAATATGGGAAGAGGGAGTTTGCTTAGATAAATCAGAGCAAATATACTCCTCAGCAGCAGTTTACTTTGAGAAGCTGTTAACTGGAGAGGACTATAATTGTCACGGTGCTAATTTTGATCATATGCCAGCATTAGTTAATTCTGTTGATAATGCTGGCCTTATTGCATCTCCAGACATGGAAGAGATAAGACAAATCATATGGGGTGTGTCAAAGAACAGTGCAGCGGGTCCAGATGGATTTTCAGCAGAATTTTATATGGCTTGCTGGGAAATTATCAAAGAGGATATTCATGAAGCAGTTCTAGACTTCTTTCAAGGCAGCTCAATGCCAAAAGGTATGGTGGCTACTACAATAGTACTAATTCCCAAGGTGGATAATGCGCAGCAATGGAAAGACTTTAGGCCTATTAGCCTATGTAATGTTTCAAACAAAATAATTTCTAATTTACTATCTACAAGGATGAGTCATATCATGGATAAAATTATTTCATCTTCACAGAGTGGTTTTGTGTCAGGTAGATTGATTTCAGATAATATCTTGTTGGCACAGGAGTTCAACCACAAGTTGAACTATCACGTGAGAGGTGGCAACTTAATTCTAAAATTAGATATGGCAAAAGCATTTGACAGGGTTCAATGGACTTTTCTCTTTAAAGTTATGGAGGCTTTTGGGTTCTCGAGTGCCTTTATTGGGCTTATTGGGCGTTGCATCACTGAATGCTGGTTCTCTGTTAAAGTCAATGGCCACTTAGCTGGGTTTTTTCATTCTAAGCGAGGACTGAGGCAAGGTGACCCTGTATCCCCCTTACTCTTTATTATCTTGCAGAATTTCTATCCAGAGGTTTGGACAATTTATTTAGTAAATTCCCGCAACTCTATTTCTCTTCAGGGTGTGACATAAAGCTTTTACATTTAGCCTATGTTGATGATATAATGATTTTAATAAATGATTCAGTTAACAATGTGAAACGGGTCAAGAAAGTTTTAGATGAATATGAAATATTTTCAGGTCAAGCCATCAATGCGGGGAAGAGTATGTTCTATCCTGCTAAAAGTATTACAAACGTCAGAAAGAATGTGATTGCTTCTGTTACTGGGTTTTCAGAGGGGAGTTCTCCTATCTTATATCTAGGTGTTCCAATTGCTGCTGGGAATCGAAAGATAAGCCACTTTCAACCCTTAATTGAGAAAGTAAGGAAGAAGTTCCTTGGGTGGAATATCAAGAGACTCACGCATGGTGGTAGGTTACTTCTTATACAAAGTATTTTATCCTCGCTTCCTTTTTATACTTTACAGGTACTCCATCCCCCATTATCAGTGCTGCATCAAATTGAAATGTTGTTTGCTAATTTTTTCTGGGGAATGGCAAACTCCAAAAAGAACACACTTTTTGCCACAGCTACTGCAATAATGCTTTGGATCAGATTTAGAGAGCAAAAAATTCTATGGGCATTATTTTTTATCAAAAATGTATTCCGGAACAACAACACCAAGTGTTGTATCAGCAAATTGGAAATGTTCCCCGTGTTGGCGTCGGCTGATAAAAATACGTAGCTTAGCTAAGGAAAATATTGGATGGATTATTGGTAAAGGGGAACTGAAATTTTGGTTTGATACTTGGCTTAATCAAGGTCCACTATATAAATCATGTGAGATAGTTGGCAATCCTAATTGTAAGGTTTCGGATTTCTTTAGCAGCCAGGGATGGGATACCTCTAAATTGCAGAGTATCTTACCAACTGAGATTGTAGAGGAGGTTAAGAGGACTGTAGTGCCCTCCTTGGAGGAAGACACAAGCCATACGCTGGGCTCTTTGTGCAGTCAAGACAATATTGTTTGGACACCCACAGTAAATGGCAAATTCTCACTTAAGTCTGCTTGGAACAGCATAAGGAATGTTCAAGAATCCAGGGGATATGGAGAGCCTACTGGAGTAAACTGCTTTATCCAAGCATTTCGATTTTCATATGGAGATTTCTGCGGAAAAGATTGCCAGTAGATGAGGTTTTACAACAAAGAGGGTTGCATCTAGCTTCTAAATGCCAATGTTGTGCTTCCATGGAGACTTGGGATCACCTGTTCTTTTATGGAGCGGTTGCTAGAGAGACTTGGAGGCATTTTGCGCAGTTGTTCGGTGTGGATAGATATCAAATCTTAGAAAGTTGGAGGAAAACTCTGCCCTGGATGAATGATGGTCATATTAAGGAGGCTATACCTTTCTTAATTATTTGGAACCTATGGAGCGCTAGAAATGACTCAAAGCATAGAGGAATCAAACCGATTGCAAACAAAATAATTTGGAAGATTAACTATTATATACAATTAGGTATGACAGCGGGACTGATTAAACAGAAGCACTGGAAAGGATGCAGAGATGTAGCACAGGCTTTGGGTTTTCAAATTAAAAATACTGTCAGAACTACTATCTCTATGGTGCTGTGGAGGAAACCAAAACATGGATGCTTTAAGTTGAATACAGATGGCTGCTCCAGAGGGAATCCAGGGCCTGCTTCATATGAAGCTATCATCCGAAACCATGAAGGCCAGATTATCCTAGCAAAGGTTGGAGTGATTGGCGTTGGATCAAATGTAGAGGCAGAATTAACTGCAATTCAGATGGGCCTGGAATTATGTGTGAGTAATCTTTGCTTTCCAGTTTGGCTTGAGTCGGATTCGATAGTTGCCTTGAAGATCCTACAATCCTCATCTTTCCCATGGGAACATCGCAATTTGATCTTAAAAATCAGATGTATTCTGAGGCATTACCGGGTCTAGTTCTCTCATGTGTATAGAGAAGCCAATGCAGCTGCAGATCATCTTGCTAATCAAGCTTTCACCTTCCCTGTGGACAGAATTCTGGCATCTACAGAGATAGATAAAACCCTCTTTGGCATCTGTAAATTGGAAGAGTTTGTCTACCGTATGTCAGAATTTCCAGGAAGCCAAGGTAGTCCGCTAAAGATATGATAAAGTGCTAGACAGATGGAAAGCGCAGCAGTTTCTGTACTAATTTTGCATAAGGTTTTTGCATTGGACTAATAGTTATCAGTGCAAGATCAGGGAGTTTTCAGGGAATTACTGCCTTTGGCTGATTTCCTGGAACTGCCTCCCTGCCTCGCAGATATGTTGATCTGAACTATTGCTTTTAGTTAATTTTCTTAGATGCATTCATTTTCCCAGTGTGATTTGTGATTTTCCAGGGCATTATGTGATTTTGCTCTAGGAGCCCTGCTATGGGAAGCTGGCTTTTGTAAGTGATTCAAATGTGCCGAGTTTCCAAATGTGCCAAGTTTTGCTGAAATGGGTTCAATTGGAACATGTTCTCTCTGAAGTTGTTATATATATCTCAGTTTCATTTCAGAAACCTCTTGTCTATGAAAAGGAATCTTATTGTTAATGGGGAAGGCCACTGGAAAAGGAAACTTTTCATTCATAAAGAGCTAGCAGATTTCTCAATACGGCCAGATATCTTACAGTTATTTCAGAAGTCTTTTGTCTATGGAAAGGAATCTTATTGGTTTCCTGATTTTTGGTTTCTCAGAATACTAGCATACAAATTGTGGAAGCTTTAAAATGTGCCAAGTTTTCAAATGTGCCAAGTTTTGCTGAACTGAATTCAAGTGGAACATGATCAAGTGCTATATATCTCAGAGTCTATTTCAGAAGCTCTATTCTATGGAAAAGGATCTTATTGTAATAGGGAAGGTTACTGGCAAGTTTCTACTACTACTTCTCTGATTTCCCCGAACAGAAAACTTTTCATTCATAAGAGATTGCGGAACTTTCTCAATGTGGCTCGGTTTCCTGATCTCTAGTTTACCAAGAAACTGATTCCTGATATTTTAGCATACAAATAGAGAAAGCTATATTCTTCTAATTTTTTTTCTGGTGTGCCAAGTGATTCCTTGCCAAGTATTGTGTGCCAAGGTTCCAGTCAAATGGAAAGGATCAAGACTGTATAATGGGGAAATAACTAGCAAAAGTTCTACTATAAAAAGGTTGTCTAAGCAGCAGCCTGTTGGTTTTAGGTTTCCAAAAATGCCTTGAGAATCTTTAAGGTTTGATGATGTTTTGACTGCGGGTCTTTGAGGTTAACATCTGTGGGTTTCTTTTCAAGTTAAATAGAGTATCTAAAGTATCAAATGTGCCAAGTTCTTTTTGTCTGAGATGCATAAGAGCTTGGTAGAGTAGATATAAATGCTATTTCCTGATTTCAGGATCTCAGGAAATCTGATTGTGAAGTTTTAGAATACACGAAGAGGAAAGATGTTTTAGTTTCTCTTCCTATTGGCTTCTTTTGCTGTTGTTTGATTTTGCCGCATACTGTTATGGGCATCAGTAAATTGTTCAGAGTAAATATTCAATAGAATTTGAAGCAGGAAGGTACTGGAATTAATCTGATGCTTCAATAGAATTTGTTGCTTGAAGATGTCTGAGAAGATCTCCTCACCACGGGAGGGGGAAGCCACTAGAAGAATCAGTTGGAAGATGTTTTCCGGCACTGGCTTTTGGCTTAAAAGGGGTCTGGCTAATATTTTGAATAGACTATATAGTTAGCCAGTTTTTCTCCTTTATACCTTTTGGAATACTTGTAAATCAAACAAATCTTTGTATCTCTATATTAGAAGGTTAGGTCTGGTCCCCCTTCTAATATGGATTTCTTTCTCAGGAATAAGATGTTTTCTTTTCCTTAAAAAAAAGTACATTGAGTAGGACCAAAACCCGAGGTTATCCAATTTGTACTGACTCGATAATTGGATAGGACCTCAAGTTTATATTATGGAGTACGATCCCTTAATCCCGATATAATAACGGACATATATTATTAATTATTATTTCTTTGATTCACCAAAGGGCGAGATCTATTCTGTTAGATCGATAGGCCTGGTGAGTTAGGAGATAATATTAATAAAATGATGTGCTGTTGATTATTGACGGAATCCGTGTCCTGGTGAGTCGGGTTGATGATGCCCCCTTATGAGCTCGAAAGGTTCATCATGTTAAACCCTACAGGTGGATTTGATCCGACATGATGATAAGGTCGAGTGGTACTAGTCAAGGACTCAAAGGTTAATTAATTTGAATTGTCAGTAATTTAAATTAATTAACGGACATTCGATATCTTAAACATGGGGGAATGGACAACTCGTAGTATGTGGAGCCCATATGAAAAATGGGGGTTGGTGAGGAAGTTCAATTAAGATCCTTTAGTGGAATGAATCTTAATTAATGGATCGGGTTTAGATCCATTAGTGGGCCAAGATCCAACTCCTCCTCCTGGTCCCTACCTTATCCCTATAAATATCCTATGAGATCAAGAAACCAGGGCTTAATGAATTAATCCAAAAACTCAAGGCTTGGCTTTTCCCTTCTCTCCCTCTCTCCTAGGGCAACCAGCACAAGATGAAGGAAGAGAAATCTCTCTTCCTTCTTCAAGCCTCTCTTTCTTGTTTCTTGGCACAAGGAGGATCCTTTCTTCTAGTTGTGCTTGGTGGAAACCTGAGAAGGAAGACCTGGTGGGTGTTGGTAGCTTGGAGAGGGCGTTTGGACGCCGGCAGGTGGGATTGACGGGCGGCAACGACAGCTTTGGGGAGGAAGAAGAAGGCTGTGTTCTCCTCTTCTTCTTCGGCTATTTCTTCATCCTTCTTAGCTCCTCCTCAGTCCCTTGTGGCCGACGCTCGACTGTGGCGGTGGTGCTCGGCGACGCTTGGTGGTGAGGAAGGAGGCGCCGGCGGTAACCCTAAGTCTAGGGTTTTGTTGGGTGCAAGTAAAGGAGAAGGAGAGGGATTAATTTGGTTGCCTTGGTGATCTCGGTTCACGGTAGATCGTCGCCCACACGACGTCCGTGAAGGGGGGGGGACATAAGGTAGAAGACCATGAGATGATGGGAAAGGTATAACCCTTTCCAAGCTCCATTCATTATCCTTATGTCAATATTGTGCTATGTTTACTAACCTCGTCATTTCATGTGTGTTAGTTTATTAATTTGATTTCGTATCATAGTTGTTAATTAACTAACTGGACCCCGACCATAAACACAAAAGTCGGCAATCAACTCGTCGCCTTTTCCGCGGTCGAACGGTCGAGCAAATCACAAGGCCGATTTTGGTAATTGGCTGAGTTGTGATTTGGATCGTTGGATATGACACGAGATGGTCGTAGGGAGACGGGTCTCCATTCAGATTAATTTTTAATCTGTAGACATGGAGAGGTCTCTCGGATCGACCGAGTATTATCTTAGGAAACCCGCCAAGCCATACCCAACAATTGATATCAGAGCTAAGGTTTCCGGCTTTGTGTGTTTAGGATTGGTTAATTTTTACATTTTCATACATTTTATTTTTCTTAATGATGCGTGGATGTCCATAGGCTAACTTTGTGTTGCAGGCACGAGATTCGAACTTCATGGCCAAAATATTTGTTGTATGATGGCTATGCAAATTTTTGTAATTAATTAATCTTCGGGGTTGACGAGGCTAGGTATTTAATTTTTGTAATTAAATACGACACATGTTTAGCCGAGCCTTTTATTTACAATTGATCTAGAATTCATGTACACTCCTTTGTGGAGTATAGGATCGATGATGTAAATAATTAGCTAGTCATTTCGGCTCAGAGATCCCTTAAGGTTGCTTGCGCAGAAGGAAGGGAGGAGCGGACGAAGTGACGATACGACTTGAGGTGTATTAGAGACCAAGGGCCATGAAAGTTGGAAAATCTAGGATTTTCTTTATTTTTCATTTTATTGGTTATGTGCTTGGTTGTGTGGTTGTGCTAGTAAAATTCCTCGAGATAAATTACTAAGTGGGAGACGGACCCTAAGGGTCCCACGACTTCCATTACAATTCGACAAGTGATGCGAACAAGTCTGCGTGTCGGCTCTGAGTGCCTTCCTCCCCATCGGATGGACTTGTTCTGCGGATCACTGGGTCGAAAAAACTATAGAAAATTATTAAAGAGCGTGTGTACTTCCCCATCGGAAGGCACATAATCGGAAATAATTTTCTTAGTGTCATGTAATGATGCACACTTAGATGCGAATAATAGTATCCTCCCCATCGGAGTCACTGCTATTATTTTGTAGAGCCGAAGTAGACCAACTATTGATCTTACATGTCAAAAAGTTAGGTTGACAAGATAGTATGATTAATGGGTAAAATCTCCTCTTGCGAATGAAGGAATTCGTATATGTCCACACCATCGTGGCATGCGAATTTCTCGGTGTATAGGGGTGTTGGTTGATTTCGAAAATTAATTGTTCTGAGGAATCAATTTAATTTCGATTTCTAATGTAGTGTATGTTGTGATTCTCAGGTTTTTCATAATGGCCTTTATCCTACTAGCAACAATTCTTAAGGATAATAAACTTACTGGCCCAAACTACATAAACTGGAAGAGGAACCTTGACATTGTCCTCAATGCTGAAGAGTACAAATTTGTACTTTTCGAGGATTGTCCGGAAAAGCCTAGAGAGGACTCTGGTGAAGAGTTGAGGGAGCATTACAAGAAGTGAAAAAAGGCAGATGAGATGGCGCGGTGCTACATTCAGGCATCTATGTCGAATGTGCTGCAATATCAGCATCAGGCCATGCCCACTGCTAGTGACATGATGCTGAACCTCAAAGATCTCTTCGGGCACCAAGGTCGAGCTGCTAGGCAAACCGCGATGAAGAGTCTAATGATGACTGTTGATGCAGTTTGACCCTGATTGTTATTTTAGTGTTGACACTGATTTTAGTTTAGGTTAATGAGATGATTGAGATTAAGTCCTGGTCAGGAACTAGGTGAAGTGGAAAAGACCTAGTGGGACTAGGCATACCTAGTGAGAAGCTAGGTTGGATAAAATCCTGGCCTGGAGGGCTAGGTCCTAGCTTGAGAAGCTAGGTTGGATGAAATCCTGGCTTGGAGGGTCAGGTCCTAGCGTGGAGAGCTAGGTTGGATGAAACCCTAGCTTGGAGGGCCAGGTCCTAGCTTGGAGGGCTAGGTTGATGAAACCCTGGCTTGGAGGGCCAGGTCCTAGCTTAGAGGGCTAGGTTGATGAAACCCTAGCTTGGAGGGCCAGGTCCTAGCTTGGGAAGCTAGGTGATTGAAATCCTGGTGAGTGAAGCTAGGTCCTAGCTTGGAGGGCTAGGTTGAAGTCCCGGTGAGTGAAACTAGGCACGGAGTCTTGGTCCGAGGGACTGAGTACGAGTCAGGGGAGGCTGGGAGCCAGTTCTCTTGACTTAGAGTGGGTTTGACCTTG
This sequence comes from Boesenbergia rotunda, assembly GCA_024364735.1. NCBI lineage: Eukaryota > Viridiplantae > Streptophyta > Magnoliopsida > Zingiberales > Zingiberaceae > Boesenbergia > Boesenbergia rotunda. The sequence continues at coordinate 192,788 of JAGFNQ010005153.1, read as the reverse complement.
CCTGGATCGGTCTGGTGACCGATCAGGGAAGTTGGCACGGAGTTCCCTCGTGGATCGGTCTGGTGACCGATCAGGGAGGTTGGCACGGAGTTCCCTCGTGGATCGGTCTGGTGACCGATCAGGGAGCATACAATGACTTTGGCAAACCTAATGTTCGGCTCCTGATCGGTTTGGTGACCGATCAGGGAGCTTACAGTGACTTTGGGAACCTTACTGCTCGGCTCCTGATCAGTCTGGTGACCGATCAGGGATACTATTCAGATCATTCTGGTGATCGATCAATTGTCGCAGGTTTCTCACTATAACTGATCAGGCTGGAGCCTGATCGGTCAGGAAGTGTCCTGATCAGTCCCCAGACCGATCAGGCCACAACCTGATCGGTCTGGTGATCGATCAGGGGTGTCGCAGAAAGAAGCTAGAGGAAACCCGGCTGGTGCTGGATCGGTCTGGTGACCGATCACCAGAAGGTCACGATTTTGGGTTTCTCACTGGGGACCGATCAGGCTGGAGCCTGATCGGTCTGAACCCATCCTGATCGGTCTGGAGTCCCTCTGATCGGTCCGGTGATTGATCAGTAGCTGGCAGCTTTAATTCAAAAACGCTGTCAGATTTCTGATTGCGTTCTGTTTCTCTTCTGATCACCACTGATATGTTCTGATGATTTGATCTTTTGTTGATTTACTGTTCTAATGAGCTGCTAAGTGTGCAGATGAATCAAGTTTACACAAGGAGAGTCAAACAGAGGCTTTTGCTACATCAGGTTTGGCAGGGATCCATCTCAGGTTGCAACGGATGCTGGCGCTGCTGGAGCTGATGACTGGGGCTCGTATGAGGGAAGCTCAGGGAGTCCAGGAGAGCTCAGTGGTAGGTGGGCAGTTGCAGTTGAGCAGCTGGGAGCTGCAGAGAGGTGGCTGTGACCTGGCGATCAGTGGGAGAGGCTTAAGGGCTTGGTAGCGATGAAGCCTTAGTAGAACACTTGATCACTTTTCTGGTTCTGGCGACAAACTGCTTCTCCATCTGTTGTGCACTACTTTGAATCTTGAAGCAACTGAAGCTTACTCTTTGAGTGATCTGTTGATCCACGACTTGAGCATTGAGAAGAAGCAGAGAGCTTGGCGAGTCCATTAGCAAGGCACGATGAGCAGGGAGTTCTTGCGTGAGGTTTGTGCTGAGTGGAGCTCGGGGAAAGAGTTCTCTTGTGTTTCTTCTGTCCTAAGTGCTCTGTAAGCCTTCTTATGGTTCTTGTGCTTATTTCCATTATTCTGTTGAACCCGCTGTGGAGAGGTTACTCCACCGAGAAGGAGGTTACATTTGATATCCGAATTTTCGGGGCTTGATCTGCCGATGATCAAGGGATCACCCACCTCATGGGCACGCTAAGGAGTAGGGGCAAGTTATCCTCGAACCTTGTAAACCCTCATTGTTAGCGTTTTTGGATTGCTTTTCATTTCTACAGTTCTACTTTGTTTTGCATTTCTTCCGCTGTGCTACTAACCCTTGAAGTGCAGAAATCTGTTAAGTGAAAGCGATTTTTGTGTCTGGTTATATTCACCCCCCCTTTCTAGCCATCCAAGTTCCAACAAGTGGTATCAGAGCTTGGGGCTCTGTTCAAGCGGCTTAACATCCGAGAGCTATCAACAATGGCTTTGAGAGAAGGCTTTAGCACCACCCGACCTCCCTTCTTTGATGGATCTGATTTTCAATATTGGAGGTCTCGCATGGAGTACTACCTCAAAACCGACATTGGAATGTGGTTCTCCGTAAAGGAAGGCTTCATCCCTCGAAGAGATGCAGAGGTAAAAGAGTTGGAATATTCATGTTGGTCGGCTGAGTAAACCTGAAAAGGTGAAGCCGATGCGAAAGCAGTGGTGACCTTGCAATGTGGAATGAACAAGGATCAACTAATCAAGGTTGGTCCCTTTACAAGTGCAAAGGATTTGTGGAACAAGCTCATCGAGCTTCATGAGGGTACCCGAGACTCAAGAATAGCCAAGAGGGACTTGTTCCTCAATCAACTACAAAACCTCTCCATGAAGGAGAATGAAACGGCAAGCGAACTTCATAGTAAATTCAAAGAGGTATTGAATGGTCTCCACTCCATTGACGAAAAGGTCGAGAACCGCGACCTTATGAGGTATGTGTTAAAAGCTTTTCCAAGGAATGCCTTGTGGTCATCCATGGTGGATGCCTACAAGGTTTCTAAGGATTTATCAATTGTAAAATTAGATGACTTATTTTGTGAAATGGAGCTACATGAGATGGCTAACAAAGGCCCCAAGGAGAAGGGAATTGCCCTTGTTGCAGGGGAAAAGACCAAGAAGAAGGAGAAGAAGAAGGAGAAGGAAGTCTTTTCATCTTCATCATCATCCGAGTCCGAGTCCCAGTCCGAGTCCGAGGAGTATGGCAACGGGTCTTCTTCCTCCGAGATGGCAAACTTTGTTAGAAGAATGATGAGGAAGAGCCGACACTTCAAGGGTAAAGGTAACCCTAGTGAAGTTAAAATTGATAAGTCTAATGTTACTTGTTATGAGTGTAGCAAGAAAGGGCATATCAAGAAGGACTGCCAAAAACTCAAGAAGAAAGAGGAGAAATCAAAGAAAAAGAAGAAGGCCTTGAAGGCCACATGGGATGAATCATCCTCTAGTTCATCCGAATAAGAGAAGGAGGAGAAGAGTACACGCCATGTAGCACTCATGACCCTTGAAGATCAAGAGAGCAGTGATGAATCCATGGACTCATCAAATGCGACTTCATCATCTTCGGATGATGAAGAGGTAATCTCTCCCGAACTAGATAAATGTTATAGAGTTATTGCATGTTTAACTAGTTTGTTAAAGAAATCCAAAAAAAAGGTTAAATCATTGAAAGTTGAAGTAGAACATTTGAAATCCTCTAGGGATGAGGATGTTGATGATTTGCATGTAGAAATGTTATAAGATGAGAACAAATCATTGAAGAGTGAGGTTGAAAGACTCAAGAGTGTTCTTGAGAAATTCCCCACTAGCTCAAAGACTTTAGATATGATTCTAAATGCACAAAGGGTGGTTTACAACAAGGCCGGTATCGGTTACCGGCCTAAAGAACCATCATTTGTTTCCTTGATGTCTAGGACTGATGTTAGACCACTTAAGACTCCTAGGGTTCAAAAGAAAGTGGTCAAGGCATGAGTACCTAAGTCTTGCATAGTAGGTGTTTTAGGTCCCAAGATTTGGGTACCTAAATCTTCTATCTTTCGTATTGTGTAGGTCATGATTGAGGGGGAGGATCGATCAACTTGGTTCGTTGATAGTGGGTGCTCCAAACCTATGACCCGTGATAGATCCTTATTCACTACCCTTCAATGAAAAAGAAGAGGTAATGTTTCCTTTGGTAACAATGGTAGTCTTAAGGTTATAGGGATAGGAGACATTCAAATATCCGAATGTCTTAGGATTAAGAATGTCCTTCTAGTCAAGGGGAAGACATTTAATCTCCTAAATGTCAGTCAATTGTGTGATGCGGGTTACACAATTGATTTTCAATCAAGTCAATGTCTAGTTAGACAACATGACACCTTTGACACGGTACTAGTAGGCACAAGAGTAGATAACATTTACCAAGTTTCTTTTAAAAGTGCTACTAATGCTTTTGTTAAGTGTTTCATGTCAAGAGAAGATGAGTCTAATCTTTGGCAACGGAGACTAGCACACGTGAACATGAAGAATATCCGAAAATTGGCCAACAAGGGATTAGTTCGTGGCTTACCAAGCATCAAGTATGAAAAGGAAAAGATTTGTGATGCATGTCAAATGGGTAAGCAAACAAAATCTTCACATAAAGGTAAAAGCGTTGTAAGTACTTCTACCGCTTTGAATTTACTTCACATGGACTTGTTTGATTGTAGCACTATTATATCCTTGAATGGTAGTAGATATTGTTTTGTGATCATTGATGATTTTACTAGATATACATGGACATATTTTCTAAAATATAAGGATCAAACCTTAGATGTTTTTATTTTGTTTTGTAGAAGAGTTGAAAATGAAAAATCATCAACAATTAAAACAATAAGGAGTGATCATGGAGGTGAATTTCAAAATCAACGATTTTTAGAGTTTTGTCAAGAGAAAGGTTATAGACACGAGTTCTCCACTCCTAGAACACCACAACAAAATGGTGTTGTAGAGAGGAAGATGTTGGTGCAAAATGCACCCAAGTCAAACCTGTGTTTTGATATTGGCAAAATGGTTCAAAAGTTAAGGGTCAGTTGTTGTCTAACAAGTTTCTTGAGTGTACAGGAAAAGCCCTAGCAAAGGAATGCTAGGCACTGGCGAAGGACTGCCAGACAGGAAAAGCCCTAGCAAAGGACTCCTAGGCTCTGGCGAAGGACTGCCAGAATGGACAAACCCTAGCGAAGGAATGCTAGGCACTGGCGAAGGGCTGCCAGAAGAAAAGACCTAGCGAAGGGCTGCTAGGCACCAAGCGAAGGGCAGCTTGGCAACTCAAGACCTGGCGAAGGACTGCCGGGCAAAAGTCCAACTGGAGGAGCCGGTTGGCACCAGGTAAATTCTCCCGAGAGGAGTAGGTGAGGACGCGTTCCCCTTGAGGGAACATTAGGCGTCGGTTCGACCTAGGGCTCCATTTTGGAGACCAAAGTCAGAACCAAGACAGCTAAGGCTGTATAAACTAACATAATATTTGCTGTTTTGGACTAACCCTGGATGCAGGACCGAAGGACTGTGTATCTGCAGCTCAGAGAGCCTCAAAGGAGTGAGGCAGTAGCTGGGCAGGGCGCCCCGAAGTTTTCGGGCGCCCCCAGAGTCAACCCAAGTCAGCAGACCAAGAAAAAGCTCCGACAACAGCATTTCGGGGCGCCCCGGTTGTTCCGGGCGCCCCGCGCGCTCCGGGCGCCCCGCGTGTCGCGGGCGCCCCCAGTGCCACGCCGACTATCAGCTGCCCTCGCAAAGCCAAAGGATGAGGCTTTGACCGGTCAACCCGGGCGCCCCGCGCGCTCGGGGCGCCCCGGTCAAAGCTGATCCCGAAGATGAAGAGATCAGCCTTGACCGAAGCGATCACCGGATCGGAAGCCACGTGGGGGGCGCCCCCGTCGACCAGGGCGCCCCCAGGCCCTATATAAAGGGCCCTCGACCTCCTTCTTCACATGATCAATTGCTTCGACACTTCTGCGCTCTTCTGCTTCCGCGACACGCTCCAGAAATCTTCCAACTCAAGCTGACGACGTCCCGCTGCTCCGAAACTTCGATCTACACCGGACGTCGGTAACGAACAGCTGCATTTAAAGTTTACTAAACTGTTCTTGTTATAATCTGTCTTGTAAACTTTTACGAACTTATAGAATTGCCCACAGAAAACGGTCAACGACCGTGGGCCTTGGAGTAGGAGTCGACCCAGGCTCCGAACCAAGTAAACCGACTGTGTTTGCATTGTTCTGTTTTTCTTTTATTTCCGCTGCGCACCCGCTCTTTTTAAATCCGAACGATTTGCGACATTCACCCCCCCTCTATCGCATCTCTCGATCCAACAAGTGGTATCAGAGCGGGGAATTCAAACTTGGTGCAACCACCAGTTTGAAAATTTCTCGGATTTCTTTCGTTTTTCTCTCTCAATTTTTTTTTAAATTTTCGTTCGAATTTTTCTTTCAAGGTTGTGCAACACCCCTTGAAATTATCTTTATTTCTTTTCTTCCCGCACTACTAATCCAAGACCAAGTCTTGGAATATTCTTGTTTTTTTTGTTGTTTGTTATTTCAGAACAAATGACCATCCAAGAAGGCTTTAGCACCGCCAGACCTCCACTTTTCAGTGGAGAAGACTTTCCTTACTGGAAAAGTCGAATGGAGGTCCACCTGAAAACTCAGGTGGATATGTGGATAATCATCCAGTCTGGACTGATGATTCCCACAAATGCTAATGGCGTACCACAAAACTACTCAGAGTGGGACACTGCCCTCAAACGCAAGATTGAAGCTGACGCCAAAGCAACTCAGACCCTTCAATGCGGACTGACAAAAGAGGAGCTGAACCGCGTAGGCCCATTCAACAGTGCCAAGGAGCTATGGGCTAAACTGATTGAGCTCCACGAAGGAACTTCAGATACGAGGATCAGCAAACGGGACCTGCTACTGAACAAGCTCTTCACTATCAAAATGGCAGATAACGAGACAGCAGCCCAGCTCCATGCCAGAATCCAGGAATTGATGAACGGTCTTCACGCAATAGGTCACCAGGTTCAAAACCGTGATCTTATAAGGTATGCCCTAAACGCGTTCCCTAGGACCACCTTGTGGGCATCTATGGTAGATGCATACAAGGTCTCTAGGGATCTTTCAAAAATTAAGTTAGATGAGTTATTCTCTGAACTTAAACTGCATGAACAGACTAACTGTAATTTGGCCGAGAAAAGTATAGCCTTCTTTGCAGGGAAAACAGGAAGAATGACTAAGAAGAAAACTCAAGTTGAACCTGAATCTACCTCAGATTCAGAAATAGAAGATCAAGAAGGAGATCAATCTGAACTGGTCAGGCTAGCTCGAAGCTACTACAAAAAGTTGAAGAACCAAGCCAACACACAGAGAACAAGCCGAAGAAAGGATGAACCAGCTGAACCAGCAACTGACAAACACAAGCCCAACGTAACCTGCTACGAATGCAAAAAGAAGGGTCACTACAAGACTGAATGTCCAAGCCTAAAGGAGTCCAAAAGACCAAAAAGAAGAAGACACTCCAAGCAACCTGGGACGAGTCTTCCTCAGAAGAAGAAGAAGAAGCAGCCCAGTCCAATCTTCTTGCCCTGACCGCTTCGGATCAAATCGAGACTGTCTCAGACTCAGACCAGGACGACGGCAAGCTGACATTCTCCGACGACGGCGAAATAAGGGAACATAAAGATTTGGACCAATGGATGTTAGATAGCGGGTGCTCCAGACATATGACTGGGGACAAATTGAAGTTCACCAAACTCAAGTTCAAAAACCTGGGCTCAGTGGCATTTGGTAACAATGCTACACTCAAGGTAATTGGGTCAGGTAATATTGAACTTAAATCCAATTTCATTATTAAGAAAGTTCTATTGGTGGAAAACTTCAATTTTAACTTACTTAGCATAAGTCAGTTATGTGATTCTGGTTATTTGGTTACTTTCAACAATTCTAATTGCCTGATTAGAAAGCACAAGACTCAGAAATCATGCTTAAGGGCACTAGGAAAAACAATGTATACACTATAAATCTTCCCCTTATACCCAAATGCATGTTAACACAATTAGAACAATCAAAACTCTGGCATAGGAGATTAGGTCATACCAATCTAAGAACTATCTCAAAAATTACCCAACTTGGCTTAAACAAAGGTGTCCCTAAAATTAAGAATAATGAAAACCTAATATGTGAATCTTGTAATCAAGGCAAACAAACCAAGTCAAGTCACAAATTGATCCAATCTGATCAAACCCAAGCCACACTCGAGCTCCTACACCTTGACCTATTTGATTCACATGGAGCCAAGTCACTAAGTGGAAACCGATACTGCTTAGTGATAATCGATGACTACTCTAGGTTCACCTGGGTCAGGTTTCTAAAGACCAAAGATGAAACCCTGAACCTATTTAACAACTTTTGTAAATTAATTGAAAATCAAAATGATATCAAAATCAAAAGACTTAGGTCTGACCACGGGGGAGAATTCGAGAATCAAAGATTCGAAGAATTCTGCAAAGTAAATGGATATAAACACGAATTTTCGTGTCCTAGAACCCCCCAACAAAATGGCATAGTAGAAAGGAAGAATAGAACCTTACAAGAAGCTGCTAGGGCTATGCTCAATGAATTTGATCTACCTAACCACTATTGGGCAGAAGCAATTAGCACAGCTTGCTATATCTAAAATAGGATTCTGCTTAATAAAAGGTTAAATAAAACACCCTATGAACTTTACTACCATAGACTTCCAAACCTACACTATCTTAGAGTCTTTGGATGCAAAGTCCATATTCTTAATACCAAAGACTATCTTGGAAAATTCCAATCCAAGTCAAACCCAGGTATCTTTTTAGGGTACTCTACAACAAGTAGAGCTTATAGAGTCTACAACAAAACAACTAAGAAAATTGAAGAAACAACCAACTTAATATTTGATGAAGAAACTAACCCAAAATCTAATAATTCTGACTTAGCTTCATCAAATACTGATCAAGAAGATAACTCTGAAACCCCAATTGAACTCTTTAATGACTTAACAATTGAACCAACCTCTGAATCAGTTGAACCAACCAATGAACCCAGAACTGAACCTATTGGACCAGCTGGACCTGAAGCTGAGCCAAGTACTAGAAAAACCAAGAAACCCAGACTAAGTCACCCAGCTGACCAAATTGTAGGTGATCCAACCTTAGGAGTCAGAACTAGAGCTTCCTATAGAAATCTTAGTCAAATAGCCATGATTTCAAAGATTGAACCTAAGACTATTGAGGAAGCCCTACCTGATCCTGACTGGATCTTAGCCATGCAAGAAGAGTTAGCCCAATTTGAGAGAAACCAAGTCTGGGAGTTAGTACCTAAACCAAAGGGCAAATCCGTAATTGACACTAAGTGGGTATTTAGGAATAAGTTAAACGATCAAGGTGAAATAGTCCGAAATAAAGCCCGCTTAGTAGCTAAGGGATTCAGCCAAGTAGAAGGGTTGGATTATGATGAAACCTACGCCCCTGTAGCTAGACTTGAGTCTATTAGGATGTTACTAGCCTTTGCATCCCATAAAGGATTTAAATTATACCAAATGGATGTAAAGTCAGCCTTCTTAAATGGGCTTATTAAGGAAGAAGTTTATGTAGAACAACCCCCCGGATTTGAGGATATAGAAAAACCCGATCATGTCTACAAACTTAGTAAAGCCCTTTATGGGCTAAAACAAGCACCCAGGGCCTGGTATGAAAGATTATCCAATTACCTGATTTCTAAAGAATTCAAACAAGGTCAAATTGACCCAACCTTGTTTGTTAAAATTTTAGAAAAGAATATATTTATTGCCCAAATTTACGTAGATGATATAATATTTGGATCAACTAACTCTAAATTTCTAAAACAATTTGTAATAATAATGGAAAATGAGTTTGAAATGAGTTTAGTTGGGGAACTCAACTTTTTCCTAGGGTTACAAATCAAACAAACTAAGGATGGAAATTATGTACATCAATCTAAATATGCTAAAGAACTAATTAAGAAATTTAGAATGGATAACTCTAAAAGTATAAATACCCCAATGGCCACAAATGTGAAAATAGATAATGACCTTGATGGCAAACCAGTAGACCTAAAACTTTATAGAAGTATGATAGGAAGTCTACTATACCTTACAGCCAGCAGACCTGATATACTTTTTTCAGTAGGAATGTGCGCTAGGTACCAAACCTGTGCTAAGGAAACTCACTTAGCAGCCCTAAAACGAATTTTAAGATACATTAAGGGCACCCTAAATGTAGGGATATGGTACCCTAGGACTTCATCCTTTAAGTTGTCAGGATACTCTGATTCTGACTATGCTGGTTGTAAATTAGATAGAAAAAGTACAAGTGGAAGCTGCCAACTCTTAGGAAACAGCTTAGTAAGTTGGTGCAGTAGAAAGCAACACTGTGTTGCGTTATCCACAACTGAAGCTGAATATGTAGCCCTAGGAGAATGTGTAGCTCAACTCTTATGGATGATGCACACTCTTAAGGACTTTCAGCTAGACTACAATCAGACCCAAGTCAATATTGACAATATTAGCTCAATTAACTTAACCAAAAACCCAATTCAACATTCTAGAACCAAACACATAGAAGTAAAACATCACTTTGTAAGAGATCACGTAGCTAGGGGTGAAATAGTCCTTAAGCATGTAGACTCCAAGTCCAACCTAGCTGACATATTCACTAAACCCCTACCTGAATCTGAGATTAGCTCACTAAGAAGGCAGTTAGGGTTGTGCTTAGTAGAATAGAATCATTTGTTTTTTTTGTTTTAAAATGTTTCAAATTGATATTAAAATGGTGTTTATTTTAAAAAAAAAAGGTTTTTCTAACTTAATCTTAAAAAGTTTTACTCTGGTTTTAAAATTTTTTCTTGACTTAGTTTTATTTCAAAAACTACCCCCTTCAAAACTAGGGTTTTCTTCGAAATGGACTTAGCCTAGGCTCTAACCCTAGAATTGCATGCACCTATAGATCTAGAAGCCAGCATCTCACAAGCACCTTAGGGTACCTTGAGTGATAACCTAGAAAGAGTTGAGATGCTTATGTCTTTGCCTCAATTCAAGATGCCTTAAGTCAGTGCATCGGCAGTAATTGGGGCACTAAATGAACAGCAATCAGGTTAAGTGTCAAGTTTAGACAATCTAACTTGAACAATGCACTTAACTTGACTAACCCTAGCGAAAACTACTGTTTATAACAGTTAGTAAGTAGCTAATTGGGTTAGACAGGTCCCTAAAAGATTTAACCAGACTTAGGTCCTAGTTTGTTTCAGTACAGTAAATGCTTTATTTAATTATTGCAAATATTTCTTCTGCATTTTTTTTGATATATGTCAAAGGGGGAGAGGTGGAAAGGAAAGAGGGAACCCAAAAAGTTTTTTTCAAATGTTTTCCTTTATTCAAAAAAAAAGTTTTTTTTCAAATGTTTTCCTTTATTCAAAAAGTTTAACCTCAAAGTTAGAAATTCAAAGCTCAAATTTATCCTGTAAAAATTTCTAACTCTGAATTATTTCTAAGCTTAAAGCTTAATTTTTTGCTTAAAATTTCTAACTCTGAAGTGTTATTAATTTTTGCTCAAAATTATTCTTTGAAAATTTTCTAAGTCTGAAATTTTTCCAAAACTGAAAATTCTAAGTCTGAAGTTTTACCAAAACTGAAAACTTTCCAAAGTCTGAAATGTTTCTAAAACTGAAAATTTGTCTAAAGTTTTCTAAGCCTTCCAAACTTAGAACATCTTTTCAAAAAACTTAGCAAATTTCCTAACTTATTATCAAAATAAAAAATCTTCTAAGTACTTAACTCACATCACCTATTTTTGAAAAACCTAGGGGGAGATTTCTTCCAGGGGGAGGGAATCTAACTTAGGATTTCATTTTAGCATTTTTTTTCCTTAACTTTTTGAACTAGGTTGCCATATATCAAAAAGGGGGAGATTGTTGGTGCAGAATGCACCCAAGTCAAACCTGTGTTTTGATATTGGCAAAATGGTTCAAAAGTTAAGGGTCAGTTGTTGTCTAACAAGTTTCTTGAGTGTACAGGAAAAGCCCTAGCAAAGGAATGCTAGGCACTGGCGAAGGACTGCCAGACAGGAAAAGCCCTAGCAAAGGACTGCTAGGCTCTGGCGAAGGACTGCCAGAATGGACAAACCCTAGCGAAGGAATGCTAGGCACTGGCGAAGGGCTGCCAAAAGAAAAGACCTAGCGAAGGGCTGCTAGGCACCAAGCGAAGGGCAGCTTGGCAACTCAAGACCTGGCGAAGGACTGCCGGGCAAAAGTCCAACTGGAGGAGCCGGTTGGCACCAGGTAAATTCTCCCGAGAGGAGTAGGTGAGGACGCATTCCCCTTGAGGGAACATTAGGCGTCGGTTCGACCTAGGGCTCCATTTTGAAGAAAAAAGTCAGAACCAAGACAGCTAAGGCTGTATAAACTAACATAATATTTGCTGTTTTGGACTAACCCTGGATGCAGGACCGAAGGACTGTGTATCTGCAGCTCAGAGAGCCTCAAAGGAGTGAGGCAGTAGCTGGGCAGGGCGCCCCGAAGTTTCCGGGCACCCCCAGATTCAACCCAAGTCAGCAGACCAAGAAAAAGCTCCGACAGCAGCATTTCGGGGCGCCCCGGTTGTTCCGGGCGCCCCGCGCGCTCCGGGCGCCCCGCGTGTCGCGGGCGCCCCCAGTGCCATGCCGACTATCAGCTGCCCTCGCGAAGCCAAAGGATGAGGCTTTGACCGGTCAACCCGGGCGCCCCGCGCGCTCGGGGCGCCCCGGTCAAAGCTGATCCCGAAGATGAAGAGATCAGCCTTGACCGAAGCGATCACCGGATCGGAAGCCACGTGGGGGGCGCCCCCGTCGACCAGGGCGCCCCCAGGCCCTATATAAAGGGCCCTCGACCTCCTTCTTCACATGATCAATTGCTTCGACACTTCTGCGCTCTTCTGCTTCCACGACACTCTCCAGAAATCTTCCAACTCAAGCTGACGACGTCCCGCTGCTCCGAAACTTCGATCTACACCGGACGTCGGTAACGAAGAGCTGCATTTAAAGTTTACTAAACTGTTCTTGTTATAATCTGTCTTCTAAACTTTTACGAACTTATAGAATTGCCCGCAGAAAACGGTCAACGAACGTGGGCCTTGGAGTAGGAGTCGACCCAGGCTCCGAACCAAGTAAACCGACTGTGTTTGCATTGTTCTGTTTTTCTTTTATTTCCGCTGCACACCCGCTCTTTTTAAATCTGAACGATTTGCGACATTCACCCCCCCTCTATCGCATCTCTCGATCCAACAGAAGAACCGGGTCTTACAAGAGGTTGCACTAAGCATGCTCAATGAATACTCCTTACCGGGTTACTTATGGGCTGAAGTTGTAAACACAGCTTGCTACGTGCAAAACCGAGTCCTCATACATAGATTTCTAGGGAAGACTCCTCATGAACTTTGGTTTGGAAAACCACCTACAGTTAAACATCTTAGGGTGTTTGGTTGTAAATTGTTTATTCTAAACACCAAGGACCATCTTGGAAAGTTCACAGCAAAAGCTGATGAAGGGATACTGGTCGGGTACTCTCGAGTCAGCAAAGCTTACCGAGTCTACAACAAGAAATCTAGATTGGTTGAAGAATCTTCTGATGTTGTTTTTGAGGAAATTCCAAAAGTAAATGATCAATCAGAAGATGTAGAAGGAGTTCAATTCGAACTTAGGAAACTAAGTTTGGATGGAGGTCCAAGTGTTGTAGATGGTGGTAATGAGTCTGATGACGGTGAGCCTAGACAACCCATAGATCAGCCAGATCCTGAGGCTGAGCCTGTGTCTAGTGACACCATCCAAGAAGCACCACGAACACCAAGATAGACTAGATTAGCCTCTAGTCATCCCCAAGACCAATGTTGGAGACATCCATCATGGGGTTAGAACTATATCATTCTTTAGGAATGAGGTTAATGAAGTTGCCCTAATTTCCGAAATTGAACCTAGAAAAATTGACGAGGCATTAAATGATCCAGATTGGATCATTGCCATGCAAGATGAACTAGGTCAATTCGAAAGAAGTCAAGTTTGAGACTTAGTCCCTAGACCTAAGAAGACCACCATTATTGGAACCAAATGGGTCTTCAAAAATAAATTGAACCATAAGGGAGAAATCGTAAGGAACAAGGCACGCTTAGTAGCCAAGGGCTACAGTCAAGTTGAAGGCCTTGATTACGATGAGACCTATGCTCCTGTGGCACGATTAGAATCCATCCGATTGATGCTTGCATTTGCAGCACATCGTGGTTTCAAACTTTATCAAATGGATGTCAAATCAGCCTTTCTAAATGGTTTAATACGAGAAGAGGTTTATGTCAAACAGCCTCCGGGGTTTGAGAGTACCGAATTTCCAAACTACGTGTTCAAGCTCAAGAAGGCGCTCTACGGCCTTAACAAGCACCCTGAGCTTGGTATGAGCGGTTGTCGACATTTCTAATTGAAAAAAGCTTTGTGAGAGGCCAAACATACCCTACACTATTTCTACGGAGAGATGGTGACAATATATTTGTAGCCCAAGTATATGTCGATGACATAATTTGTGACTCAAACAATAAGGGCTATTTGAATGAATTTATTGGCCACATGGAGAGTGAATTTGAGATGAGTCTAGTGGGAGAGTTGACTTTCTTCCTTGGACTCGAAATCAAGCAAACTCGAGACGGGATCCATGTGCACCAATCGAAGTACACTCAAGAGATGCTCCAAAAATTTAACATGAGTGATTCTAAAGAGGTAACCACTCCCATGGCTACAAACACACGGTTAGACAATGATGAGAGTGGTAAGCCTGTTGACTTAACTCAATATCGAAGCATGATAGGTAGTTTGCTATACCTCACACCTAGTCGACCTGATATACTTTTTGTTGTGGGTATGTGCGCTAGGTATCAAGTTTGTGCCAAGGAATCTTATTTAATTGTTGTTAAGAGAATTTTGAGATACCTTAAGGGCACAATTGGAGTTAGTCTTTGGTACCCCCGTACAGAATTGTTTGACCTAATTGGCTACACCGATTCCGACTATGTTGGGTGCAAGTTGGATCGGAAGAGAACGAGTGGGGGTTGCCAATTTTTAGGATCATCACTAGTTAGTTGGTCAAGTCGGAAGCAACATTGTGTTGCTCTCTCCATGACTGAGGCAGAATATATCGCCATGGGAGAGAGTGTATCACAATTGTTGTGGATGATTCATACACTAGAGGACTATGGATTAAGCTACAAGGGTGTGCAAGTGTTATGTGACAACATAAGCACGATAAACCTAACAAAGAATCCAGTCCACCATTCAAGGGCCAAGCATATTTGGTTTTATCAACCGATGTGAAACCTTCAGGTTGTATCATGTATACATCCTCAAGCAGGTTTCCATTAAGGAAAGTTGTTTTCACATCCATTTGCCATATCTCATAATCATAATGAGCTACTATGGCTAGGAGCATCCGAATGGATTTAAGCATAGCTACTGGCGAGTAGGTTTCGTTATAATCAATTCCTTGTTTTTGACGATATCCTTTTTCCACTAATCTAGCCTTAAAGGTAACTACATTAGCTTCCATGTCGGTTTTCTTCTTGAAAACCCACTTGCACCCTATGGGCTTAATCCCTTCAGGTGGGTTAACCAAGTCCCATACTTGGTTTTCATACATGGAATCCATTTCCGACTTCATGGCTTCAAGCCATTTGTCCCTTTCTGAACTTTTCAGAACATCTTCATAACTGATAGGTTCGTCATCGCTTATGAGTAACACGTCGTTCGATTCACTTATGAGAAATCCGTATCTCTCTGGAATATTGCGTGTCCTATCAGACCTACGAAGAGGTGGTGTTGTTTTAGGTTCAACTGATAGCTCATCACTATGAATTATCGGTTGTGGGCCTAGACTAGGTGTCTCTGTAATGTCTATTAGAGTTTCTTGAACTTCATCAAGTTCAATGCCACTCCCACTGTTTTCTTGTAAAAGAAATTCTTTTTCTAGAAATACAGCATGCCTTGAAACAAACACTTTTTGCTCCAAGGGATGATAGAATTGGTAACCCTTCGTTTCCTTAGGATATCCAATAAATAGACACTTATTAGACTTAGCATCCAATTTGTCTGATATAACCCGCTTCACATAAGCAGGATAACCCCATATCTTAAGGTGAGTTAAGTGAGGTTTCTTACTATTCCAAATCTCATATGGAGTAGTAGAGACTACCTTGGTCGGGACTCTGTTTAGCAAGTAAACAACTGTCTTAAGTGCATAGCCCCAAAAGGATTTTGGAAGAGTTGCATGGTTCATCATGGATCTAACCATGTCCATCAAGGTTCGGTTACGCCTCTCAGATACACCATTATGCTGTGGTGTATACGGCGGAGTCCATTGGGACAATATCCCATTGTCCCTAATATAATCTTGAAATTCTTGACTCAAGTATTCACCACCCCAATCGGATCGAAGTATTTTCATACTTTTGTCAAGTTGTTTCTCTACTTCATTTCTGAACTCTTTGAATTTCTCAAAAGCTTCAGATTTGTGTTTCATCAAGAACATATACCCGAATCGTGAGTGATCATCGATAAAGGTGATGAAGTAGCTATAGCCTCCTTGTGCTAGAGTTGACATTGGTCCACATACATCGGTATGTATTAGACCAAGCAATTCTCCCACTGGATTACCTTTTCCGGAAAAGGGTAATTTGGTCATCTTGCCTTTTAAGCATGATTCACATGTATCAAATGAACCGGGTTCAAATGATTCCAAAATTCCACATCGGTGTAATTTGGTCATGCGTTTCTTACTTACATGGCCAAGACGACAGTGCCACGTGTAGGAGTCTATTCGATTATCTGTTCGAGCACGTTGTTGCTAACTTCGATATTGAAAACGTCACTGGATAAATCTAACGTGTAGATGCCATTGCACAAAGTTCCATTCCCATAAAAAACGCCATTTAAAGTTATGTAACAACAATTGTTACTAAAAGTTAAATGATAACCTTTTTCATTCAAACATGAAATAGATACAATGTTCTTTATTAATGAAGGAACAAAATAACAATCATCCAATTCTAAGACACGTCCAGTGGGGAGCTTTAGCAAATAGGTTCCGATGGCAACAGCAGCAATCTTTGCTCCATTTCCAACTCGCATATTTGCTTCTCCTTTGACAAGTCTTCTTCTATTCCTTAGCCCCTGTATGTCATTACATATATGTGAGCTACACCCAGTATCAAGTACCTAGGTATTTGAGGAAATAGAGTGACATTCAATAACGAAGATACCTGAAGAGGAAGGGGCATCGGATGCCTTATTCTTCAAGGACTCAAGATAAGCCTTGCAGTTTCTTCGCCAGTGACCCTCCTTGCCACAATGATGGCAAGTTCCTTTTGGTTTCTTTTCAGTCTTCTTGGCCTTTTTCTTCTTCCCTTTGTTCTCTCATATCACTAACATAACATCCATTTTTTGTGTGTTGGATACATTTTCATACATTTATCCTCAAATGAAGACATGGCTTGGGTTTGGGGTCGAGGTATATGGTTTATCAGGGGTGTTCCATTGAGAATTTTTAAGTGGTCGCCACATTTTTCTTATGAAGTAGAATCGTTAGTAGTTCCAATCTGGATTCAGCTACCGGACTTGCCAATCCATATGTTCAACAAGCGTAGCCTTTTCTCGATGGCTCGAATTGTGGGAATGCCTATTAAAGTAGATGAAGGCACAACAGATGGCTCCAAGCTCTTGATAGCATGTATTTGTGTGGAAATTGACTTGTTAAAACCTAGAGTTGAGGATTTCTAGATTGGTATTGGTGAAGAGAAGCGACTTCAGAAAGTGATCTATGAAAAGCAGCCAAAGTATTGTATTGATTGTAAACATTTGGGACATGCGATAGAAGAATGCTATGTAAATGGAAACAAACCAAAACTAGTATGGAATTCTGACAGGAATGGATCAAACCTAGTGGAAGAAGATTTGAGATTACATTTAAACAGAAGAAAGGAAAAAGATATGGCTTTGGCATATTTTGGCACGCAAGATGAAGAGATGACTCTAAAACAAACGGGAAAAAAGAAATGGATACAGAAAAATAATATCTCAAATCCTTCTGGTAATATGCAAAATGTAAATGGAGGTGTTGTTAATCAATTTCAACCTTTGGCTGGTTTGGAAGAGGTGGATCAAGATGAAATGGGGATTGCTAATGATTTTTATGGAAATGGTAATGGTCTCGAAGGTGAAAACAGAGAGGCACCAAATGTCAATGTGCAGGAAAAAAGGGAAGATAAGGGTAAATATTTAGATGTATCAACTTCAGGGGAAAGTGGGCAAGTGCCAAGCAAAAATGTGCAGAGCAAGAAACAAACAGTGACTATTAGTAATCCGCAGTTTGGAGGGGTAGACAATGGTACAGATAAGTAGCAATATGATCTACTTTCGGCAAAAGAGTCTATTGCAGTAGGACAGCAAACAGAAGATGGAAATTCTTTGGCAGCTGAAATGTCTCAGCTTGTATTTCCCTATGGGCCTTCACAGACAGAGAACAATCCAATGGATGACTTTGATAAGGAGGAAGATGAGAGTCTTTGGGGGGAGCAAGAAGAACCAAATGAGCCTGAATTTTCAAAATCTTTTGAGGAAGAGGAAGATTCGGACAGTATGAATGAAATGCAGCTACAAAGGAGATCATCTTATGATTTGGCTACTAGTCCAAGTAAGAGAAAGAGGCAAGGGGTTGTGGATGTGGCTATGGTGAATCAAAGAACTACCAGGGGCAAAGCTGTGTCGAGAGGACAAGGGAAGTTTAAAGCAACAAAACCTCCCAAATCGTTGGATGTTTCAGACAATTTAAATGTGAAAGAATCTGAGCAATTGCCAGGGGTTTCAGCAGGCTTTATAAGTACAAGCAAAGGTAAACAGCTCCTTAACTCTGTTTATATGCCTGCAGAAGACCGAAGGGTAACTAGGAGCAAAGCTCAAATACAGAAGACTACTTCCTCATCACATTTTTAAATGACAGGCATGATATGGAATATAAGAGGGTTGGGTAACCTTGCATCTTTGCGCAGAGTTCATTTCTTAAAGAAGTTACACCACCTGAATTTCTTAAGTATTCTTGAACCTTTTGTTGAGTTGGATGAAGCTTTTATTACCAGACGTTTAGGTTTTGAAACTGCTATTTCCAATTGTTCTGATAAAATTTGGTTTATGTTTGATGCTAATATTAAATGTGTAGTTCTACTTGATCATGATCAGTTTCTACATATGGAAGTCTGCTTCTCTACTTTTCCTATCAAAATGCTAATAACTGTTATCTACGCCAAGTGCAATCAAGTGGAGAGAGCAATCCTTTGGGAGAAATTATTGGAAATCAGACCGGATGGCAATGAATTCTGGCTAGTAGGAGGTGATTTTAATGTTATCTCTTACTCAAATGAGCATTCTAAAGGTTTTCTTTCCAAGCTGGGGCCGGTACAAGATTTCAATGATTTTCTGTTGATAGCTAGGCTATTGGATGCTGGTTTTGTTAGTGATAGATTTACATGGACGAATAATAAAATTTGGAAGCGTTTGGACAGAGTTCTTATATCTTCTTCCTGGAATGCTCATGAATTTTCAGTGCGTGTAAAGCATTTAAGTCAGGCTTGTTCAGATCATTGCCCTCTTCTTATTACCTTTCCAGAATTTTCAAAACCAGTTGCTTCATTTAGATTCCAGAACATGTGGATTAAACACCACAATTAGACTCAACTGGTTGCTACCGATTGCTAGTTATGGGCTGAAGAAGTTGCAATCCAAATTAAGAAGACTTAAGGAGCACTTGAAGTGGTGGAATTGGGAAGTCTTTGGTGATATACATGATAACATAATGAAAGCAGAAGAAGGCTTTGCGGCAGCTGAAAGAGCCTATGATTTAAACCCTTCGGAGCCAATAAAATTGACAGACCTCAAAAACAAGCTGTGCTATTCAAAACGCTAAATATGGAAGAAATTTTTTGGAAGCAAAGAGCTGCTGTGAAGTGGGCAATGGAGGGTGAAAGGAATACTAAATTCTTTCATGGTTTGGTTCAAAAAAGAAGAATGGTAAACAAGATTTTCCGAATATGGGAAGAGGGAGTTTGCTTAGATAAACCAGAGCAAATATACTCCTCAGCAGCATTTTACTTTGAGAAGCTGTTAACTGGAGAGGACTATAATTGTCACGGTGCTAATTTTGATCATATTCCAGCATTAGTTAATTTTGTTGATAATGCTGGACTTATTACATCTCCAGACATGGAAGAGATAAGACAAATCATATGGGGTATGTCAAAGAACAGTGCAGTAGGTCCAGATGGATTTTCAGCAGAATTTTATATGGCTTGCTGGGAACTTATCAAAGAGGATATTCATGAAGCAGTTCTAGACTTCTTTCAAGGCAGCTCAATGCCAAAAGGTATGGCGGCTACTACAATAGTACTAATTCCCAAGGTGGATAATGCACAGCAATGGAAAGACTTTAGGCCTATTAGCCTATGTAATGTTTCAAACAAAATAATTTCCAATTTACTATCTACAAGGATGATTCATATCATGGATAAAATTATTTCATCTTCACAGAGTGGTTTTGTGTCAGGTAGATTGATTTCAAATAATATCTTGTTGGCATAGGAGTTCAACCACAAGTTGAACTATCACGTGAGAGGTGGCAACTTAATTCTAAAATTAGATATGACAAAAGCATTTGACAGAGTTCAATGGACTTTTCTCTTTAAAGTTATGGAGGCTTTTGGGTTCTCGAGTGCCTTTATTGGGCTTATTGGGCGTTGCATCACTGAATGCTAGTTCTCTGTTAAAGTCAATGGCCACTTAGCTGGTTTTTTTCATTCTAAGCGACGACTGAGGCAAGGTGATCTTGTATCCCCCTTACTCTTTATTATCGCTCCAGAATTTCTATCTAGAGGTTTGGACAATTTATTTAGTAAATTCCCGCAACTCTATTTCTCTTCAGGATGTGACATAAAGCTTTCACATTTAGCCTATGCTGATGATGTAATGATTTTAATGAATGGTTCAGTTAACAATGTGAAACGAGTCAAGAAAGTTTTAGAAGAATATGAAATATTTTTAGGTCAGGCCATCAATGCGGGGAAGAGTATGTGTTGGTGCAGGAAGCACCATATCGAACCTTGTTTTGATATTGGCAAAGGATTCAAAGTTAAGTTTATTTGTGATCTAATAAAGTTACTTGAGTGTGCAGAAAGAAGTCCTGGCGAAGGACTGCTAGGCACCTAGCGAAGGGCTACTAGGCACTGAAACCCTAAGTCCTGGTGACGGATTGCTGGGCACCTAGCGAAGGGCTACTAGGAGTCGAAGACCTAGCGAAGGACTGCTAGGCACCAGGTGAAGGACTGCTTGGAACCGAAGACCTGGCGAAGGACAGCTGGACACCTAGCGAAGGACTGCTAGGAGACGAAGACCTAGCGAAGGACTGCTACGCACCAGGCGAAGGATTACTTGGTAACGAAGACCTGGCGAAGGACTGCTAGGCACCTGGCGAAGGAATCTTGGGCAAAAGTCCAACCGGAGGAGCCGGTTGGCAACAGGTAAATTCTCCTGAGAGGAGTAGGTGAGGACGCGTTCCCCGTCGAGAGAACAGTAGCCGTCGGTTCGACCTAGGGCTCCATTTAGGAGACCCGAAGTCAGAACCAAGACAGCTAAGGCTGTATAAACCTAATATTTTATTGTTTTGTGTTGTTTTGGACTAACCTTGGATGCAGGACCGAAGGAATATGTTTCTGTAGCTCAGAACGCCCCAAAGGAGAGGGGTAAGCAGCTGGGCAAAGCGCCCCCAGTGTCCCGGGCGCCCCAAGGTCAAAGCAAAACAAGTTAAGCAAGAAAACGCTTCGGAAGCTCACTGGGAGGGCGCCCCCGTGCTCCCGGGCGCCCTGGGCTCAAGCCAACGAAGCGGATAGAGTCAAGCCAGCGAGAAGCCAGCGGACCGAGTCAACCCGGGCGCCCCCTGCGTCCCCGGCGCCCCCGGTCAAACCTCAGCCCGATCCTGGAGGGATAACGGCTGACCGAGAGTTTACCGGATCAGGTGACACGTGGAGGGCGCCCCCAACGTCCTGGGCGCCCCAGGTTCACTATTTAAAGGACTCGACCCCCAAGCCTTCTCAACACATCTTTCCAACGCTACTACGCTCTTCGACTCAAGCGCTCTGCTCCAGAAGCCTTCCATCTCGAAATTGAAGCGCCGACGACAACCTTACGCACCGAAGTACGATCCATACCAGGCGTTGATCACGAAGAGTATCTCTGTTTTCCTTTACTGCAAAATTTCTGTACCATTCTCTGTAAAACACTTTGCGCATTATAGAATTGTCCGTAGTAAACGGTCAAGGACCGTGGGCCTTGGAGTAGGAGCCGACCGCGACTCCGAACCAAGTAAATCCTTGTGTTTGTGTCTTTCTTTGTGGTTTTAATTTCCACTGCTTATTCTCTTAAAGTTTTATCCGAAAATGTTTTACGATATTCACCCCCCCCTCTATCGTTATTCTCGATCCAACAGTATGTTCTATCCTGCTAAAAGTATTACAAACTTCAGAAAGAATGTGATATCTTCTGTTACTGGGTTTTCAGAGGGGAGTTCTCCTATCTTATATCTAGGTGTTCCAATTGCTGCTGGGAATCGAAAGATAAGTCACTTTCATCCCTTAATTGAGAAAGTAAGGAAGAAGTTCCTTGGGTGGAATATCAAGAGACTCACGCATGGTGGCAGGTTACTTCTTATACAAAGTATTTTATCCTCGCTTCCTTTTTATACTTTACAGGTACTCCTTCCCCCATTATCAGTGCTGCATCAAATTGAAATGTTGTTTACTAATTTATTCTGGGGAATGGCAAACTCTAAAAAGAACACACATTAGATAGCTTGGGTGGAGGTATGTAAACCGAAGCTGGAGGGTGGGTTAGGTGTCAGAAAACTGATAGATGTTGCCACAGCTACTGCAATAAAGCTTTGGTTCAGATTTAGAGAGCAAAAAACTCTATGGGCATTATTTTTTATCAAAAATGTATTGCGGAATAGCAGCACCAAGTGTTGTATCAGCAAATTGGAAATGTTCCCCATGTTGGCGTCGACTGATAAAAATCCATAGCTTAGCTAAGGAAAATATTGGATGGATTATTGGTAAAGGGGAACTGAAATTTTGGTTTGATACTTGGCTTAATCAAGGTCCACTATATAAATCATGTGAGATAGTTGGCAATCCTAATTGCAAGGTTTTGGATTTCTTTAGCAGCCAGGGATGGGATACCTCTAAATTGCAGAGTATCTTACCAACTGAGATTGTAGAGGAGGTTAAGAGGACTATAGTGCCTCCTTGGAGGAAGACACAAGCCATACGCTAGGCTCTTTGTGCAGTCAAGACAATATTGTTTGGACACCCACAGTAAATGGCAAATTCTCACTTAAGTCTGCTTGGAACAGCATAAGGAATGTTCAAGAATCCAGGGGATATGGAGAGCCTACTGGAGTAAACTGCTTTATCCAAGCATTTCGATTTTCATATGGAGATTTCTGCGGAAAAGATTGCCAGTAGATGAGGTTTTACAACAAAGAGGGTTGCATCTAGCTTCTAAATGCCAATGTTGTGCTTCCATGGAGACTTGGGATCACCTGTTCTTTTATGGAGCGGTTGCTAGAGAGACTTGGAGGCATTTTGGACAGTTGTTCGGTGTGGATAGGTATCAAATCTTAGAAAGTTGGAGGAAAACTCTGCTCTGGACGAATGATTGTCATATTAAGGAGGTCATACCTTTCTTAATTATTTGGAACCTATGGAGCGCTAGAAATGACTCAAAGCATAGAGGAATCAAACTGATTGTAAGCAAAATAATTTGGAAGATTAATTATTATATACAATTAGGTATGACAGTGGGACTGATCAAACAGAAGCACTAGAAAAGATGCAGGGATGTAGCACAGGCTTTGGGTTTTCAAATTAAAAATACTGTCAGAACTACTATCTCTATGGTACTGTGGAGGAAACTAAAACTTGGATACTTTAAGTTGAATACAGATGGCTGCTCCAGAGGGAATCTAGGGCCTGCATCATATGGAGCTATCATCCGAAACCATGAAGGCCAGATTATCCTAGCAAAGGCTGGAGTGATTGGCGTTGGATCAAATGTAGAGGCAGAATTAACTGCAATTCAGATGGCCCTGGAATTATGTGTGAGTAATCTTTGCTTTCCAGTTTGGCTTGAGTCAGATTCGATAGTTGCCTTGAAGATCCTACAATCCTCATCTTTTCCATGGGAACATCGCAATTTGATCTTTAAAATCAGATGTATTCTAAGGCATTACCAGGTCCATTTCTCTCATGTGTATAGAGAAAACAATGCAGCTGCGGATCATCTCGCTAATCAAGCTTTCACCTTCCCAGTGGACAGAATTCTGGCATCTACAGAGATAGATAAAATCCTCTTTGGCGTTTGTAAATTGGATAGAGTTAGTCTACCGTATGTCAGAATTTCCAAGAAGCCAAGGTAGTCCGCTAAAGGTATGATAAAGTGCTAGACAGATGGAAAGCGCAGCAGTTTCTGTACTAATTTTGCATAAGGTTTTCGCATTGGACTAATAGCTATCAGTGCAAGATCAGAGAGTTTTCAGGGAATTACTGCCTTTGGCTGATTTCCTGGAACTGCCTCCCTGCCTCGCAGATATGTTGATCTGAACTATTGCTTTTAGTTAATTTTTTTAGATGCATTCATTTTCCCAGTGTGATTTGTGATTTTCCAAGGCATTATGTGATTTTGCTCTAGGAGCCCTACTATGGGAAGCTAGCTTTTGTAAATGATTCAAATGTGCCGAGTTTCCAAATGTGCCATGTT
The DNA here is from genome assembly GCA_024364735.1 of Boesenbergia rotunda. NCBI lineage: Eukaryota > Viridiplantae > Streptophyta > Magnoliopsida > Zingiberales > Zingiberaceae > Boesenbergia > Boesenbergia rotunda. The sequence goes on along the minus strand of JAGFNQ010005153.1, from coordinate 168,680 downwards.
TTGCTGAAATGGGTTCAATTGGAACATGTTCTCTCTGAAGTTGTTATATATATCTCAGTTTCATTTCAGAAACCTCTTGTCTATGAAAAGGAATCTTATTGTTAATGGGGAAGGTCACTGGAAAAGGAAACTTTTCATTCATAAGAGCTAGCAGATTTCTCAATACGGCCAGATATCTTACAATTATTTCAGAAGACTTTTATCTATGGAAAGGAATCTTATTGGTTTCCTGATTTTTGGTTTCTCAGAATACTAGCATACAAATTGTGGAAGCTTTAAAAATGTGCCAAGTTTCAAATGTACCAAGTTTTGCTGAACTGATTTCAAGTGGAACATGATCAAGCTGCTATATATCTCAGAGTCTATTTCAGAAGCTCTATTCTATGGAAAAGAATCTTATTGTAATAGGGAAGGTTACTAGCAAGTTTCTACTACTACTTCTCTGATTTTCCCGAACAGAAAACTTTTCATTCATAAGAGATTGCAGAACTTTCTCAATGTGGCTCGGTTTCCTGATCTCTGGTTTACCAGAAACTGGTTCCTGATATTTTTAGCATACAAATAAAGCTATATTCTTCTAATTTTTTTCTTGGCCAAGTATTGTGTGTCAAGGTTCCAGTCAAATGGAAAGAATCAAAACTGTATAATGGGGAAATAACTAGCAAAAGTTTCTACTATAAAAAGGTTGTTTATCACACTGCTGTACCTAAAGGTTCAAAGCAGCAGCCTGTTTGTTTCAGGTTTCCAAAAATGCCCTGAGAATCTTTAAGGTTTTTTGATGATGTTTTGACTGCGGGTCTTTGAGGATCTCAGGAAATCTGATTGTGAAGTTTTTAGAATACACGAAGAGGAAAGATATATGGCTTTAGTTTCTCTTCCTACTGGCTTCTTTTGCTGTTGTTTGATTTTGTCGCATACTATTATGGGCATCAGTAAATTGTTTAGAGTAAATATTCAATAGAATTTGAAGCAGGAAGGTACTGGAATTAATCTGAAGCATCAATAGAATTTGTTGCTGGAAGATGTACAAGAAGATCTCCTCACCACGGGAGGGGGAAGCCACTAGAAGAATCAGTTGGAAGATGTTTTCCGGCACTGGCTTTTGGCTTAAAAGGGATCTGGCTAATATTTTGAATAGACTATATAGTTAGCCAGTTTTTCTCCTTTATACCTTTTAGAATACTTGTAAATCAAACAAATCTTTGTATCTCTATATTAGAAGGTTAGGCCTGGTCCCCCTTCGAATATGGATTTCTTTCTCAGGAATAAGATGTCTTCTTTTCCTTAAAAAAAAAAGGTTAAGGTTTTATTGTGATCTAACAATGCTACTCAAATGTGCAGGAAAAGACCTAGGTACACTAGGCATGAAGTCATGGTTCTAAGAATTGGGCAATAAGTCCTGGCCGTGGGTTGGGCACCTAAGTCCTGACATATGGTTGGGCAATAAGTCCTGGTCGTGGACTGGGCACCGAAGACCTGGTGAGTGATGCTAGATAATAAGTCCTGGTCGCGGACTGGGCATGAAGACCTGATCCGAGGGATTGGGCAAAAGTCCAACCGGAGGGGTCGGTTGGCAAAAAGGTACACTCTCCTGAGAGGAGTAGGTGAGGATGCGTTCTCCGTAGAAGGGAACATTAGGTGTTGGTTCAACCTAGGGTTCCATTTTAGAATCCCAAAGTCAGAACCAAGACAGCTCAGGCTGTTAATCATGCTTAAATTATATTATTAGTTTATTATTTGTATTTTGGAACTAACCCTGGTTGCAGGAACGAAAGGTGGATGTTTTATGCTCCCAGGCACCTGAATGTGGTCAGGCGCCTGTTTTCAAGCGCCTATGTTGATACAGGCGCCCCAGACAAGGGTGTTTCCAAGCCAATCGAAGCAAGCTGCCACATCATCAATTGAGGCGCCTGTGTTCATACAGGCGCCCAGTCACCTCAGGCGCCCCAGACAAGGGTGTTTCCAAGCCAATCGAAGCAAGCTGCCACATCATCAATTGAGGTCATACAGGCGCCCATTCACCTCAGGCGCCCCAGTTGACGGGATAAGCGCTGGCCAAGTCTGCGGATAGAGTTTCTCACAGGGAAGGCCACGTGTCAGGCGCCCCCTTCAACACAGGCGCCCCAGTGACAACTATATAAAGGGGTTCACCCCCTGGGCTTCAAACACAACTTCTTTCTACGCATTCCTTCAAGCGCTCTGCTCCAAACGCTCCGTGCTCAAGACTCAAGCGCCAATGATGACCCGCATCTCCGACATTCAAATTTCTCCGGTCGTCGGTATAATCATTTTTTTTTCAAGTGGTGTATTTTAATTCTATATTCGAACTTCAAGTTGTAATAATTTTACGTAATATAGAATTGCCCATCATAAACGGTCAAGGACCATGGGCCTTGGAGTAGGAGTCGATCGCGACTCCGAACCAAGTAATACAAACGTGTTAGCATTGATTTGTTTCTTTTCTACTACGCAATTACTCTAAGTTTTTCAAAAAATTATCGATCGATATTCACCCCCTCTATCGATTCAAACCGATCCCACAAGTGGTATCAAAGCGGGTGGCTCAAATCTGGTGCAACCACCAGTTAAGCATTTTTTAGGATTTTTTTTAATTTTAAAATTTTTTTCGTTAATCGAGGTTGGTGCAACACCACTCGATTTTTTTCCTTATTACTATTTTCTGCCGCACTACTAATCCAAGACTTAGTCTTGGGACAAGTTTTTTTTTAAATTTATTTTTAATTAAATTAAATGGCTATGCAAGAGGGATACAACACCGCCAGACCACCTCTCTTCAGCGGAGAAGATTTCTCCTACTGGAAGAGTAGGATGGAGGCCCACCTGAAAACTCAAGTGGACATGTGGATCATCATCCAGTCCGGACTGGAGATACCTAAAAATTCATAAGGCGTGGTACAACACTACACTGAGTGGGACGGTCCACTAAAGAATAAGATCGAGACTGACGCTAAAGCAACACAGACACCACAATGCGGCCTGACAAAAGAAGAGCTGAACCGTGTTGGACCCTTCAGTAGTGCGAAGGAACTCTGGAACAAGCTGATTGAGCTACACAAAGGTACGTCGGATACACGGATCAGTAAAAGGGATCTGTTACTCAACAGACTCTACACGATAAAGATGCACCACGGCGAAACTGCAGCATAGCTCCACGCAAGGATCCAGGAGCTAATGAATGGGTTGCATACCATAGGTCACAAGGTTGAAAATTATGACCTAATAAGGTATACCTTAAACTCATTCCCAAGAAACATACTGTGGGCATTTATGGTGGATGCCTACAAGGTTTCCAGGAATCTTTCTGAAATAAAATTAGATGAACTATTTTCTGAGATAGAATTACATGAACAAACTAATACTGCATTGGTCGAGAAGAGTATTGCGTTTGTTGCAGGTAAAACTCAAGGAAGAACTCAGAAGAAGAAGCCTCAACCAGTACCCGAGTCTGACTCAGACTCAGAATCAGACGATGAGGAAGGGGATTGTCCAAAACTGGTCCGGCTAGCTCGCGACTACTACAAGGAGCTCAAAAAACAATCAAACAAGAAGAAGTCAAGCCAGAAGAAGGAAGATCCATCTAAACCCTCGACGAGCCAGAAGAGCAAAGGTAACATCACCTGCTACGAGTGCAACAAAAAGGGGCACTTCAGATCAGAGTGCCCCAACCTAAAGGAGAACAAAAAGGCTCAGAAGAGGAAGGCTCTTTAAGCCACCTGGGATGAGTCATCCTCTGAAGAAGAAGAAGAAGCTCCGCACTCGAATCTCCTCGCTTTGACCGCCTCGGACAATATCGACTCTGGAACGGAATCAGAACCGGACAAGGACGTCAGCACCGAAAAACTCTCAATCTCGGAGGACGGGCAAATCACGGTAAGAGGTTGTCCAGAATCTGAACTATATGATTTAATTTCTTATTTATCTCACAAATTGGTGAAAGCCAACATCCGGGTTGAAACCACCGACAGAAAGTCAAACTCATGAAGGAGGAAGTCAACTCGAGTTCCTTGACTGAACCAGTTCAAGAAGGAAACTCAACTCAAGTTCAAAAACATCAGAAAGAGAATTCCTTCTTGAAAACTAAAGTCAAGGAACTCAGAGTTGCCTTAGAACGATTCACTTTGGGATCCAAGGGTCTTGACATGATTCTTGGAAAATAGAAGTCTGTTCTCAATCGATCTGGATTAGGCTATCGAACCAAATCAAGGCAATGCTCGTATTATTCAGTATTAAACCAACCTAGAACCCAAGTCCAAGCATGGGTCCCAAAGCTATGTTTGAATAAACAAGCTGGACCAAACCAATATTGGATCCCCAAGGATAAGATTTACAACTTGTCTAACCCTTATTGAGGCTTCAGTCCAGGGGGAGCCAATATAAAAACCATCTTCATAATTAGATGATATTTTTTAATTACATGATTGTTGCTTTTTTTTCAATTTTATTATCCTGTTTAGAATTAGGAATGGTTAGTTTAAGGATAAAAGATTTACTTGAAATTTGAACAACATAGTATTAGGTGGAGGTGAGATAATAGTATGTTAGGGAAGCCCTTCTAATAAGGTCAGGTAAGGTAAGGCGTACCCTACTTGGTCTGTTTAGTCTGGTGGAACTAGCCAAAGCTACCGATCTAAAACCTAAGCTAATTAGACCAAAATTTTTCAAGAAATAATTTGAAAATGAATTTTTGATAAAAGATTTTGTCAAGGAAAGGGTTGTTGCTCCAATAAGGCTACGGCCAAAGAAGGCCTCTATGCCTCGCCAAGACCTAGAAGCCAATTATCGAAACTCAAATTCAATTTACTATTTGATAAATTTGAATCTAACATAAATTTTAATTAAATTGTAGATTCAACATCCTTTCAAAATTAATAATCTTAACTCTACAATTTTTTCTAAATTAATTCAATACTTTCAAAATTAATTGTGTTTCAAAAATTAAACATTTTTAAAAAACCTGTCTCATAAAAACCGATAAGGTCAACATGCTTGATGCTTGATAACGTTAGATGTGGGTGAGACAGACTAGGTAGTGAAATTCAATTCAAGCTATCCCTACCTCTAATGAATCCAAATCAATACATATTTTATGTGTATGAACATAAAGATTTGGACCAGTGGATGTTAGATAGTGGATGCTCCAGACACATGACTGGGGATAAATTAAAGTTCACCAAAATCAAGTTCAAAATCCTAGGCTCAGTAGCATTTGACAATAATGCTACACTTAAAGTAATTGGGTCAGGTAATATTGAACTTAACTCAGATTTTATCATTAAGAAGGTATTATTAGTTGAAAATTTCAAATTCAATTTGCTTAGCATTAGCCAACTCTGTGATACTGGTTATGTTGTTACCTTCACCAACTCTGATTGCCTTATTAGAAATCTACAAGACTTAGAGATAACACTTAAGGATAGTAGGAAGAACAATGTTTACACTATTAATCTACCCGTAGTACCCAAATTCTTTCTGACTCAGTTAGAAGAAACTAACATTTAGCATAGGAGACTAAGTCACACTCACACCAAACTAATTTCAAAAATAACTCAACTTTGATTAATTAAAGGTGTACCTAAAATTAAGAACTTTGACAGTACAATCTGTAATTCATGCCAACAAGGCAAACAAACCATGTCAACTCATAAACCAACCCAATCAGACTTAACCCAAACCACACTTGAACTCCTACATCTTGATCTGTTTGATTCACATGGAGCCAAGTCACTAAGCGGGAATCGGTACTGCTTAGTCATCATCGATGATTACTCTATATTTACATGGGTTAGGTTCTTAAAAACTAAGGATGAAACCTTTAATTCAGTTAATAACTTATGCAAAATGATTGAAAATCAAAATGATACAAAAATTAAAAGACATAGGAGTGATCATGGGGGAGAATTTGAAAATCAAAAGTTCGAAGAATTTTGTAAAATTAATGGGTATGTCCATGAGTTTTCCTGTCCTAGAACTCCCCAACAAAATGGGATAGTTGAGAGAAAGAATAGAACCCTTCAAGAAGCCGCTAGGACCATGCTCAATGAATATAACCTAACCAATCAATTTTGGGCAGAAGCGATAAATACAGCGTGTTACATTCAAAATAGGGTTTTAATTAATAGAAGACACAATAAGACACCCTATGAACTTTATTATCATAGATTACCTAATTTACCTAGGTAAGTTCCAATCAAAATCAACCCCAGGGACTTTCTTAGGATATTCAACAACTAGTAGAGTCATAGGGTTTATAATAGACAACCCCATAAAATTAAGGAAACTACCAACTTACTTTTTGACGAAGAAGTTGAACCAAAATCTGACAATCAAAATCTAAACAAGTCAAATCTTGATCAAGAAGATAATGAGGTATCAACTGAACCAATAACTAAACCAACCCAAGTAGTTGAACCAAACACTGAACCAAACTGTCTAGCCGGACCTGAGGCTGAACCTAGTTCTAGAAGAACAAGGAAACCCAGACTCAATCATCCATCTGACCAAATCATGGGTGATCCAACCTTAGGAGTCAGAACTAGGTCTTCTTATAGAAATCTTAGTTAGATCGCACTTATTTCAAAAATTGAACCTAAGACTATAGAAGAAGCCCTACCTGACCCAGATTGGATCATAGCAATGCAAGAAGAGCTAGTCCAATTTGAGAGAAACCAAGTCTAGGACTTAGTACCTAAACCTGAGGGTAAATCAATTATAGACACTAAGTGGGTTTTTAGAAACAAACTAAATGATCAAGGGGAGATTGTGAGAAACAAACTCCACTTAGTAGCTAAAGGGTTTAGTCACGTCGAAGGGTTAGATTATGATGAAACCTATGCCCCAGTAGCCAGACTTGAATCAATTAGAATGTTATTAGCTTTTGCATCCCATAGAGGGTTCAAACTATACCAGATGGATGTCAAGTCTGCCTTTCTTAATGGATTCATAAAAGAAGAAGTATATGTAGGGCAACCCCCAGGATTTGAGGACCTAGACAAACCTGAATACGTATTCAAGCTTAGGAAAGCCCTTTATGGGTTAAAACAAGCACCTAGGGCATGGTATGAATGATTATCAACCTATTTAATTTCTAAGAAATTTAACCAAGGTCAAATTGACTCCACATTATTTGTTAAAACCTTCAAAAAAGATATATTCATTGCACAAATATACGTTGATGATATAATATTTGGATCTACGAATTCCAACATTTTAAAAGAATTTGTCAAAATTATGGAAAGCGAATTTGAAATGAGCTTGGTAGGCGAGCTCAACTTTTTCTTAGGTCTACAAATTAAACAAACTAGGGATGGTAACTATGTTCATCAATCCAAGTATGCAAATGAACTAATAAAGAAATTCATAATGGACAATTCTAAAAGCTTAAGTACTCCTATGGCTACAAATGTCAAAATAGATAATGACTCTGAGGGTAAACCAATTGACCTAAAATTATACTGAAGTATGATTGGTAGCTTACTGTACTTAACTGCTAGTAGACCTGATATTTTTTTTCTATAGGAATATGTGCTAGATACTAAACATGTGCTAAGGAATCCCACTTAGCAGCACTAAAAAGAATTCTAAGGTACATTAAGTGTAACGCCCGTAAAATCCTTTCAATATTTTTTCTTTAAAATATTGATCATGCCTATATGGATTCTTGAGTAACATATGAATGCTAGCATGAACCTTAGCATAATTTCTTATATAGATTAAAAAGCTAAGTATTAACGGACCTTAAATGGACCCTTCTAGTACCATGGCTATTAGTGAACCTTGGGTAGGATTTTAACCTGAATAGAATTGGGCTCCAATTAGGAATATTAGCATAACTCTTGGTGGGCTCTTATGTGGGCCTTGCCAAAAATAAGAGTAAAGGGAATAAAAAGAAAGTGCATGCACCAAGGATTGAACCTTGGACCTAGGATAGAGGCAAAGCCTCATCATGCATGTATTAACCAATTCACCTAGCAAGGGAGTCCTAGTGGAAAAGGAAGTGGATTGTTGTTAAGGCTAAAGGAAGTGAAGAGTCATCATGTGAGGAGGCACCATGCCCCTTCACTTGCCCCTCCACTTAGTATAAAAGAGGGGGATGAGGAGTGAAGAGACACCTAAGTTATTTCTTCCTCTTTTCTTCCATCAAGGGCTCTTCCTCTCCTCTCTTCTTCCTCCTCCTAGCCGAAACCCACAAGGTGGTTTTCCCCTTGGAAAACTTCACAAGAAGACTCCCTCTTGAAGATCTAAGTTCTTCTACAAGGCTACAAGGGCAAGGAGTGGTCAAAGGTCAAGAAGGTTTTCTTTTGTTTCTCTATTCAAGGTTTATAACCGAGATAAAGAAAGGTAAGACTCCCTCACCTGTGGTATAATAGTTTTATGTTGTCTATCATGATTTAAGATTTTGTTTGGGCTCTATGTTGAGAAAACTATGGATTAGGGTTTTAGGGTTTTGGCCAAGCAAGTTTTTGGGGTTTGGGATGATGTTAAGACCTCACTTATATTTGCTAATGCTTTCTCATGATAAAATAAGAATGAATTGTGAGTTGTGGAATTTTTGTAGCACCCAAGGCACCCTACAAGTTTCGGCCACCTCTTCCCTTTCATGGTTAGGATTAGATCTAACCCTCCAAGCATGCTTATTATGATTCCCTATGATATAATGGATGATATTTGTGAATTAGATGAATTTTCCATGGACTTAAGACCCCCTTAGGGTTTCGGCCAAGACCTATTCTAGGGCTAAGAATTAGGGTTAGTCCCAATCATGTGTTCTAATGGCTTCCTATGGCATTGTATGTATTGTATTGGAGGTTATGTTACTTATGGTGCCTCACATGTTACTTGAATGATGGGACCTCCACCTATAACTTTCGGCCAAAGCTCCAAGCCTAGGGTTTGGGATAGTCTAAGGTTTCAAGTATACTTGTTTATGATTTATTATGATGTATATATTTGTTCAAGCATGCTGTATGAATTTTATGATGCCTAAACCCTAACTTTATGTGCTATGCATCATGATCTTGTATGCTTATATTATGTGTCATGTTTTAGTAGGTATATTTATGGATGTTTTAAATCATATACCATGAACACATGTGTTATGAAGTATGCCTCATGTTTATGTAGAATTATGCATGTATTATGATTAAATGCCTTGAACATAGGTATTATGATAGAGATATGGTTATATAGACCTATGCATGTTTTAGGTTGAATGTTATGAACCTGTGTAGTATGTATCATGTTCATATGGATCCTACCCATGCATGCTTTATAATAGATACCATGATCATGTATGTCATGTGATATGTACCATGTATGTAAACAACTCATTTATGCATGCTTACCTTATGTACCATGATCATGCAAGCTTTATGAACTATGATGATGCTTATGCCTTAAGGCATAATTATGTATGTAAGTCTTGCCTTATGAATGAAGATGATGTCATGCCTCTAAGGCATAATGATGTATGCATGAACTATGAATGATGAAATGCTAAGTATGCTTATGCCATGCTTCATGTATTAAGATCATGTTTATATTTTCAATTATGCTATGAAAGTTCTAAGAATGATGAAATGCCAAGAGTAATCCTTATGATGTAAAAAGAAGCATGTGAAGCTATTTTACTTTATGGACGGGCTTGTACCGGACCCTAAAAAGGTCCAAGAGATGGGCACCTTAAGAACGCTTCGGTTCAGGACTACCACAGCTGTCCTCGGTTCTGGGACTACCGTAGCTGTCCAACAGGGATGGGCACCTTAAGAACGCCTCGGTTCTGGACTACCGTAGTTGTCCCTAGGTTGAAGGTAACCTAGTACCCTAGTAGGTCGAGACTAGCTACCTCGTATTTGCTTAGGGATGCACGCAAATGATGTATGTATGTATGTGGTACAAGCCGGGGCCCCCCCATAATGTTATGATTATGTTTAAGTATTTATAATTATGATTTTCTAATAAGTATCTTTATGTTATGTGCATTTAACTCATGCATTCATTCATGTTATGCATCTATGTTTATATCAAGAACCATGTCATGTCAAGCATGTCTTATGCTTATATTTATGTCAAGAACTATGCCATGTCAAGTATGTCTTATGCTTATGTTTATGTCAAGAACTATGCCATGTCAAGTATATCTTATGCTTATGTCAAGAACTATGTCATGTCAAGTATGTTCATATGCTTATATTTTATGTCAAGTATTTCTTATGCCATGAACTCTATACACCTTCATTTCATGTTAAGCACTTCTATATGATTATGTATTTTCATGTACATCTATATGCCTCTCCATGTCAAATGCTTTATGAATACCCTCTCATGATATGTTTTGTTTTATGTTACACTCTCCATGTTATGTCTTTCTATTGACTATATGTGACGTATGATTTTAGTGAGTAGGAAAGAGTCTTACTAAACCTATGTGCTTATAAGTTTATTTCCTTATACCGCAGATCAAGCAAGAGGATATTAAACTATGGGAAGTAGCAGGAGAGACAAGTGTGTGTGTGTGGCAGTGACTTGGCAAAAGAAAAAGAAAAAGAAAAGATCCTAATACTTATACTTTGTCACATGACTTATATTTGCATTGTCCTCCTTAGTTTCATGCTATACTTACGATGGTTTTGCCTAAGAACAACTTCTTATGTTTTGCATTGTTAACTTTGGTTCCATGCTATACTTTATGTTGGATTTAAGCTTGATGGTAGAGTAAGGTATGTTTAATGACTGTAGTTCCATGCTATACTTTATGTTGGATTTAAGCTTGATGATAGGGTATGTTATGTTTAATGCAAGCATGTTCAAGAATGTTATTTCTCACATGTTATGTCTTATTCCTCTTATGTTATGACAAATGCTAAGTTTACTAAGTAACCATGTTTAAGAATGATAGCTAAGACATGTTTATATGATTCAAGTGTTAGTTGCATGTTTTAAAAGCACATGTATAAAGTTTTAAATTATTTCGCTGCATTAAGATATCCATATGCATACATGTATGTTAGCGTAACGTCGCCTTTCGCCTACACCGTAAGGCCGGGAAGGGCGGGCGTTACATTAAGGGTACCCTAAATGTAGGTATTTGGTATCCTAGGACTTCCACTTTTGAATTATCAGGATATTCTGACTCTAACTATGCTATCTGTAAATTAGATAGAAAGAGTACAAGTGGAAGTTGTTAATTGTTAGGAAATAGTCTAGTCAGTTGGTGCAGTAGAAAGTAACACTGCGTAGCATTGTCCACAACTGATGCAGAACATGCTGCCCTAGGAGAGTGTGTAGTGTTGGATCGGTTAGAAACGATAGAGGGGGGTGAATATCATTCGACAAAATTCTTCGGAAATTGTAAGAGTAATTGCACAGCAGAAAAGAAAAACCAACGCTAACACGTTTGTTTTTACTTGGTTCAGAGTCGTGGTTGGCTCTTACTATAAGGCTCATGGTCCTTGACCGTTTATGACGGGCAATTCTATATTTCGTCAAATAATTACAAGTAAAAGTTTGAATATAGAATAAAAAGATTATAGCAATTAAACTAAATTATACTGACGACAGGAAGATCGGAGTGTCGCAGCCGCGGGTCGTCGTTGGCGCTTGAATCTTGAGCACGGGGCATTTTGGAGCAGAGCACATCGAAGAATGTGTTGGAAATTGTTATCTTGAAGCCTAGGGGATGAACCCCTATTTATACTCGTAGCTGGGCGCCTGTGTTGAAGGGGGTGCCTGACACATGGCCCTTGCTGCGCGAAACTCAATCTGCAGACTCGGCCAGCGCTTATCCCGTCATCCAGGGTGCCGAAGACAAAGAGGGTGCGAAGGCAATAGTCAAGGTTGTTGGTGAAGAGTCAGCAAAGTCATGAAGGGACGAGAGCCGAGGGAGGAGGACTCCAAGGGCAAGCCGGGAAGTGGACTTCAAGAGGGCACATGTGAAGGGTGGCATAGAGGCAAGCCAAGGGAAGGCTTGTGCGCGCATCCGAGGGACGATAGCCGGTGGAAGAAAACTTCAAGGGACAAGCCAAGGGAGTGTACCTGAAGGCACACATGGAGGAGGGTTATTGAAGTGAAGAAGAGTGTTTGCATAGGCTGGGCAATCGACTGGTGATATAACAGTTGATTGCCAGCATAAACAGAAACTCACAGAAGGTTTTCGACCCTGGACCAGTGATAGCAGCAGGATCAGTTGACTGGTAAGTAATCATAATTCGAACGTTGAGCTGCAACAGTCGAATCTGAGTGGAGGCAGTCGACTGCCCTAGGAGCAGTCGACTGGTAGGGTACTTTCCAGCTTTGAGCTTTATTTAAAGAAGCTCGGGTTTGGCTGGAAACCCTTGACGAAATGAGCTTGGTTAGAGTTCATTAGTAGTCTTTGTGCTCAGATAGTGTGTTTAAGGTTGTGGTGAGGTTTCTCCACCCACAAGGAGCTACACGAGCTAGCCAGAGGGCATCCGGGGAGTGATCCACCGTGTTTAGTTTTATTTTAGTATATTCCGCTTGCACAACTATCCTTGTAGGAAGAACGAATCGAGAAATTGCTATTCGCACCCCCCTCTAGCAAGGCGTAACGATCTAAGAAGTGATATCAGAGCAAGGTTTACTCATCTACGAACTAACCACCGAGAGAGCACAAGCTAGAGAAGATGGTGATTGAAGATAAGTTGGGGGATGGCATAAATGTCCCACCTCTCTATGATTCCAAGGATTTCAACTATCAGAGGATGTGGATAGAGGCATGGTTCGGAATGGAGTGAGTCCTTAGGATTACGCTTGAAGAACCATTCGAAATTCCTAAAGATAAGGATGGAAAGAAGCTCCGACCAAGATATTGGAATCAAGAGCAAGAAAACCAATCAAAGGCAAATGAAAAGGTAATTGCAATTTTACTTAATATTTTGCCTAAAAATGTAATTAGTAGTGTAGGAAAATATCAAAATGCACATGAGCTATGGAAAAAGTTGGTAGAATTCCATGTAAATCCTACACGAGCTCAATTAGTGGAAGAGCCAGAGAAAGTGAGCTCAGTAGCCCAAGAGGAGGAAGAAGTGAGTGAGAGATCATCCACTTCATCAAGAGAAGAGGAAGAGGTCTCCACTTCAAGAATTAAGGGGGAGGAGAGACCCTCATCAATCCCGGAGCAAGAAGAAACTCTAACCTCCACCAAAGCAAAGACAAAGGATCATATCATATGCTTTGGGTACAATGAAAAGGGACACTACAAGGACAAGTGCCCAAAGAGTAAGAAAAAGAAGGTAAATTCTAAACCCATTTCAATTTCTGTTAAATCTAACATGGGTTGTAGGAATGGAGAAGCCCAAGAGAAAAGAAAGAAAATTAGATGCTTCACATGTAGAGAGCTAGGGAATTATCACACAAAATGTCCAAGGATAGGAGAGCAAAAGAAAATGGAGCAATTGAGAAGATGGGAGGAGGAAAGAAAGAAAAGAAGCTCACATCAAAGAGGAACTACAAGGGTAAGGAAGGTAATCCCTAACTTTAGATTAAAATGCAATTCAAACTTAAGTTCCTCTATGCATGCTTGAATTAATGAAAAATGTTTGTTTGTGCATAATCATGGGTTCAAGTATAATGATAGGAATAGAGTTAACAAGGTAGATCAAACCCCTAGGAGAACTATGCATCATGATAAACCCAAGACCTCTAGACCTAAGGATCAAGGCATTAATCCCAAGAAGGGGAGACATATTCCTAGAAAGATGGGTAAGTCTAGGAGTGTCCAAAATAGATATGTGGAGTCTAGGGTTAAAAACCTAGAAAGGGAAAATCAAGCCTTGAGGGTAAGGCTTGATAAATTGGAAAAGACCCTTGAAAGATTCAAGGTTGGATCTAAGGGATTAGATATGGTGTTGGGTAGTTTAAAACCCAACCATGATAGATCAGGGTTGGGATATCGATCTAAGGTCTCCAACGCCAAGGGAAAGAAATATGCTGGGGTAGCATATGATTATGGCAAGAAGGAGAAATCCAAAAATGGCAAGGGGTTGCCATTTGAAGGGAAAAAGAAGGACTTAACCAAGGACAAGGTGTCTAAGGTTAAGAAGGTTAGGTTTGTAGGCCAAGAATCACCGGGGGCACACCGATGTGGTCTAGTGTGGATTGAGTCACCTAGGGAGGTGGCTAGGTCTAAGAGCTCAAGGGGGAGCTCTAGGTGTCTTTGGGATCCATGGTAAATGGATCTCGGGAGATGTTCCTCTAGGAAGTCTAGGTGGACTATGAAATGTGCCAAAGGGGTTGGAAGACTAGGGTAAGTCTTAATCCTAGGAAATTGGCACATTAAAAAGAGTTTTATTAAGAAAAAGATGAAAATGGAGTCATATTGCATAAAAATGGATTTTTGATAGGTAAATGTCATATAAATCAATGCTAGGGATGCATTGTGGGTTGGTATGGGCATTAACATCAAGGCGAGACCAAAACTAGGACTTTAGGTCAAGGTCAATTGAACTTTTTAGCTAGTTTTGGCTTTTGTGTCAAGCATGGGAATGGTGATAGATACTTTTTTGGGTGTATTTTTCCCAAGTAGATATGAGTTCCACAAACCTCTCCATAAAATTTGAGAATTTTTGGAGATTTGTGGAATTTCTAGCGCATTTCTGAATTTGGCTAGTAAAGCTAAAATTCTGATTTTCAGAGTATCAGTCGACTGCCCTGGGGGGCAGTCCACTGGTCTAGGCTGGATTTGGTATCCAGAAGTTGATTAGTGTCCAAATGATGTAAAACAAGTGTATGGGGGACTAGTACACTGTGTTTGGGATCATTAGGGATTAAAAGATCCAATAATTGGGATATTGTTAGAGCATTTTTGATGTTAGGCAAAGGGGGAGAAGTGTTGGGTTTAATTTGAGAAACCAAACACACCTTTGCAAGAAACCCTAGGTTTAGGGGAAGCATAGATGAAGGGGGAGCATGGTTGCTCCATTCTTGGCGTAAGGGGAACTTGGAGAGGTTCTTAAAAAGCCTTTGTAAGTCCAATGTTGGGGGAGCCTTTAGATATGTTTTAAAAAGTCCGTTTTGGTAAAAATCCTAACTTTTGGGAGGGTTAGGTGTGGGATGCCTTGGGATAGGATCCATGATTGTTTGCATTGCATATGCATTGGCGGTGTAAGTCCAAGGTGGAGCCTTGGCAACGTAAATCCAAATGATTGTTTAGCATTGTTATTTCTATTTATTGCTATTTGTTTTCCCTAACTTAAATGTATTGGCAAACATCAAAAGGGGGAAGATTGTTGAGGCAATCTATGGTCCAGAGTGACCATGTGTTTTGATGTTTAGGCAAAGGGTTTAAGTTAGGTTTAGCCTTGTGTTCTAATATGTGTATGTGAGTATGTAGATTGTGTATGTTAAACATATGGACTTAGCTGGACAGCTTCGGTATGGTGAAGGGTGGCATGGAGACAAGCTAGAGACTTGTGTGCACCCGAGGGACCTTGGATAGCAGGGATGATGAGCCGAGGGGTGCGAACTTCGAGACATGCGTGAAGGATGATATGGAGACAAGCTGGAGGCTTGTGTGCATCCGAGGGATGGGAGCTGAAGACGAAGAGGGCGCGAAGGCAACAGTCAAGGCTGCTGGTGAAGAGTCAGCAAAGTCATGAAGGGACGAGAGCCAAGGGAGGAGGACTCCAAGGGCAAGCCAAGAAGTGGACTTCATGAGGGCACACGTGAAGGGTGGCATGGAGGCAAGCCAAGTGAAGGCTTGTGTGCGCATCCGAGGGACGATAGCCGGTGGAAGAAGACTTCAAGGGACAAGCCAAGGGAGTGTACCTGAAGGCACGCATGGAGGAGGGTCGTTGAAGTGAGGAAGAGTGTTTGTATAGGCTGGGCAATCGACTAGTGATATAACAGTCGACTGCCAGCACAAATAGAAACTCACAGAAGATTTTCGACCCTAGACCAGTCGACAGCCCCAGGAGCAGTCGACTGGTAAGTAATCAGAATTCGAACGTTGAGCTGCAATGATCGAATCTGAGTGGGGGCAGTCGACTACCCTAGGAGCAGTTGACTGGTAGGGTACTTTCCAACTTTGAGTTTTATTTAAAGAAGCTCGGGTTTGGCTGGAAACCCCTGACGAAATGAGCTTGGTTAGAGCTCATTAGTATTCTTAGTGCTCAGATAGTGTGTTCAAGGTTGAGGTGAGGTTTCTCCACCCACAAGGAGCTACACGAGCTAGTCGAAGGGCATCCGGGGAGTGATCCACCGAAGGAGCGAGGGATCGTCTACCTTACGGACTATCGTGGAGTAGGAGTCTTCATCTCCGAACCACGTAAATAGGTTTGTTAGCATTGTTTAATTTTATTTTAGTATATTCCGCTTGCACAACTAACCTTGTAGGAAGAACGAACCGAGAAATTGCTTTTCACCCCCCCCCCCCCTCTAGCAAGGCTAACGATCTAACACCCCATTCACTGGAGGGAAAACCTACCAGCCCCTCCCGGAGCTAGCAGACTTCCAACAGGACCCAAGCTATCAACTTGCCAGGAGCCTCCTGTTGGGACCGGGTGCATGTTGACAAGGATACGGGTTCGTAAAATTTTAAATTTTTACGTGCAGCGGAAGAATGAGCATAAAATAATTTCCTAAATTATTTTAATCACGTATCTAGCATGCAACCTTATGATGTGTGGACATAATCATAAAATAAAACTTTGCAGAAAAGTAAACTAATTTACATTGTACCTCGCGTAATCTTTAAGTAAGGGACGAGATCCAACCGTAGCGTCCCTTGGAAGCTCCGCCTCTATTCGCGTCCACGCCGAGTTCTCTTCGGGATGACTTCGCAAAGCCACGAGTTTTGTGCCGACGAGAACTAATAGATTCTCCGAAGACACAACTAGAAGATCAAGAAAGAAGAAAGGAAACTAACCACCAAGAATCGGAATCCAAATTCCGGGAAAGAAGGAGATGCGTTCCGCTTCTTCTTCTTCTTCTTCTTCTCCTTCTTGATGGAAGCTTGCGCCGGCCCTAGGAGGAGGAAGCGCCGGCCCTAAAGGGGGTTGTGGGCGCCGGCCCTAAGGGGAAGGGAGAAGAGAATAAGAGAGAGAGAGGGAGCTACTAATCTCTTGATAACTCAATTGGAATTAAGGGCTTGCCTTTGGTTTCTTTATATAGTAGCATCTCCCTTGCCAAGTCTCCCTCTTAACGGAATTTTCATAACAAATTTATCCTATAAATTCTCTTATGAATTATTCCGTTTAAACCAAGTTTTATTTTAACTAATTTTATAATAAAACAAATACTTCTCTCTTTTAATTATGGAATAAAATTTGTATAAAATTTTCTTATCATGGATAAATCAATTCATAATTGATTTTATAAATTAAAATTAAATCAATTCATGGTTCATTTTAATTTCCATAAAAAGAATAAATTTCTATAAATTTCTTTATAAATCTCTTTATATAAATTTCTTTATATATCAATTTATTTATCCATAATTTATAAAACAAATCGCGCTAGATTTATTTTATTAATCAAACCAAATAAATTGGTTTCTCCCCTTTGCATTGGCCGGCCAAACCAAGAGGGTGGACACCCTCTTTGGCCGGCCAAACCGAGCTGAATCCATCGCGAATTAAACTCATTTATTTCGCCCAATAAGCCTTCAAAAGACTTAGCCATTTTTAGCTTCCATTGCGCCTCTGATAAATTCAGATTCGACTTATTTCTCTTGATAGGAAAATCCAATTTTCAACTCGTTTTAAATCCCTTGGATTACTCGTAGTGCGTGTGACTAAATAGGCTTTCGATTTATGTTGGTCGTCTATAATCAACTGATATATAGAACGATCATGAGTGGCACCTAGTAGTACATCATGACCCCCAATTAATCGAAAGATCAACGGTTGACCTCAGAAGTAATTCTGAAACCCTTCAGCAGCTCTAATGAATCGTGCCCCATTCCCTTCACCATCTTATACCCACTTGGTTCAGGACATGGTCTGTTTGTGTCAGTCCCCACTAGACTGACTACGTCACACCTAGCCCAAGTAGTGTCTTTCTCGTCCTTTGGATTTCTAATTACTCTCATGTATTTAAGAGACTCGCACTCTAAATATGATATGCTCTGGCCAGAGGCTTTGAGTAACAATCTGACGATAGGCCTGGGTATACATCTCCTCGCAAGGAGTGGTGAATCCTTTGTAGGCTGTTCAAACATCTTCGAGCACTTCGGCTCATACCCAATCATCCTGGGTCCACACCTCCTTGGTGATGCTTGCTTAAGATGTTAAAGTATAAGACTCCATGACCAAGATGACTTGAACACTGCAAGTCAAAGGAACATCGCACTTAAGCTGCAGTAAGAACTTCATTGACAAATCTATGTAGATTACCATATGAAGTTTTACAGCTAGTCACTCCAATGAACTAGTTCCCTTAACTAGCATCCATGTTTTATCTTCGGACATCTCAATGTCACCAGCCAGTGAGAATCAGCTGATTAGAGAATAACCCATGCTAGTCTCAACAGAATTGATAGTGTCCGTTTTTATCAATTCATCGACTAGGGATAATTTCAATACTTCACAATTGCACATGTAGAGATAATCACTAGTTGTGATCCCATCACAAATTCTCTTATGCTGTGAATTGTATTGCGGGCATTCAGTAGATGAGTTTAAGATCCCAATCAAATACACAAACATGTATACTCAAATAGTGAATTATCATTTATTAAAATAAATGTTTACAATCATAAGGCGATTGCCTTAGGACACTTCTCTCATATCACTAACACCTCCTGTCTAGTATGGAATTTAGTGGTCTCGGGCTAGTACAGAGTGAGGAACTCATGTACCGAACAGGGCTCAGCCCAAATGTCTCCAGCATGAGCCCCTGCAATGGTAAGCTTATCTTTTTACAAAAACCTATTAATTCTAACTGATGTTTTTGTCTTGTTTATACATTGCAGAGGGTGTCATGTTGTCCCGGACGATGAACTGGCTCATCAAGTGGGAGGAGGCCAACGAACAAGCCTTGACCCCTCCTCCGACTCCTACTGACTTACCAGCTGACCTGACCACGACTCCAGAGGAGGCTGCTGAGCAATCCAGTGAGCACGAGACACTGGAGATGATAGAGGTGCCATCAGCGACCAATCCATCCACCAACCAAAGGACACTGGAGCTGCCTAGCGCCCAGGAGGCTGACCTGCCTCTTGTCATCGTTGAGACAGGAGAGAATAAGGATGAGTCGATGCCCCCGGTCGAAGTCCTGATGCTTAAATCATCGGGGAAATTGAAGAGGAAACGCCTTGACAAGCAGTCGACAACCAGGAATAGGTTGCGGCACTTTACACCACGCAAGCTCCCCTCTATCCTTGAGGGGAAGGATTTGTCGGTCCTTGATGAGGAGGATACAATGCCCCTGTCCCAGCACTTCAAGCAGACAAGCATTCCAGAGATAGGGGATCAGGTCATCACCACCTCCCCGACCAACTCCTCTGACACCCACAAGGGCAAATAGGTGGTGCCAGTAAAGCCTTAGATGAGGCTTGACCACTTGCGCAAGGAGCTTCAAGCAGCATCGGAGGCGGCTTCACTACCCTTCCCCCCGGTGCAATTCAAGGTGGCCCCCGCCGAGGGACATTCCACCGAGGGAGCTTCCAGCTCTGAGAAGGATGTCCCAAGACCTTCCACATTGCCTCCTGGGATTCCTATCATCTAGCTCCTCCCCTACCTCAGAGACAACTCTCTAAGCCGAGACGACACCCCAAGGAGCTATGGTGACTTGAGAGGGGGGGGGGGCTTACGTGCCTCGACTGGGCACCTGGCCAATTTACATGCGTCCCTCTTAAAGGTAACAATTTTCATTCTTTTGTTTTATCCTTAGTCATGTTATCTAACTCTTATATGCTGTGGCAGGCCACTCAAGACTGCCTCTCGGTCGGCCATCAGCTATACTCCCTGCCAGAGGTAAAACATCTGATCCGCCGAGCATCTTCCGCGGAGGCCAAGGCCCACCATGCCTATAGAGGGGTCCTCCTGTAGGCGGAGGTCAGCTGAGCTCTCCGGGTGAATGTAGAACATCACCTGGAATCTCGACTGGCCTTAGAGTCAGCCCTGCATAGCTCTCGCCATAGGGAGCGCTTGATGTCAAAGAGGGTCATTGCCTTCTCAAATGACTTGCGCACCATGGCCCAAGAGCGGGATCAACTTTAGGCCCAGGAGAAGAAGTTGTCCGGGGACGTCCAGCTCCTGGAGTCTTCAACAACGACCCTGAATGGTCAGATTCAGGAACAAGCCAACCAACTGGCCCAGAAAGAAAACATGGTGAAGGTCGCAATTGCTCACATGACCGACCTTCAGGAGGACATCTCCCGAGCCACTTCAAAGGTCTCAACCATCTCAGAGAGGCTCAAAGAAGCCTTGGAAGACAACAACTGTATGCCCTCTGAGATGGCTCAGCTGAAAGCTGCCAAGGAGGAAGCCGAGGCTGAACTACATAATTACAAGGCTAATGAGGTATCCCGACCAAGAGAGATCGAGGCAGAGTTCAAGGCCAGGTTTCTAGAGTCCGACAAGTTTGGCGACATCCAAGATGGGCAGGCCCTGAAGCGCCTAAAACATGGCTTCAATGGCACCCTCACTTAGCTTTACAAGGCCCAGCTACTAAAGTCGTACAAGGATCTGAGCTTCATGAGCGTTGGCGGTCTGGGATGAGCTCCCACCTAAAGATAAGGAATTGTAGGAGATTTTTCCCAGCATGTGTTATGTATCTTTTGTTTCTTCATTTGTTTTCCTTTCTTCCCTGAACTTATAGTGTACTCAACTATTTGGAATGAAAGGAATTTTGCATGATTTTATCCTAAGTTTTCTAACGGATATGTTTCTCTGGAGTGCTTGTCTTTCTCTATATATCTCCCTTATTCTGTGACACTTTGTGAAGGTATACTCGGGATTGAATGGCTTGAATCCATATTCCGAGTTGACATTCTATCACCTCAAGTAAAGGACCAATATATGGTGACCACAAGGAGACAACCTCTACCTCTACAGCCCTAGGAAAGACCAGGACAGTGGAGGAGAGCCTGGACAAAGGAGCAGTCTCCTTTGTGTCATTTAATAATTGCACCTCCCATGTGTTAGTAATATGAGAGAAGTGTCCTAAGGCAATCGTCTTATGATTGTAAACATTTATTTTAATAAATGAAAATTCACTATTTGAGTATACATGTTTGTGTATTTGATTGGGATCTTAAACTCATTTACTGAATGTCCATAATACAATTCACAGCATGAGAGAATTTGTGATGGAATCACAACTAGTGATTATCTCTACATGTGCAATTGTGAAGTATTGAAAATATCCCTAGTCGATGAATTGATAAATACGGACACTATCAATTCTGTTGAGACTAGCATGGGTTATTCTCTAATTAGCTGATTCTCACTGGCTGGTGACATTGGGATGTCCGGAGATAAACATGAATGCTAGTTAAGGGAACTAGTTCATTGGAGTGACTAGCTGTAAAACTTCATATGGTAATCTACATATAGATATGTCAATGAAGTTCTTACTGCAGCTTAAGTGCGATGTTCCTTTGACTTGCGGTGTTCAAGTCATCTTGGTCATGAAGACTTATACTTTGACATCTTAAGCAAGCATCTCCAAGGAGGTGTGGACCCAGGATGATTGTGTATAAGCCGAAGTGCCCGAAGATGTTTGAACAGCCTACAAAGGATTCACCACTCCTTGCGAGGAGATGTATACTCAAGGTCTATCGTCGGATTGTTACTCGAAGCCTCTGGCCAGAGCATCACATGTTTAGAGTATGAGTCTCTTAAATACATGAGAGTAATTAGAATCCAAAGGACGAAAGAACGTTACTTGGACTAGATGTGACGTAGTCAGCCTAGTGGGGACTGACACACACAGACCATGTCCTGAACCAATTGGGTATAAGATGGTGAAGGGAATGAGGCACGATTCATTAGAGCTGCTGAAGGGTTTCAGAATTATTTCTGAGGTCAACCGTTGATCTTTCGATTAATTGGGGGTCATGATGTACTACTAGGTGCCACTCATGATCATTCTATAATTGGTTGATTATAGACGGCCAACATAAATCGAAAGACTATTTAGTCACACACACTACGAGTAATCCTAGGGATTTAAAATGAGTTGAAAATTGGATTTTCCAATCAAGAGAAATAAGTCGAATCTGAATTTATCAGAGGCGCATCGGAAGCTTAAAATGGCTAAGTCTTTTGAAGGCTTATTAGACGAATTAAATGAGTTTAATTCGTAATAGTTTTGGCTTGGTGTGGCCGGCCAAAGAGGGTGCCCACCCTCTTTGGTTTGGCCGACCATAATAAAGGAGGGAAACCAATTTATTTGGTTTAAATTATAAAATAAATCAAGCACGATTTGTTTTATAAAATTATGGATAAATAAATTTATATAAAGAAATTTATATAAAGAGATTTATTTTCATGGAAATTAAAATAAACCTTGGATTGGTTTATTTTATTTTATAAAATTAATTATGAATTGATTTTTCCATGATAAGAAAAATTTATATAATAAATTTATTCTTTTTATGGAAATTAAAATGAACCATGGATTGGTTTATTTTATTTTATAAAATCAATTATGAATTGATTTTTCCATGACAAGAAAAATTTATATAATAAATTTATTCTTTTTATGAAAATTAAAATGAACCATGGATTGGTTTATTTTATTTTATAAAATCAATTATGAATTGATTTTTCCATGATAAGAAAAATTTATAATAAATTTCTTGTAAAATTTTATTCCATAATAAAAGGGGAGACATGGTTGTTTTTATTATAAATTGAGTTATAATAAAATCTTGGTATAACGGAATAATTCATAGAAAAATTTATAAGATAAATTTCTTATGAAAAATTCCGTTAAGAGGAGACTTGGCGATTAAGAGGCTACTATATAAAGGTACCAAGGCAAGACTTGGAAATTAATTCAAGTGATCAAGGATTTTTGCCTAGCCTCTCTTCCTCTCCTTCTCTCCCTCTCCCTCTCCAAGTGGGCGCCGGCCCTAGAAGTTCCTCCTAGGGTTGTCGTGAGCCAACTCCACCAAGAAGGCACCGAAGAAGAAGAAGAAGCGGGTCGCAACTCCTTCCTTCCTTTCCACGGAATCTTGATTCCGTTACTTGGTGGTTAGTTTCCATCTCTCTCTCTCTTGATATTCTTGTCGTGCCTTTGGAGAATCTAGTAGTTCTTGTCAGCACGAAACTCGTGGCTTTGCGAAGTCATCCCGAAGAGAACTCGGCGTGGACGCGAATAGAGGCGGAGCTTCCAAGGGACGCTACGGTTGGATCTCGTCCCTTACTTCGAGTTACGCGAGGTATTGAGTAAATTAGTTTACTTTCTGCAAAATTTTAATTTATGATCATGTCCACACATCATAAGGTTGCATGTTAGATACGTGGTTAAAATAATTTATGAAATTATTTATGCTAATTCTTCCGCTGCACGTAATTATTTTTAAAATTACGAACCCGTATCGATGTCAACATGCACCCGGTCCCAACAGTGGTATCAGAGCCAGGTTAGTGTTCGACATAATCATATAATTGTTTTGCGAAAAACTTTGTCATGATCTCAATTTTGGAAAAATTTTCCAATTATGGAAACTTTCCAATTATAATAAATTTTAGATTTAGGAATTTCAACGTTTGGAAATCCTCATGAAATTTCGCAAACGTTTGAAATATCCTAGTTTTTGAAATTTTATTATAATTGTGAAAACTTCCCATTTTTGGAAACTTTCCAATTTTGGAAATTTCCTATTTTGGAAAATTTCCAATTTTGGAAATATGTAAGTTTTCTTTGTACCAGAAACTTACAATTATTCTAAAAACTTATTATGAAATCTCGCAATTTTGGGCACTTTCTTTTAAGAAAGTCTAGACAAATTTATGGATCATTAATTGACAATTAAATTCGAATTGATTTTAAATTATTAACAAAATTCTTTATTTTGGATTGAGCCTCGGAGAGCCGTCCAATTTAAAGTTAGTTGTTGTAATTTAATTTCCCATTTTGAATATAATTGTCATGTTTAATTTGGTTATGCCTCGGGGAGCAGACCAAATTGGATTTATGATAAATTTCTTTTCTTTGGATATCTGAGCCTCGGGAAGCCACCCTTAGAAAATAATTTGTTGTAATTAATTAATCCATAAATAAAATATGTGATCAAATCTTGGAAATTTAGGATAATTTCCTTATTTGATTTAAGAGGTGATGCTCTTACATATTGTTGTCTCCAAAATTAATTAGGAAAATAGTTTCCTATAGAGTTTTCTTAAATAAGATTTTCATGAATATAATATGTGGTTGAATTAAGAGAATCTGTCTCTTAATTTAATAAAATTTGATTTAGAGAAATCAAAGTCTTAAACATATTATTTCCGAAATTGATTATGACAATTTAGGAAATTGTTTCCCAAAACAATTCCTTGAATAAAGTATGAAATTAGAATTAGGAAATCCGATTCCTAATTCAATTAATGGGACTTGATAAATTAAGTCACATACATACTTTATTAAGGAAATCGTTAGTATATGACATAATTATATGTCATGAATGTGCTTAGAAAAGAAAGGATGAGACCCAAAACCCCTTACAAAATATTAAGGTCAACACCTTCCATTAATATGGTTAGAACCGGAGTTTTGTTTCTCATTTGGGTTGATGGACACATCCATGCCCGGCTTGAACCTCAACATGTTCAAACCATGGAATTAGTTTATGATTAATATAGTTGGAGTCAGAGGTCAATCCTTAGTTTTGGTTGTTGGACACATCCAAGCCTGACTAAACGGTTGAATGAGCTCCAATCATATTAAAACTATTTCTTGATTAATGGGTCAGCCTTAAGCTTGGAGCATCGATTTGTTGTGCCACAGCCAAGGTCGATGTAAAGAGAGGTGCAGTTGGGTGCTATGTATATTGTTGCATACTTGTTAATGAGTTAACAACCCAATGATTTATGCAAACATTCAATTAGTTGATAGCATAAAGTGATAGTTACATATATGTGATATGTAATCGGTATAATTAGTTGATGGCCACAGCCATGGTTGTTCTTATCTATGGTTGGATATCAACCTATTTGGAGGTGTTCCTACAATCTCCCGAATTGATAAAAAGGGTTATTCAATTCGAAAAATAAATAGGATTTAATTAATGTATATTGATGCATCCTTTATCATTCTTCTCACATAAGCTCAATTTGTATTTCTAGGATAATCACTCGATCATGTCTTCTCTGAATTTGCGTTCCATTTTGGACACCAATAAACTAACTGGGCCAAACATCATGGACTGGCTTAGAAACCTGAGGAGAGTCCTCAAGGCAGAAAAGCTTGCTTATGTCCTTGAAGAACAACTTCCCAACCGTCCTCCTGAAAATGCAACTCCAGACCAGTTTCCTGAGTTGCTCAACCTGCTGAAGACTGTAGAGCCTTCTGCAAAGCAGGATCAGAAGACGGTACTGTTAGTTGGTTCCTCGAAGAAAGGTTCTAAGAGGAAGGCCAAAGAACAGAATAAGGGAAAGAAGAAAAAGGCCAAAAAGACTGAAAAGACCCCAAAAGGCACTTGCCATCACTGTGGCAAGGAGGGTCACTGGCGAAGAAACTGCAAGGTTTATCTTGAGTCCTTGAAGAAGAAGGCATCCGATGCCCCATCCTCTTCAGGTATCTTCGTTATTGAATGTCACTCTATTTCCTCAACACCTGGGTACTTGATACTGGGTGTAGCTCACATATATGTAATGACATACAGGGGCTAAGGAATAGAAGAAGACTCGTCAAGGGAGAAGCGAATTTGCGAGTTGGAAATGGAGCAAAGATTGCTGCTGTTGCCATCGGAACATATTTGCTAAAGCTCCCTACTGGACGTGTCTTAGAATTGGATAATTGTTATTTTGTTCCTTCGTTAATAAAGAACATTGTATCTATTTCATGTTTGAATGAAAAGGGTTATCATTTAACTTTTAGTAACAATTGTTGTTACATAACTTTAAATGGTTCTTTATGGGAATGGAACTTTGTGCAATGGTATCTACACGTTAGATTTATCCGGTGACGTTTTCAATATCGAAGTTAGCAACAAACGTGCTCGAATAGATAATCGAATAGACTCCTACACGTGGCATTGTCGTCTTGGCCATGTAAGTAAGAAACGCATGACCAAATTACACCGATGTGGAATTGGAATCATTTGAACCCGGTTCATTTGATACATGCGAATCATGCTTAAAAGGCAAGATGGCCAAATTACCCTTTTCCGGAAAAGGTAATCCAGTGGGAGAATTGCTTGGTCTAATACATACTGATGTATGTGGACCAATGTCAACTCTTGCACAAGGAGGCTATAGCTACTTCATTACCTTTATCGATGATCACTCACGATTCGGGTATGTGTTCTTGATGAAACACAAATCTGAAGCTTTTGAGAAATTCAAAGAGTTCAGAAATGAAGTAGAGAAACAGCTTGGCAAAAGTATTAAGATACTNGTTAGCAACAAACGTGCTCGAATAGATAATCTAATAGACTCCTACACGTGGCATTGTCATCTTGGCCATGTAAGTATGAAGCGCATGACCAAATTACACCGATGTGGAATTCTGGAATCATTTGAACCCGGTTCATTTTAAACATGAGAATCATGCTTAAAAGGCAAGATGGCCAAATTACCCTTTTCCGGAAAAGGTAATCTAGTGGGAGAATTGCTTGGTCTAATACATACTGATGTATGTGGACCAATGTCAACTCTTGCACAAGGAGGTTATAGCTACTTCATTACCTTTATCGATGATCACTCACGATTCGGGTATGTGTTCTTGATGAAACACAAATCTGAAGCTTTTGAGAAATTCAAAGAGTTCAGAAATGAAGTAGAGCAACAATTTGGCAAAAGTATTAAGATACTTCGATCCGATCGGGGTGGTGAATACTTAAGTCAAGAGTTTCAAGATTATCTTAGGGACAATGGGATATTGTCCCAATGGACTCCGCCGTATACACCACAACATAATGGTGTATCTAAGAGGCGCAACCGAACCTTGATGGACATGGTTAGGTCGATGATGAATCATGCAACTCTTCCAAAATCCTTTTGGGGCTATGCACTTAAGACAGCTGTTTACTTGCTAAACAGAGT
The DNA here is from genome assembly GCA_024364735.1 of Boesenbergia rotunda. Classification (NCBI taxonomy): domain Eukaryota; kingdom Viridiplantae; phylum Streptophyta; class Magnoliopsida; order Zingiberales; family Zingiberaceae; genus Boesenbergia; species Boesenbergia rotunda. The sequence goes on along the minus strand of JAGFNQ010005153.1, from coordinate 141,489 downwards.
CCCGACCAAGGTAGTCTCTACTACTCCATATGAGATGTGGAATAGTAAGAAACCTCACTTAACTCACCTTAAGATATGGGGTTGTCCTGCTTACGTGAAGCGGACTGTATCAGACAAATTGGATGCTAAGTCTGATAAATGTCTATTTATTGGATACCCTAAGGAAACGAATGGTTACCAATTCTATCATCCCTTGGAACAAAAGGTGTTTATTTCAAGGCATGCTGTATTTCTGGAAAAAGAATTTCTTTTACAAGAAAACAGTGGGAGTGGCATTGAACTTGATGAAGTTCAAGAAACTCCAATAGACATTACAGAGACACCTAGTCTAGACCCACAACCAATAACTCATAATGATGAGCTATCAGTTGAACCTAAAACAACACCACCTCTTCGTAGGTCTGATAGGACACGCAATATTCCAGAGAGATACGGATTTCTCATAAGTGAATCGAACGACGTGGTTACTCATAAGCGATGACGAACCTATCAGTTATGAAGATGTTCTAAAAAGTTCAGAAAGGGACAAATGGCTTGAAGCCATGAAGTCGGAAATGGATTCCATGTACGAAAATCAAGTATGGGACTTGGTTAACCCACCTGAAGGGATTAAGCCCATAGGGTGCAAGTGGGTTTTCAAGAAGAAAACCGACATGGAAGGTAATGTTGTTACCTTTAAAGCTAGACTAGTGGCAAAAGGATATCGTCAGAAACAAGGAATTGATTATGACGAAACCTATTCGCCAGTAGCTATGCTTAAATCCATTCGGATGCTCCTAGCCATAGCAGCTCATTATGATTATGAGATATGGTAAATGGATGTGAAAACAGCTTTCCTTAATGGAAACCTGCTTGAGGATGTATACATGATACAACCTGAAGGTTTCACATCGGTTGATAAAACCAAAGTATGCAAGCTTCGACGATCCATATATGGACTGAAGCAAGCATCCAGGAGCTGGAACATCCGTTTTGATGAGACAATCAAAGAGTTTGATTTCTCACAAAATCCTGACGAACCTTGTGTGTACAAGAAGGTTAGTGGGAGTGCAGTCGTATTCCTAGTATTATATGTCGATGACATATTACTTATAGGAAACGATATATCAGTCTTACAGACAGTTAAAATTTGGTTGTCCAAAACTTTCTCCATGAATGACCTGGGAGAAGCAACCTATATCCTTGGGATTAGAATCTATAGAGATAGATCAAAATGGTTGCTTGGTCTTTCGTAGTCTACATATATAGACCGAGTGCTAAAAAGGTTTAGCATCTCGGAATCCAAGAAAGGTTACCTTCCCATCAGGCATGGGATCAATCTTTCAAAGTCTATGTGTCCGCGCACAGAAGACGAGAGGATTTGCATGAATAAGATTCCTTATGCATCCGCGATAGGATCTATCATGTATGCTATGTTATGTACTAGGCATCATGTATCGTATGCTCTGAGTGTCACGAGAAGATACCAGTCTGATCCAGGAATGGATCATTGGGCGGCTGTCAAAACAATCCTTAAGTACTTAAGAAGAACTAAGGATGTGTTCCTAATATATGGAGAAGGAGATATGGTAATACGTGGGTATACAGATGCCAGTTTCCAGACAGATAAGGATGACTCCAAATCTCAGTCTGGATACGTATTTACTTTGAATGGAGGCGCAATAAGTTGGAAGAGTTCCAAACAAGACACCGTAGCGGATTCTACAACGGTAGCGGAATATATCGCAGCTTCGGAAGCAGCAAAGGAAGCAGTCTGGATCAAGATGTTTGTCTCCGAACATGGTGTGGTTCCAACCATTGATGAAGCAGTGCTGGTTTACTGCGACAACAATGGAGCTATTGTACAAGCAAAGGAACCAATGTCTCATCAACGATCCAAACACGTGCTTCGCCGCTATTATCTGATCAGAGAGATTATAAGTAGGAATGATATACAAATTGAGAAAATTCCCACTGAAAGGAATTTAGCAGATCCTTTAACTAAGGCCTTGCCTCAAAGTAAGTTTGAGGGTCATGTTAGAGCCTGTGGTATTGGATACCGTAGCGATTGACATTAGACCAAGTGGGAGTTTGTTAGTAATATAAGAGAAGTGTCCTAAGGCAATCGCCTTATGATTGTAAATATTTATTTTAATAAATGAAAATTCACTATTTGAGTATACATGTTTGTGTATTTGATTGGGATCTTAAACTCATTTACTGAATGTCCGTAATACAATTCACAGCATGAGAGAATTTATGATGGAATCACAACTAGTGATTATCTCTATATGTGCAATTGTGAAGTATTGAAAATATCCCTAGTCGATGAATTGATAAATACGGACACTATCAATTCTGTTGAGACTAGCATGGGTTATTCTCTAATCAGCTGATTCTCACTGGCTGGTGACATTGGGATGTCCGGAGATAAACATGAATGCTAGTTAAGGGAACTAGTTCATTGGAGTGACTAGCTGTAAAACTTTATATGGTAATCTACATATAGATATGTCAATGAAGTTCTTACTGCAGCTTAAGTGCGATGTTCCTTTGACTTGCGGTGTTCAAGTCATCTTGGTCATGAAGACTTATACTTTGACATCTTAAGCAATCATCTCCAAGGAGGTGTGGACCCAGGATGATTGGGTATAAGGCGAAGTGCCCGAAGATGTTTGAACAGCCTACAAAGGATTCACCACTCCTTGCGAGGAGATGTATACCCAAGGCCTATCGTCGAATTGTTACTCGAAGCCTCTGGCCAGAGAATCACATGTTTAGAGTATGAGTCTCTTAAATACATGAGAGTAATTAGAATCCAAAGGACGAGAGAACGTTACTTGGGCTAGATGTGACGTAGTCAGCCTAGTGGGGACTGACACACACAGACCATGTCCTGAACCAAATGGGTATAAGATGGTGAAGGGAATGAGGCACGATTCATTAGAGCTGCTGAAGGGTTTCAGAATTATTTCTGAGGTCAACCGTTGATCTTTCGATTAATTGGGGGTCATGATGTACTACTAGGTGCCACTCATGATCGTTCTATAATTGGTTGATTATAGACGGCTAACATAAATCGAAAGACTATTTAGTCACACGCACTACGAGTAATCCTAGGCATTTAAAACGAGTTGAAAATTGGATTTTTCAATCAAGAGAAATAAGTCGAATCTGAATTTATCAGAGGCGCATCGGAAGCTTAAAATGGCTAAGTCTTTTGAAGGCTTATTGGACGAATTAAATAAGTTTAAGTCGTAATGGTTTTGGTTTGGTGTGGTCGGCCAAAGAGGGTGCCCACCCTCTTTGGTTTGGCCGGCCACAATAAAGGAGGGAAACCAATTTATTTGGTTTAAATTATAAAATAAATCAAGCGCGATTTGTTTTATAAAATTATGGATAAATAAATTTATATAAAGAAATTTATATAAAGAGATTTATTTTCATGGAAATTAAAATAAACCTTGGATTGGTTTATTTTATTTTATAAAATCAATTATGAATTGATTTTTCCATGATAAGAAAAATTTATATAATAAATTTATTCTTTTTATGGAAATTAAAATGAACCATGGATTGATTTATTTTATTTTATAAAATCAATTATGAATTGATTTTTCCATGACAAGAAAAATTTATATAATAAATTTATTCTTTTTATGGAAATTAAAATGAACCATGGATTGGTTTATTTTATTTTATAAAATCAATTATGAATTGATTTTTCCATGATAAGAAAAATTTATAATAAATTTCTTGTAAAATTTTATTCCATAATAAAAGGGGAGACATGGTTGTTTTTATTATAAATTGAGTTATAATAAAATCTTGGTATAACGGAATAATTCATAGAAAAATTTATAAGATAAATTTCTTATGAAAAATTCCGTTAAGAGGAGACTTGGCGATTAAGAGGCTACTATATAAAGGTACCAAGGCAAGACTTGGAAATTAATTCAAGTGATCAAGGATTTTTGCCTAGCCTCTCCTCCTCTCCTTCTCTCCCTCTCCCTCTCCAAGTGGGCGCCGACCCTAGAAGTTCCTCCTAGGGTTGCCGTGAGCCAACTCCACCAAGAAGGCACCGAAGAAGAAGAAGAAGCGGGTCGCAACTCCTTCCTTCCTTTCCCCGGAATCTTGATTCCGTTACTTGGTGGTTAGTTTCCATCTCTCTCTCTTGATATTCTTGTCGTGCTTTTGGAGAATCTAGTAGTTCTTGTCGGCACGAAACTCGTGGCTTTGCGAAGTCATCCCGAAGAGAACTCGGCGTGGACGCGAATAGAGGCGGAGCTTCCAAGGGACGCTACGGTTGGATCTCGTCCCTTACTTCGAGTTACGCGAGGTATTGAGTAAATTAGTTTACTTTCTGCAAAATTTTAATTTATGATCATGTCCACACATCATAAGGTTGCATGCTAGATACATGGTTAAAATAATTTGTGAAATTATTTATGCTAATTCTTCCGCTGCACGTAATTATTTTTAAAAATTACGAACCCGTATCGATGTCAACATGCACCCGGTCCCAACACCATGTACACTTACATTTGGTATTTTCTTAGGATGATATCTTTAATGTATCTGACTCGGAGGTAAAAAGAAAGTGTGTTACCTCTATGATATGGGCTCTCTTGAAATAAATAACCATCATGTTTTCCTCCAATGTCTGATGGTGTCCCATTATATCTTGTCACCTAGATGCTAGCTTTCTTCCCCCTCTATATCCTGACAAACCATCCTTAAGTTCATGGTCATAAGTAGTAGGGATATCTCGGCCCCTAGTCGGGCATTCGCAGCCTCACGACCAACTTCTCCATTATGGTGTAGCGTGTTTCTGCATTCTTCAAGAGGTGTCCGAAGAAGTAGATCGGGTACTACACAGTACCTTCTTCTCTGATAAGTGCAGAACCCACCGCTTGCTCAGCTGCGGACAGGTAGACGAACAATGTCTCTCTATTCATTGGCTTGTAAAGGAAGGGGAGCTTAGCTAGATAGGCTTTCAGATCTTTAAACGCCTTCTCACACTGATCTTCCCAGTCAAATTTGATTTCCTTTCTCAGAATCTTGAAGAAGGGCAGGGCCCCATCGACAGACTTGGAGATGAAGCTGGACAAGGCTGTAATCCTACCATTCAGCCTCTATATCTCCTTAAAGTTTCGAGGAGAGGGCATATCGAGGATGGTCTTCACTTTATCTGAATTGGCCTCGATCCCCCTCTCTGCCACCATGTAACCTAAGAACCGACCACTCTTCACTCCAAACAAACACTTGGTCGAGTTCAACTTCATCCTATTAGCCCTTAGGGTTACGAAGGTCTCTTCCAGGTTAGGCATCATATCTTTCCCTTTGTCTGTCTTGACTAGGATGTCATCGACATAGACTTCAATATTCTTCCCGATCTGATGCCTGAAGACCTTGTCCATCATCCATTGGTAGGTTGCCCCGGCGTGTCCTACCGATGGTGAGACAGGTCTTCTGTTGTAGGGATGCGAGGTGGAGATCCTGGGGACTCAGCCTACCCTGAGGCCACTCGTCGTGAGACAGCTTGCCGATTTGGTGTTGTTCGAGCACTCCCTTGACAACATTAGCCACAAGGTGATCCAATTCTTCTTTCGTCAAAACGATGGGTTGCCCCTCGGGATCTACCATCACAGTGCTCCTTCTGGTGCTTTGATTTGTTTCCCATAGACGGCGCCAAATTTGTTCCGGAAGGAATCGACGCGGGCGATGAGTCACCAGAGTCCAACCCACAAGGACGATGACGAAAGGAAGTAGATTGCACCATGCGAGATCAACATGAGCGTTAATGGGAACACACCGAAAATTTTCCGACGGAGCCCACTCCGACACTCAAGTTAGAACATCAATCGATTGCCTGAGGAAAATCAAGGAGAATGATGTGAGTTTAGAGAGCGTCACCGCTTTACCTGTGGGTTGAAGTACCTTATATACTTGTTAGCTTGGTCACACTTATCTCCACGTTCTCCTCCACATTCCCTACTTGTCGGTTACCTGATAACTCTTAGGTAACAGCTCCCACGAATATTAAGACCTTAATTGTCACATATAAAGGACAATAATTATCCACCAACTTTCCTAAAAAAGAAAGGGGAACGGTTATTGGACTCAGGTTATCGGGTGTATGACTTTTTGGGCTCCACTCTCCCGAGAGGGTCTCGGGGAATCTCCTCCCTCGGAAGGGCCTCGGGAGCCTGTCTTCCCGGGGAGATCTCAGGTATATACCATCCGAGTTGGTCTCGGAGATATGTCTTCCCGAGGTGGTCTCGGGAGTATCCTCTCCGGAAGGGCCTTGGGAGCCTATCTTCCCGGGGAGGTCTCAGGCGTATGCCAATCCGAGTTGCTCTCGAGGATCTGCCTTCCCGAGGTGGTCTCGAGAGTCCGAGATAGGCGTTCGGACTCGGTGGACCCAGACACAGAGCTTCCTCGTCCCACGTGTCAACCCTGGGATGCTCAACCCCATCATTTTATTTAATAAAGGAAAAGTTTGATTATTATATTTATTTCATGATTGTACCCAATGAATAAATATAATAATGCCCTTGGATAGTAGATTCTAATCTACATTATATCAATTAATTGAATTGATAGTGAGATGATGTAGAATAGTACTCTTAACTATTCCTAGTCAAATATTAATATTTAAGGATGATATTAATGCGTTGAGACTAGTATGTAGGTCAATTAATAATTTGATCTCACAAGTCATAGATATGGGATATCAAGTTGACACATGAGTGTACATTAGAGGATGTGTACTGAATTGATCTCCCATGAAAAAGTTTCATGGATCATTATATGAGTGCCATAAACTTTCTCATGTAAGTATTAGTATGAATAGTCTTTAGACATGAAGTCACTACTGTTCCCTATATGAGGAGTTGTATACTTTGGTATCTTCAAAAGTCACCCGTAATAGGGTGGACTATAAAGGTAATTACTGGGTATGCAACAAATTATGCAGAGGGATGTAAGTGATGTAGATGGGATCTATCCCTCCCATATGATGGGAGTGATATCAGTGAGCCTCTTGATCGAGTAGAACTACTAAATGCATGCCCATGCTCAAATGAGCTTAATATGAGATATTGAACTCATTTACTTGAGTGAGTATACTTGGGGATCAAAAAACATAAAGATTTATTAGCGGATGGCACGGTCTATGTCTTATTGATCAATCTAGATATCGAGGATAGAAGGACAAAATCATATATTATAATAGTCACGAAAATGTTATGTCAGATCTCGACATTCTTATCACTTGGGTAGCAATGATGCATTGCTAGATGTCACTTATTCTTTATGTATCTAAAATGAAGAGGATATTAAAAAACAAAATTGAACTATTCTCTTCATTGGATGAAGCGAAGATGAAAAAAAAAAAAAATTGAATATCAAGATGTTTTGGTATTCATTGAGTTTTATTGGCATACCCACTAAGTTCATCTTCACTTGGATGACTATAAAAGGGTCTCTTGTGATGAGAGAAGTGCTCATCATCCTTCTTTTTCCTCTTTCTCCCTCCTTGGCCGAAACTCCCTTGTAGAGATTCATGTGCTTGGTGTACCATCCCAAGTTGCTAGCACAACTAAGGTGGTTTTTCTCCGAGGTGTAGATCGTGTTCGTGTGGATACTACTAGAGACACGAACACTTGAACGTGCAAGAGATCCGATGAACCAAGGATGAGTGAGATAACCGAAGGGCAGCAACAAAGGTATAACCCTTAGATAGATTTAACTTTGTATGAGTTTTACTTTCGCATAGAACACTCTAAGGGATCTTGATTTTCATTGCATATGTTATTATTTTTCGCACAGAGATCCCTACATAAAGACTTGGGTTTACTACGTTATTTTTTGGGGATCGAGATTGTTTCTTCGCCAAAAGGTTATCTTGTCTCAGTTAAAATACATAGCTAATCTATTTGAGCATGTGTGTCTCACTAACAACAGAGTAGTTGATAATCCCTTTGAGACTAATGCTCAGTAACCTCCTTCATATGATTCTCCTTTACGAGATCCTAACCTCTACGATATAGTTGTGGGAAGTTTGGTTTATCTCAATGTGACTTGCCCTGATATTGCACATGATATCCATACGATTAGTCAGTTTGCCACTGCACCGATGATAGTTTATTGGGTTGCTATTTTTTATATTCTCTCGTATCTTCGGGAAACTCAATTTTAAAGTCTCTTATTTCCTTCTACTTTCTCGTTAGAGCTATGTGCGTACTCTGATGTTGATTGAGTGGGCGACCCTACGGATCCTAAGTTAATCACTGACTTTTATATTTTTCTTGGAGATTCTCTGATCTCTTAGAAGAGTAATAAACAAGATGTTATTCCATATCTTCAACAGAAATTGAGTATTGTGTCATGGTTAATACCACTTATGAGATTGTTTGGCTACGTTGGTTGCTTGCAGATATGTGAATTTTTCTTCGGCAACCAATTGTTTTTCAATGTAATAATCAATGTAATTCTGATTGCTCGTAATACAGTTTTTCATAAGAGAACGTAGTATATTGAGATTGATTGTCATTTTAATCATTATTGTATATAGCTTGACACTATCACGTTATCTTTTGTTCGTTCCTCACTATAGATAGTAGATATGTTTACAAGGCTCATTCTGTTTCACGCTTCCATTTTTTGTCTAACAAACTCTCAATACTTCTAGCTAGAACATTGTGAGTTTGAGGGAGATGTTAGATTGTATATATTGTTAGTGCAATCACCCTCGGGTCAAGGTTGACCAATTTGATTATGCTCAGGTTGTCTCGAGTTTGAGGTTCGATGTTTGACAATAATGTTTGGACAATGTGTAAGACAAGTCAAGTATGTTAAGGTTGATGGGAAACTTAACTAGGGATGTCCTTGTGAGACTATGCAGACCTAGTTGAGAACTATGTGTTGGTGCAGAAATGCACCTAAGTCAAACCTGTGTTTTGATAATGGCAACATAGGTCAAAAGTTAAGTCTTTCTTGTTTTCTAACAAGTTAATCAAGTGTGCAGGAAAAGCCCTAGCGAAGGACTGCTAGGCACTGGCAAAGGAATGCCAGGAAAGAAAGCCCTAGGGAAGGATTGCTAGGCAACTGGCGAAGGACTGCCAGCATCAAGCCCTAGCGAAGGACTGCTAGGCACTAGCGAAGGACTGCCAGCAACGAAGCCCTAGCGAAGGACTGCTAGGCAACTGGCGAAAGACTGCCAGTTTACAAGACCTGACAAAGGACCGTCAGGCAAAAAGTCCAACCATAGGAACGGTTGGCATCAGGTAAATTCTCCCAAGAGGAGTAGGTGACGACGCGTTCCCCGTCAAGGGAACAGTAGGCGTCGGTTCGACCTAGGGCTCCATTTTGGAGACCAAAGTCAGAACCAAGACAGCTAAGGCTGTATGAACAAATAAATATTTTATTGCATTGTGTTTTGGACTAACCCTGGATGCAGGACCGAAGGAACGTGTGTCTGCAGCTCAGAAAGCCTCAAAGGAGAGAGGCAAAGGCTGAGTAGGGCGCCCGGAGTGTCCCGGGCGCCCCCAAGGTACATACAAAACACATCAGAAGAAGAAGGGTTCGAAGAGCTGCTGGGCGGGGCGCCCCCTGCACTGCGGGCGCCCCCATGCACTTACTTCGAACTAAGAAGCCATCGAAGCCAAGAAGATAGAACTTTGACCCGGTCAATGCGGGCGCCCCGAGCGCTTCGGGCACCCCGGTCAAAGCGGATCCAGAGGATAGACGCTGACCAAGATCTGTGCGGATCAAAGGCCACGTGGGGGGCGCCCCCGACGTCCCGGGCACCCCCTAGCCCTATATAAAGGGCCCTCGACCCTAGGCTTCCATAATCAATTCTCTCAACGCCTCAAAGCTCTTCTACGCTCGTGCCTTGCTCCAGAAACGCTTCACCTCGAGCCGACGACGTCCCGCTGCCTCGAAAGAATCGACCTACTCCGGACGTCGGTAAAGAAGAGCGTACTTAATTTATTATATTTTATTGCACTCATTTTGTAATTAAATTGTGTAACCTATTTGCGCGAATATAGAATTGCCCAAAGTAAACGGTCAACGACCGTGAGCCTTGGAGTAGGAGTCGACACAGGCTCCGAACCAAGTAAAAACCACCGTGTCTTTGTGCTGTATCTCTTATTTTTATTTCCGCTGTGCACTTACTCTTAGTTTTCCGAAAAAGAACGATTTCCGATATTCACCCCTCCCCCTCTATCGGTTTTCACGATCCAACAAGTGGTATCAGTGTGGGGTTTTCAAACTTGGTGCAACCACCAGTTTAAAATTTTTTTTCGGATTTTTTTTCTTTTCGAATTTAATTAATTTTTTTTGTACTTAATTATCTTTATCCCGCACTACTAATCCAAGAACAAGTCTTGGGACACCTTTTGTTTGTAAGTTTCCTTTTACAGAACAAATGTCTATGCAAGAGGGATTCAGCACCGCTAGACCTCCACTCTTCACTGGAGAAGTCGCATGGAGGTCCACCTGAAAACTCAGGTGGACATGTGGATCATTATCCAGTCCGGTCTGGAGATCCCCCGAAATGCGGAAGGACTTCCACAAAGCTACTCGGAGTGGGACAACACTCTAAAGCGCAAGATAGAAGCCGACGCAAAAGCAACGCAAACCCTACAATGCGGGCTGACAAAGGAAGAGCTGAACCGAGTGGGCCCCTTCAACAGTGCAAAAGAGCTATGGACAAAACTGATCGAGCTGCACGAATGGACTTCGGACACCAGGATCAGCAAAAGGGATCTACTACTGAATAGACTCTACACAATCAAGATGGCCGATAACGAAACAGCAGCCCAGCTCCATGCACGAATCCAGGAGGTAATGAACGGTCTTCACACAATATGACACAAGGTTGAAAATCGTGACCTAATAAGGTATGCTCTAAACGCCTTCCCTTGTAACGACCCGGAAAATTCTCTTAATATTTTCTTAAAATATTGAGCATGTCTAGATAATTTTCCGAGGAACCTAGAAATATTAAGGAGAACTTTGGCCTAGAAAATCCATGTTTTCTCATTTAAATTGAGAAAACTAAGTACCAATGAGCTTTAAATGGGCTCCAAAAATAGATATTAATTAGGTAAAATTAATATAAATTAGGTAAAATTAATATAAATATAAAAGAATTTTATTTAAGAATATTGGCATAATTATGGGGGATTTTAGGAGGGATTTTCAGAATTTAGGGAATAAAAATAATAAAATAAATGAAATAAAAATAAAATAAAAATAAAGGTGCATGAGCCAAGGATTGAACCTTGGACCTCTTGTACAACCATGTAAGCCTTAACCAACTCACCTAGCAAGGAATTCGTATGAGTAAATGAAGTAGAGGTTGGTTAAGAAGTAGAAGGAGATGAAGGGTCATGGAGAGACTCTTCATTTGCCTCTTTAAAGGAGCTATAAAAAGGCGGTTAGGGGGGTTACTTCTCTTCACCATCAAGTGCATTTGCTCCTCTCCTCCCTCCTCATTCTAGCCGAGACTCTTAGGGAGAGTTCTCCCTTGGAAAGGCTTCCACCAAGGCTCCATCACCTAAGATCTAAAGTTCTTACAAGGATCCAAGGACTAGGTGTGGTCAAGAGACATCAAGTCTTCTTCCTTCTCTCCATCCAAGGTCAAAAATTTAGAAATCCCAAAGTAAGACTCCCTCACCTGTGGTATAATAGTTCCTTATGATTTCCATGATTTTTAGCATGATATATTGGTTGGTTTGAGGATTTGGTGTTGAAAGAAACAAAAACCAAGAACCCTTGGTGTATGGGTTTCGGCCACAATATTTTAGAGTTCAAAAATGATGCTAAAAATCTTGATAATGTTATTTAATGTTCCCTTATGATTTTTAGAGGTTAAGTATAATTTTTGGGAATTTTTGGAGTAACCTAGGACACCCTAGGGTTTCGGCCAACATGAAAGGAACAAAAACCAAGAACCCTTGGTGTATGGGTTTCGGCCACAATATTTTAGGGTTCAAAAATGATGATAAAATCTTGATAATGTTATTTAATGTTCCCTTATGATGTTTAGAGGTTAAGTGTAATTTTCGGGAATTTTTGGAGTACCCTAGGACACCCTAGGGTTTCGGCCAACATGAAAGGAACAAAAACCAAGAACCCTAGGTGTATGGGTTTCGGCCACAATATTTTAGGGTTCAAAAATGATGCTAAAATTTTTGATAATGTTATTTAATGTTCCCTTATGATGTTTAGAGATTAAGTATAATTTTTGGGAATTTTTGGAGTACCCTAGAACACCCTAGGGTTTCGGCCAACATGAAAGGAACAAAAACCAAGAACCCTAGGTGTATGGGTTTCGGCCACAATATTTTAGGGTTCAAAAATGATGCTAAAAATATTTATAATGTTATTTAATGTTCCCTTATGATGTTTAGAGATTAAGGATAATTTTTGGGAATTTTTGGAGTACCTTAGGATACCCTAGGATTTCGGCCAACAACAAGAACCCTTGTGTAGGGTTGGGTTTAAAACCTCAAGTGTTTGTTTTATGTATTGTCATGATATAAGGGAGATGGAGGTTATTTATGAATGATATGTATGTATGTCATGTCTTATGAATGATATTCCATGTTTTATGAATAATATGCATGTATGCCATGTCTTATGAATGATACGTATGTATGCCATGATTTATGAATAAGATGTATGTATGCTATGTCTTATGAATGAAGTTAAAGTATATGCCTTTAAGGCACAGCTATGATGTTAAGTATGATGAATGAATGATGATGAATGACAAGTATGATGAATGAATGATGATGAACGACAAGTATGATGAATGAAAGATGATGCTTATGTCTTTAAGGCATAAATATGCTAAACGACACGGTCGATGGTTGACGGTACGACGGTCGAGAGGACCGGTAAATGGGCCGGTAGACGGGCCGAGCCGTAACAAGTTATGCTATGTTAAGTATGCCATGAATGTCTCATGAATGATGAAGCATGTAAAGTATTTTACTTTATGAATGGGCTTGTACCGAACCGAAGTATGGGTCCAAGGGATGGGCACCTTAGGAACGCCCAGGTTCTGGACTACCGACTATGCTGTCCACGGTTCTGGACTACCGAAGCTGTGCAACAGGGATGGGCACCTTAAGAACGCCTCGGTTCGGGGACTACCGACTATGCTGTCCTTACCCTAGTAGGTTGAGGCTAGCTACCTCGTATTTACTTAGGGATGCGCGCTTATGATGTATGTATGTGGTACAAGCCAGGGCCCCAATGATATGATGATTATGTTTAAGTATTTAAAAGTATGTTTGAAAAGTTAAGCATCCTTATGTATATGCATTCCACACATGCATCCATTCATGTTATGCATTATGTTATGAAAAGTATGTTTATGAAAAGTATGTTTAGGAAAAATTATGTTTATGCAAAGTATGTTCATGTTGAGTTATGATGCCATGATTTATTTATGTTTATGCCATGATGTAATTATGTTTAGGCCATGATTTATTTATGTTTATGCCATGATGTAATTATGTTTATGCCATGATCTATTGATGTTTATGCCATGATGTAATTATGTTTATGCCATGATTTATTTATGTTTATGCCATGATGTAATTATATTTATGTCATGATTTATTTATGTTTATGCCATGATGTAATTATGTTTATGCCATGATTCATTTATGTTTATGCCATGATTTAATTATGTTATGCTAAGTTAGAATGCCATGATTTTATTTATGTTTATGCTAAGTTAGAATGCCATGATATTTTGCTAGTTTAGGATACCATGATTTAATTATGTTTATGTTAAGTGAGATTGCCATGATTTTATTTATATTCATGCTAGTTAGTGTGCCATGATTTAATTATGTTTATGCTAAGTTAGAATGCCATGATCTTATTTATGCCCATGTTAATTTTGAAGCCATGATTTAAGTAGGTTTGTGCTAAGATAGAATGCCATGATTTTATTTAGGTTCATGCTAAGAATGGTTGTGAGGTTATGTTTATTATGTTATGTCTATGTCAAGTATTATGTCATGCTATGAATGTTTACGATGTTGATGTCTATGCCAAGTATTATGCTATGCCATGAATGTCTTATGGTTATGTTTATGTCATGCTATGAATGTGATGAAGCTATGGCTATGTCATGATGAAAGTATGCTATGTGATGATAAGGCTTATGTTCTAAGTAAAGCACTAAGTATGCTAATGTTTCATATGCTCATGATAATTGATGAATGATTTTAGTGAGTAGGAAAGAGTCTTACTAAGCCTGTGTGCTTATAGTCTTATTTTCCTTATACCGCAGATCACGCAAGGGGACAGTAAGGAAGCAGCAGGAGGGCGTCAAAGAATGTGTGTGATAGTGACTTGGCCAAGAGACCATATGTTTGCTGGTCTTATGATAGAACTTTACCTTTACTATTAAGTACTTGAATATGACTCTATGACATGATGCTAAAGTATGACATGATGCTAAGTATGACATGATGCTAAAATATGACATGATGCTAAGTATGATATGATGCTAAGTATAAAGTTAATACGTCAAGTTCCCATGTTATGATGCTAGGAATGGTAGTAAGTGCATGTAGGTGTAAGTCTAAAGGTTTCCGCTGCATTATGATGTCTACATGCCCTAAGTATGTATGTTAACGTAACGCCGCTTTATGAAAAAAAAAAAGTGGGCGTTACAGGTTGGTATCAGAGCCGTAACCATCTCACTACACACACATCAAGCCCTCTTCCTGCAGCTTCCAAGTAAGTACCTCTATACATAGCTAATAGGGTTAAGATGTTTTATGATTTTAAGATATGCAAGTATGAACGGTATTTATGTTGAAAAGTACGTTACGATATGTAACGACAAATGATACTTTATCTTATTTTAGGAATTAAGTATTTAGAATAATATGGGGGTAGAAAAAAAATTGATACTGGCCATACTTATCTTTGGTGAAGAAAAACATGGCTAGAAGACAGAGTAACCGGCTTAACGAGACAACTCCAACGCCTGACCTGATGCAACTAGTAACCCAGCTCCAACGTCAGGTTACCGAGCAGCAGCAAACTATTAACGCCTTAATGAGCCAATAGGAAAATTCTACTACTCCACCAGTGAACCAGACTGCTGCGCCTGTGGCGCCTACAGTTACACACACTCCTTCGCCGAACTCGACCACTGTGGCACGACAGGAGGCTTATTTGATCCAGTGGTTAAGACTGAAACCGGAGAATTTCTCGGGTACCGGCGAACCATGGGATGCCCAGGCATGGTTCAAGACGGTGGAAAGTACACTGGAGCTGCTGGATTGGCCTGAGCATGAGAAGGTCAAGTGCGCATCATTTTGCCTTTCTGGGGATGCCAGAATGTGGTGGGAGAGGGTCAGGACCAAGAGACAAGTAAACCAGATGGCGTGGGCCGATTTCGAATCAGAATTCTTTGAAGAATTCCTTAATATGCGGGTTACCACCAGGCACTACGATGAGTTTACGAAATTCCGGCAGGGAAACCTCTCGGTCAACGAAGCTGTGAAGAAATTTAATCGACTGGCCCGTCTGTGCCCTGAGCTGGTCCGCACAGAGAAAGAGAGGGTCCGACTTATGCTGAAGATGTTGCGGCCCGAAATAGCCCTGAACGTGGCCGGCGGAGTTAACAGGCCGCAGACCACCGAGGAGTTGTTTAGTAGTGCTCTACTCACCGAGCATTACCTGAACAATATCAATCAGCAAAGGAAGGCATTAAATGAGAGAGGTCAGAAACCTCAGAGTACCAACGCTAATGGGAAGGGAAATCAGGGTGGTAAACGGCAGCCATGGGACGACCCCCAAGGGGGCCCAGCAAATAAACAGTCCAGGTTTCCCCTATGTGCTACATGCGGGAAAATGCATCCCGGGGAATGCCGCAAAGGTACGAACCGGTGTTTCATTTGCGGGGTGGAAGGGCACATAGCCTCTTACTGTCCTACCAAGAACCAGGCACCTCCCCAACAGCTTGTTCCGTACCCGGGTGCACCAGCGAAACTACATTATATGCAAGCCGAGCTGGAAGGTACCCCGATGAGCCAAGGGAGATTGGAGGCCCCACCAACTATGGCGGATGCCAAGGTTTTCTCTATTACTAAGGAGGATGCCACGAATGCTTCAACGGTTGTCACAGGTCAGATACTTATTTACAGTCAGTATGCTACTGCATTATTTGATACTGGGGCAACACACTCGTTCATCTCTATGTTCTACACTAAGAAGATAGATATGTCTCCACAAGTTTAGACTGCAAGTTCTTGACAACCCTGCCTTCGGGAGAAATAGGGACATCCACTCCCATGTTGCGTGCTGTGCCAGTCGGAATCGCAGGAAGAGAACTCTATTGCGATCTGATAGTACTCGACATGCAGGATTATGATGTTATAATGGGAAGGAACTTTCTGAGCAGATACGGCGCTTCTGTCGAGTGCCGTAAACGAAAGGTGATCTTTCAACTTGAGGCAGATTCTATGTTCGAATTTATCGGAGAGCCGAGAAAAAGAACCGAGGAATTTTTAATCGACTCTCAAGCACAGAAGATGATAGATAAGGGATACACTGGATTCTAGCACATGTGGTTGACGTAAGTCAAACCAAGGACCAGAAGCTAGAAGATGTTAGGGTTGTAGGTAATTATCCAGAGGTATTCCCAGATGGATTACCAGGATTAGCTCCTGATAGAGAAGTGGAATTCAAGATCGAATTGGTTTATGGTACTAACCCGTTTCCCAAGGCACCATACCGTATGGCAATGTCAACGGTTTGAGGAATTCACCTGGGAACGTGAGGACGCACTGAGACGCAGGTACCCGGAGATATTCTAAGTTCGAGGACGAACTTTCACGAAGTATGGGGGATTGTAACGACCCAAAAAATTCTCTTAATATTTTCTTAAAATATTAAGCATGTCTAGATAATTTTCTGAGGAATCTAGAAATATTAAGGAGAACTTTGGCCTAGAAAATCCATGTTTTCTCATTTAAATTGATAAAACTAAGTACCAATGAGCTTTAAATGGGCTCCAAAATGGATATTAATTAGGAAAAATTAATATAAATTAGGTAAAATTAATATAAATATAAAAGAATTTTATTTTAAAATATTGTCATAATTATGGGGGATTTTAGGAGGGATTTTCGGAATTTAGGGAATAAAAATAATAAAATAAATGAAATAAAAATAAAATAAAAATAAAGGTGCATGAGCCAAGGATTGAACCTTGGACCTCTTGTACAACCATGTAAGCCTTAACCAACTCACCTAACAAGGAATTCGTATGAGTAAATGAAGTAGAGGTTGGTTAAGAAGTAGAAGGAGATGAAGGGTCATGGAGAGACTCTTCATTTGCCTCTTTAAAGGAGCTATAAAAAGGGGGTTAGGGGGGTTACTTCTCTTCACCATCAAGTGCATTTGCTCCTCTCCTCCCTCCTCATTCTAGCCGAGACTCTTAGGGAGAGTTCTCCCTTGGAAAGGCTTCCACCAAGGCTCCATCACCTAAGATCTAAAGTTCTTACAAGGATCCAAGGACTAGGTGTGGTCAAGAGACATCAAGTCTTCTTCCTTCTCTCCATCCAAGGTCAAAAATTTAGAAACCCCAAAGTAAGACTCCCTCACCTGTGGTATAATAGTTCCTTATGATTTCCATGATTTTTAGCATGATATATTGGTTGGTTTGTGGATTTGGTGTTGAAAGAAACAAAAACCAAGAACCCTTGGTGTATGGGTTTCGGCCACAATATTTTAGGGTTCAAAAATGATGATAAAAATCTTGATAATGTTATTTAATGTTCCCTTATGATGTTTATAGGTTAAGTATAATTTTTGGGAATTTTTGGAGTATCCTAGAACACCCTAGGGTTTCGGCCAACATGAAAGGAACAAAAACCAAGAACCCTAGGTGTATGGGTTTCGGCCACAATATTTTAGGGTTCAAAGATGATTCTAAAAATATTGATAATGTTATTTAATGTTCCCCTATTATGTTTAGAGGTTAAGTATAATTTTCGGGAATTTTTGGAGTACCCTAGGACACCCTAGGGGTTCGGCCAACATGAAAGGATCAAAAACCAAGAACCCTAGGTGTATGGGTTTCGGCCACAATATTTTAGGGTTCAAAAATGATGCTAAAAATATTGATAATGTTATTTAATGTTCCCTTATGATGTTTAGAGGTTAATTATAATTTTTGGGAATTTTTGGAGTACCCTAGGACACCCTAGGGTTTCGGCCAACATGAAAGGAACAAAAACCAAGAACCCTAGGTGTATGGGTTTCGGCCACAATATTTTAGGGTTCAAAAATGATGCTAAAAATCTTTATAATTTTATTTAATGTTCCCTTATGATGTTTAGAGATTAAGGATAATTTTTGGGAATTTTTTGAGTACCTTAGGATACCCTAGGGTTTCGGCCAACAACAAGAACCCTTGTGTAGGGTTGGGTTTAAAACATCAAGTGTTTGTTTTATGTATTGTCATGATATAAGGGAGATGGAGGTTATTTATGAATGATATGTATGTATGTCATGTCTTATGAATGATATGCCATGTTTTATGAATAATATACATGTATGCGATGTCTTATGAATGATACGTATGTATACCATGATTTATGAATAAGATGTATGTATGCCATGTCTTATGAATGAAGTTAAAGTACATGCCTTTAAGGCACAGCTATGATGTTAAGTATGATGAATGAATGATGATGAATGACAAGTATGATGAATGAATGATGATGAACGACATGTATGATGAATGAAAGATGATGCTTATGTCTTTAAGGCATAAATATGCTAAACGACACGGTCGATGGTTGACGGTACGACGGTCGAGAGGACCGGTAAATTGGCCGGTAGACGGGCCGAGCCGTAACAAGTTATGCTATGTTAAGTATGCCATGAATGTCTCATGAATGATGAAGCATGTAAAGTATTTTACTTTATGAATGGGCTTGTACCGGACCGAAGTATAGGTCCAAGGGATGGGCACCTTAGGAACGCCCCGGTTCTGGACTACCGACTATGCTGTCCACGGTTTTACCACTACCGAAGCTGTGCAACAGGGATGGGCACCTTAAGAACGCCTCGGTTCGGGGACTACCGACTATGCTGTCCTTACCCTAGTAGGTCGAGGCTAGCTACCTCGTATTTACTTAGGGATGCGCGCTTATGATGTATGTATGTGGTACAAGCCAGGGCCCCAATGATATGATGATTATGTTTAAGCATTTAAAAGTATGTTTGAAAAGTTAAGCATCCTTATGTATATGCATTCCACACATGCATCCATTCATGTTATGCATTATGTTATGAAATGTATGTTTATGAAAAGTATGTTTATGAAAAGTATGTTTAGGAAAAATTATGTTTATGCAAAGTATGTTCATGTTGAGTTATGATGCCATGATTTATTTATGTTTATGCCATGATGTAATTATGTTTAGGCCATGATTTATTTATGTTTATGTCATGATGTAATTATGTTTATGCCATGATTTATTGATGTTTATGCCATGATGTAATTATGTTTATGCCATGATTTATTTATGTTTATGCCATGATGTAATTATGTTTATGCCATGATTCATTTATGTTTATGTCATGATTTAATTATGTTATGCTAAGTTAGAATGCCATGATTTTATTTATGTTTATACTAAGTTAGAATGCCATGATATTTTGCTAGTTTAGGATACCATGATTTAATTATGTTTATGTTAAGTGAGATTGCCATGATTTTATTTATATTCATGCTAGTTAGTGTGCCATGATTTAATTATGTTTATGCTAAGTTAGAATGTCATGATCTTATTTATGCCCATGTTAATTTTGAAGTCATGATTTAAGTAGGTTTGTGCTAAGATAGAATGCCATGATTTTATTTAGGTTCATGCTAAGAATGGTTGTGAGGTTATGTTTATTATGTTATGTCTATGCCAAGTATTTTGCCATGCTATGAATGTTTACGATGTTGATGTCTATGCCAAGTATTATGCTATGCCATGAATGTCTTATGGTTATGTTTATGTCATGCTATGAATGTGATGAAGCTATGGCTATGTCATGATGAATGTATGCTATGTGATGATAAGGCTTATGTTCTAAGTAAAGCACTAAGTATGCTAATGTTTCATATACTCATGATAATTGATGAATGGTTTTAGTGAGTAGGAAAGAATCTTACTAAGCCTGTGTGCTTATAGTCTTATTTTCCTTATACCGCAGATCACGCAAGGGGACAGTAAGGAAGCAGCAGGAGGGCGTCAAAGAATGTGTGTGATAGTGACTTGGCCAAGAGACCATATGTTTGCTGGTCTTATGATAGAACTTTACCTTTACTATTAAGTACTTGAATATGACTCTATGACATGATGCTAAAGTATGACATGATGCTAAGTATGACATGATGCTAAAATATGACATGATGCTAAGTATGACATGATGCTAAGTATAAAGTTAATACGTCAAGTTCCCATGTTATGATGCTAGGAATGGTAGTAAGTGCATGTAGGTGTATGTCTAAAGGTTTCCGCTGCATTATGATGTCTACATGCCCTAAGTATGTATGTTAACGTAACGCCGCTTTATGAAAAAAAAAAGCGGGCGTTACATCCCTAGAAACACCTTGTGGGCATCTGTGGTAGATGCATACAAAGTCTCTAGGGATCTTTCTAAAATAAAATTAGATGAATTGTTTTCCGTACTAGAACTACACGAACAAACTAACTCAAATATGGTCGAGAAAGGTATTGCTTTCATTGCAGGCAAAACTCTAAGGACAACGAAGAAGAAGCCCAAACCTGAACCCGAGTCTAACTAAGACTCCGATTCAGAAGACAAAGAAGGAGAACAAACTAAGCTGGTCCGGCTCGCTCGAAACTACTACAAGGAGCTGAAGAACCGAACCAACAAAAGGAAAACCGGTCGAAGAAAGGACGAACCAGCTGAACCCGCGAACAAGCCTAATGTGACCTACTACGAGTGCAAGAAAAAGGGCCACTACAAAACAGAGTGTCCAAATCTGAAAGAGTCCAAGAAGACGAGAAGAAAGAAGGCGCTACAAGCAACCTGGGACGAGTCTTCCTCAGAAGAAGAAGAAGAGGCACCTCAGTCCAATCTCCTAGCTCTGACCGCCTCAGAAAAAGTCGAGTCAGAATCAGAACAAGAGGACGGCAAGCTGACCTTCACAGAAGACGGAGAAATAAAGGTAATTGGTTTTAATAGATTGCAATTAAGTGAGTTGATTTCATTTCTTTCTCGAGACTTGGCTAAAGCCAAACTCCGAGTCGAATCCCTCCGACAGGAAGTAAAACTCCTGAAAGAGGGAGCTGACTCTAAACCCTTAACCGAGAAGGTTCTGGAAGGAACTCCTATTCAAGTTGAAAAACTTGAAAAGGAAAACTCCTCCCTGAAAACTCAGGTTAAGGATCTTAGATCAGCACTAGAACGATTTACATCTGGTTCCAAAGGTCTTGACATGATCCTTGGAAAACAGAAATCAGTTCTAAATCGATCCGGATTGGGCTATAGAACCAAATCTCGGCAAAGATCATACCTTGATGTACTGAATCAGTCCAGAGGTAAAATTCAGGCATGGGTACCTAAACTATACCTGAACAAACTGACTGGATCAAATCAGTATTGGATCCCCAAGGACAAGATTCACATCTTGCCTAACCATCACCGTGGCTTTAGTCTTGGGGGAGCCAAACTGAAAACTATTTTCATTATTAGATAAATTTGTTATTATTAATTTAAAATTGCTCGATTGATTGGTTATTTAATTTCTGCATTATACCATGCTTAGATTTAGGGTAGCTTAAGGACTAAACAAACTTAGCTGAAATTTAACAACATAGTATTGGGTGGAGGTGAGATGATAGTACGTTAGGGAAACCAATTCTAATAAGATCAAGTTCACTTGATCTCTTTAGACTGGTGAAACTAGCCGAAGCTACCGATCCAAGACCCAAACTAGTTAGACCAGAAATTTGTCAAAGAATTTTTTGAAAATGAACTTTCATTAAAAGGCTTTGTCAAGGAAAGGGTGGATGATCCCATAAGGCTACGGCCAAAGAAGGCCTAGTGCCTCGCCAAGACCTGGAAGCCAATTTCTGAAATTCAAATTCAAATTAATGTTTGCCAAATTCGAATCTAACACAAAAATTCAGTTATTTATAGATTTAAACTTCTGTTAAAAAATTTTTAATCGTTTTCAAAATTAATTAAGTTTTCAAAATTTAATTATCTTTAAATAAACTTTCAAAACTATCAAAACCTGTCTCACAAAACCTATAAGGTTAACATGATTGAAAACCCTAGATTTGGGTGAGACAGTAGCATTAAGACTCAATTGAAAATTCTGTTAATACCTATACGATGAGATAATCTTGTATTTGTCAAACCATGGTCAAAGCAGTCAAAACATGATTAACGCAGTCAAACCACAGTCAAAACCGTCAATTCAATTCAAACCATGGTCAAAAGTAGACAAGACAAAAAATTTGACTCTACCTACCCTATTCGGGGCGCCCGGAACCACGCGGGCGCCCCGTCCCATACTTTTCTCTACTCCCTAGTCAAAAAGCTGCCAGTGCTTTTGACCAGGGCGCCCGAAACCACGCGGGCGCCCCCATCAACTCCAACGTAGCAAAAGCTGCATAAGCTCTCTGTTGAGGGCGCCCGGACTGTCCCGGGCGCCCCCAACCAGTCCTTCACAGCAGTAACCCTGACCAGGGCGCCCGGAAGCTCCCGGGCGTCCCCGTGAGTTTGCCTATAAAAGGCACCCGAATTCCCCTTCCCTTCCCACACCAAAATCAACCCTCTTCTCCACTTCATATTCTTCAAGAAGACCTTGCAAGTCCTCTTCCTCGACCATGCCTCCCCGAGCCGTCCGGTATGATTAATTATTTTTATTGCGTTCAAATTTACTTCATGCAATATCTTTATTCTTTTCTTTAACTCCTTTAACTTCGAAGACGCCGACCGAACCCGGCCAACCCCGGTGCCCAACCTAGTCCTGATCCTAGATTTCCTAATCTAGAGTTATGTAATAGGTTCGCACAAACAGTCTACAAGCCTATTAAAACGAGTTATCTCAATAGGCACTTTTTTACCCAATCATGCCCTGTCGCCATGAACATCATCAATTTCTATCAACTGGATAATCTTGTCTTCTGCACACATACCATAAATGAAACCCTATGTGCAGAGTTTTATAATAATATTATTCGACAAGATAATCTTATGTTTCACACCACTGTCCAAGGGATCCCTTTAACCATCACCCCTACTCTGTTAAACAGCTTCCTAGGACTGCGACCCTCACAGTCCATATTTTGCTGTTATCCTCCTAGGAACCCCCCCATTTGATCCCCCCTACTCAGATATTACCCTAGATACCATTCACTCCTATTTCTTTAGGGCAGACCTCCCCGCAAACAAACGCTTCCTAGCTGTTGAACTTCAGGCCCAGAACTATGCCTTGTATAGAGTTCTGGTCCGCTGCATCCTACCACTCTCTACCCGAGACCTAGGGACTATGAGACCCTTTCATGCTTTCCTTCTTTATGCCCTGGTCCACCACCTTGACATAGACATTGGACTCCATATGTTTCATACCATTCTGCATGCGTCCAGAGTCACGACCCAGGGACGAGTACGCACACCGTACTGCCACATCATCACGTCCCTCCTTCATCACCACGGTCGTGACGTAACCTTGGGTGAAATAACCACTATGACCGACTTTGATGAAATCGAATTTAGGAACTTCTCCTTAGCGGGTCTAGAGGTGTCGGCCACCGGGGTTCTTAGTTGGCGACGACAGCAGGCCGGAGCACCAGTCGACTCAGACGAGGAGGTTGAAGTCGACGTCGGAGATCTAGCAGCAGCAGCCCGAGCGCACATAGATGAGCCTGCTCCACTGACACTTTACGACCGAGTGACTCAGCTAGAGACCCGCGTACAGAGCCTCCGAGAGGAAGTGGAGGCCAATCACGCTGAAGAAATGGAGACAAATCTGGGCTACTACAACAGTTACATGAGCGCACTTCGAGCCGAGAGGGAGGCCAGAGAGGCAGAGTATCATGAGATGATGACCCTATTTCGATCCTGGCAGCCAGGCTCCTCCGATCATCCCGGTCCTTCGTCTTAGATTCACTTAGTATTGTATCTATTTGACTGCCCCTACTCAGTAGGGTTGACTTGGGTTTGACTGTTTGACTGCATTTGAACCTTGATTATTTGCTTTATTCTCTGTTGACCAGTTTATGAGTACTTGTTCTCTTTGCAGTTAGGATTGTGCTTTGTAGAATAGAGTATCTCAATGTTTTTTGGTCTACTTGATTTCAAAAATCAGTTTTCTAAAAATAGATTTTGAAAAACTGCTTTACTTGATTTCAAAATCAGTTTTCACCTTATTTTTTTCTTAGTTTTATTGCAAAACAACCCCCTTTAAAAATTAGGGCTTTTTCGAAAATGGACTTAGCCTAGGCCCTAACCCTAGAACTGCATGCACCTATAGACTTAGAAGCCAGCATCTCACAAGCACCTTAGGGTACTTTTGATTGACAACCTAGAAAGGGTTGAGATGCTTAGGTCTTTGCCTTAATTCAAGATGCTTCAAGTCAGTGCATCTGCAGTAATTGGGGCACTAAATACAATATACATAGCAATCAAGTTAAGTGTCAAGCTTAGAAAATCTAACTTGAACAGAAACACTTAACTTGACTAACCCTAGCAAAAACTACTGTTTATAACAGTTAGTGAGTAGCTAATTGGGTTAGACAGGTCCCTACAGAGATAATTGATTGATTTAGATAACTGATTGATCTAGTGTAATTGATTGATCTAGTGTAAATCTAATTATGAATTGGTTTAGTACAGTAAATTCTTATTCATTATTAATGCTATATCTATTTGTTTTGATATATGGCAAAGGGGGAGAGATAGAGATAGGAAAGAGAAAATTACTTTTTCTAAATTTTTCCTTCATTCAAAAAGTTTCAAAAATACACTTATTCGTTACTCTAGCTTCAAAATCTATTTCCAAACTTTCAAAATATTGCTATGTACTCTAGCTACAAAATTTGTTTTCAAACTGTCAATTTTGCTAAGTACTCTAGCTACAAAATTTGTTTTCAAACTGTCAATTTTGCTAAGTACTCCAGCTTCAAAATTTGTTTTCAAACTGTCAATTTTGCTAAGTACTTTAGCTTTAAAATCTTTTTTAATTTTCAAAATTTTACTAAGTACTCTAGCCCTTCAAAAGTTTCTTACTTAAGCTTGTCAAAATTCTTATAAGTACTGTAAAGCTTAAGTTTGTCAAAATTGTTAGGTACTTAAAGTTTTCCAAATGCACTTTAGTTTTCCAAATATACTTTATACTTAAGTTGTCCAGATATACTAAAGTGTTTCAAAACCTACTAAGTACTTAAGCTTGTTATATCTTACTGAGTACTTAAGCTGACATTTTGAGTACTTTAAAACTTATGACTTTAAAATTTTCTAAGTACTCTAATTATGCTTTAAAAACTCTACTATGTATTTTTAACTTAAGTTACTTCCAAGAACCTAAAACTTAAGTTTTCAAAGTACAAGTTTTTTTACCCCACGAGTTTTTGAAAAATCTAAGGGGAGATTCCTTCCAGGGGGAGGGAACAAAAGATAAAACCTTTTCATGTCTTTCTTAACTTAACTTTTTGAACTAGGGTTGTCATAAATCAAAAAGGGGGAGATTGTTGGTGCAGAAATGCACCTAAGTCAAACCTGTGTTTTGATAATGGCAACATAGGTCAAAAGTTAAGTCTTTCTTGTTTTCTAACAAGTTAATCAAGTGTGCAGGAAAAGCCCTAGCGAAGGACTGCTAGGCACTGGCAAAGGAATGCCAGGAAAGAATGCCCTAGCGAAGGATTGCTAGGCAACTGGCGAAGGACTGCCAGCATCAAGCCCTAGCGAAGGACTGCTAGGCACTGGCGAAGGACTGCCAGCAACGAAGCCCTAGCGAAGGACTGCTAGGCAACTGGCGAAGGACTGCCAGTTTACAAGACCTGACAAAAGATAAAACCTTTTCATGTCTTGCTTAACTTAACTTTTTGAACTAGGGTTGCCATAAATCAAAAAGGGGGAGATTGTTGGTGCAGAAATGCACCTAAGTCAAACCTGTGTTTTGATAATGGCAACATAGGTCAAAAGTTAAGTCTTTCTTGTTTTCTAACAAGTTAATCAAGTGTGCAGGAAAAGCCCTAGCGAAGGACTGCTAGGCACTGGCAAAGGAATGCTAGGAAAGAAAGCCCTAGCGAAGGATTGCTAGGCAACTAGCGAAGGACTGCCAGCATCAAGCCCTAGCGAAGGACTGCTAGGCACTGGCGAAGGACTGCCAGCAACGAAGCCCTAGCGAAGGACTGCTAGGCAACTGGCGAAGGACTGCCAGTTTACAAGACCTGACAAAGGACCGTCAGGCAAAAAGTCCAACCAAAGGAACGGTTGGCATCAGGTAAATTCTCCCGAGAGGAGTAGGTGAGGACGCATTCCCCGTCGAGGGAACAGTAGGCGTCGGTTCGACCTAGGGCTCCATTTTGGAGACCAAAGTCAGAACCAATACAGCTAAGGCTGTATGAACAAATAAATATTTTATTGCATTGTGTTTTGGACTAACCCTGGATGCAGGACCGAAGGAACGTGTGTCTGCAGCTCAGAAAGCCTCAAAGGAGAGAGGCAAGGCTGAGTATGGCGCCCGGAGTGTCCCGGGCGCCCCCAAGGTACATACAAAACACATCAGAAGAAGAAGGGTTCGAAAAGCTGCTGGGCGGGGCGCCCCCGTGCTCCCGGGCGCCCCCGCTGCTCCCGGGCGCCCCCTGCGCTGCGGGCGCCCCCATGCGCTTACTTCGAACTAAGAAGCCATCGAAGCCAAGAAGATAGAACTTTGACCTGGTCAATGCGGGCGCCCCGAGCGCTTCGGGCGCCCCGGTCAAACCGGATCCAGAGGATAGACGCTGACCGAGATCTGTGTGGATCAAAGGCCACGTGGGGGGCGCCCCCTAGCCCTATATAAAGGGCCCTCGACCCCAGGCTTCCATAATCAATTCTCTCAACGCCTCAAAGCTCTTCTACGCTCGTGCCTTGCTCCAGAAACGCTTCACCTCGAGCCGACGACGTCCCGCTGCCCTGAAAGAATCGACCTACTCCGGACGTCTGTAAAGAAGAGCGTACTTAATTTATTATATTTTATTGCACTCATTTTGTAATTAAATTGTGTAACCTATTTGCGCGAATATAGAATTGCCCAAAGTAAACGGTCAACGACCGTGGGCCTTGGAGTAGGAGTCGACACAGGCTCCGAACTAAGTAAAAACCACCGTGTCTTTGTGCTGTGTCTCTTATTTTTATTTCCGCTGTGCACTTACTCTTAGTTTTCCGAAAAAGAACGATTTTCGATATTCACCCCCCCCCCCTCTATCGGTTTTCACGATCCAACACTATGTGATGTCCAAGTGGATCTGGGAAGATTGCATGTTAGCAGAATAGAAGTCTACCGAGGGACTAGATCTAACTGTGGTTAGGCAAAGAGAAGTCCTAGTGGGAATAGGAAAAGAGAAGTCCTAGTGGGACTAGACAGACCTAGTTGGGAAGAAGGTAAAGTCCAAGTGGATTTGAGAAGATTGCACATTGATAGGGTGAAAGTCTACTGAGTGACTAGACTTAACTGAGGTTAGGAAAAGGGAAGTCCTAGTGGGGCTAGGCAGGCCTAGTTAGGAACTAGGTGAAGTTCAAGTGGATCTGGAAATATTGCACGTTGGTAGGCAGAAGTCTACTGAGTGACTAGACCTAACTGTGGTTAGGCAAAGGAAAGTCTTAATGGAACTAGACATTCTTAGTTAGGAACTAGGTGAAGTCCAAGGTGGGTTAGCAGGGAAATTAAATACAAGCAAAAGAATACTGAAAATTAAATACAACTTATTATAATGCAAACCAAAGTGAAGATGATCTCGACCAATCTGGAATTCCGATGCGCTGCGCACTACTCCTAGAGCCTCCTTGGTCGTGGAACTTCATCGTACTGATTTTCTTTTGCAAGCACAGAGTAGCAGGATGATGAATGAGTTGAGTTTGATGCTCTGCTCGAGGTCCCTTATATAATGGCTTCTCGGCCGCCTGTAATGTTGCCTTTATCCGATATGAGTTCATCGAGCCTTATCGTCAATGATAAGAATGGTGGACTGAGCCTCAGGTGCCTGTTTGACCTTCCCAAGCGCCTGGGACCTTCCAGGCGCCTGGATGACTCATCCAGACATTTAGATCAGTCTTCCAGGTGCTTGGATGCTTCTAGGCACCTGTACCAGGCTAGTCTAGGTATGTTCGCTTGCGTTTGCTTTTTCGAATTTGCTTCCAGCTCCAAGTTATTGCAAGACAAGCATACATATGACAAACAAACAACCTAAGCCTAAATTCTGTAAGTCTACCTGATCTACTAGGCTTTGCATGGAATCAAAACCCCAAAACTTTAGCACTTAAAGTCCACTCCTTAGGGTTTCATTACCTAGCTTCACTCGCTAGGATCACCAAGGTTTCGTTGCCCAGCTCCACTCACTAGGACTTCTACCACTTAGCTTCACTCACTAGGATTTCGTGCTCAACCCGTGGTCAGGTCTTCATGCTCAATCCTCGACCAAGACATCGGTACCCAACCCTCGGCTAGGTCTTAGTGCCCGATCCTCGATCAAGACTTCGGTGTCCAACTCTCGACCAAGACTTCGGTGTGAGTCCTTTGCTAGTCATCTGATCCTGACTATACTTCTCTCTTCCAAACATCAAGTCCTATTTGGATTATCCTTGTTCAACCAGACCTTGTTGGTGCCAGAAGCACCAGATCGAACCTGATTTTGATAATGGTAAAGGGTTCAAAGTTAAGTTTATGTTGTAATCTAATGAATTTACTAAGTGTGCAGGAAAGTCCTAGTTTACCTAGGTATGGAGTCTTAACCTGTAGGGTTGAGCACGAATTCCTGGTCGAGGACTTGGCACGAAGTCCTGGCCGAGGGTTGAGCACCAAAGACATGATCGAGGAATTGGGCACGAAGTCCTGGTCGAGGACTGAGCACCGAAGGCCTGATCCGAAAAATCGAGCAGAAGACTTAGCCGAGTGAGGATTATGCATAGAAGTAGAGATGGGTCAAGGTACGAATGTCTCAAGATCTGGGAGTCTCGGAGGTCGAGCAAAAGCCCAACCAGAGGAGTTGGTTAGCAAAAGGTAACTTCTCTAGAGTGGAGTAGGTGAGGACGCGTTCCCCGGAAGAGGGAACAGTAGGTGTCTGTTCGACCTAAGATTTCATTTGAAATCCATAGTCAGAACCAGACAGCTCTAACTATCATTCATGCATGCATTTACTTTATTATATTGTATTCTTGAACTAACCTTGGTTGCAGGCTAAAGGAACCAGCTACAACGATCAGGGGCGCCCGAGAACCCAAGCGCCGGAGAGGACTTAGGCGCCCCAGATGGGTTTTATCAACAAGTGGTGAAGCTGAGTTGGTGGTCACTGGTTGGACATGTCACGTCAACTCCCAGGCACCTCACTGCTCCCATGCCGCCCAGTGCTCCCAGGCACCCAAGAACTGGATAAAGGTTGGCCGAGACTGCAGATAAGGACGCGGCTGAATCAGTAACGTGGAGAGCGTCTCAGATGGGTTTTCTCAATAGGAGGTGAAGCAGAGTTGGTGGTCACTAGTTAGACGTGCCATGTCAACTCCCAGGCTCGAGGTAAAGCTTCCGTGCTCGAATTCTCTGCGCCCAAGAAGTTCAAGATCGATGACACACCATTTCTACAACGAAATTCTTTCTTTATGTGTCGTTGGTATAATTTCATTTTTCTGTACTTAATCATCATTATTATACTTCATTTACGACTTATAGTATTGCCCAACGAAAACGGTCAAAGACCATGGGTCTTGGAGTAGGAGTCGTCACAGACTCCGAACCAAGTAAAAAATAAGGTGTTAGCCATGTTTGACTTGTTAACTTCCGCTGCATTTAATCTAATTTATCCGAAAAACCGTTATCGAGATATACCCCCCCCCCTCTCTATTGTTCACATCGATCTGACAGACCTTAATATATCTATCAATCATATTTACTTCCCTATTCCAGATATCAAGTCCTATTTGGATTACACTTGGTCAAACTTGTTGGTGCAGGTAGCACCTAAGTTAAACCTAGGTTTTGATAATGGCAAAGGCTTCAAAAGTTAAGATATTATGTTGATCTAACATGTTCACTAAGTATACAGGAAAATAAGCCCTAGGTACGCTAGGCACGAAGTCCTGGTCGAGGACTGGGCACGAAGCCCTGGCAAGGAGCTGGGCACCGAAGACCTGCTCGGAAGGTGGGCACGAAGACCTGGTCAGGTGCATTGGGCAAAAGTCCAACCGGAGGAGCCGGTTGGCAAAAGGTAAACTCTCCTGAGAGGAGTAGGTGAGGATGCATTCCCCGTCGAGGGAACAGTAGGCGTCGGCTCGACCTAGGGCTCCATTTTGGAGACCCAAAGTCAGAACTAAGACAACTACGGCTGTAAAATTCACTAACATTCTTGCTTTGTTTTGTGTGGTACTAACCCTGGATGCAGGACAGAAGGAACGAGTTTCTACAACTCAGAACGCCCCAAAAGAGAGGGGCAGCAGCTGGGCAGGGCGCCCCGGAGGTCCCGGGCTCCCCCAAGGGGAAGGCAAGACAAGCTGAGCAAGTAACGCTTCGGAAGCTCACTGGGGCAGGCGCCCCCAAGCTCCCGGGCGCCCCCAGTGTCCCGAGCGCCCCGAATGCCTCGGGCGCCCTGGGTCCAAGCCAACGAAGTAGATAGAGTTCAAGTCAGCGAGAAGCCAGCCGACCAAGTCAACCCGGGCGGCCCCTGCTTCCCGGGCACCCCCGTCAAACCCCGAGCCCGATCCTGGAGGGATAAGGGTTGAGCGAGTTGCGGATGAGGGTTTGCGGATCGGGAGACACGAGGAGGGCGCCTCCAACGTCCCAGGCGCCCCCAGGTGCACTATATAAGGGGCTTGACCCCCAAGGCTTCTGCAATAATTCTTCCAACGCCAATACGCTCTTCGACTCAAGCGCTCTGCTCCGGAAATCTTCCATCTCGAGATTCAAGCGCCGACGACGACCCTCTGCTCCGAAGCACAATCCACACCGGGCGTCGTAATGAAGAGTTTAATCTTTAGTTTACTGTACTACAACTGTAATATTTTTCTGTAAACATTTGCGCACATATAGAATTGCCCGCAGTAAACGGTCAACGACCGTGGGCCTTGGAGTAGGAGCCGACCGTGACTCTGAACCAAGTAAAATCGCTTGAGTTCTTGTGCTGTGTTTTCAATTCCGCTGCATATTCTCTTAACCTCGAATCCGAAAAGTTTTTAAGGATATTCACCCCCCCCTCTATCGTATTCTCTCGATCCAACAAGTGGTATCAGAGCGGGGAAGCTCAAATTTGGTGCAACCACCAATTTGAGAATTTTTTTCGGATTTTCTTCGATTTTTTTTTAATCGAATTTTTATCGTTAATCGAGGTTGGTGCAACACCACTCGATAATTTCTTTTCTTCCCGCACTACTAATCCAAGACCAAGTCTTGGGACGTTTTTTTCCTCTCTTTCTTTCTTTTTCAGATAATTCCTAAATGACCATGCAAGAAGGCTTCAGTACCGCCAGACCACCGCTCTTCAGTGGGGAGGATTTCTCTCCTACTGGAAGAGTAGGATGGAAGTCCACCTGAAAACTCAAGTGGACATGTAGATAATAATCCAGTCTGGTCTGGACATACCTAAAAATGCTGATGGAGTGCCACAATCCTACACCGAATGGGAGACCGCCCTCAAAAGAAAAATTGAAGCTGACGCCAAAGCAACTCAAACACTTCAATGCGGCCTAACCAAAGAGGAGCTGAACCGGGTAGGTCCATTCAACAGTGCAAAAGAACTCTGGGGTAAGCTAATTGAGTTGCACGAAGAAACCTCCGACACCCGGATCAGCAAGAGAGACCTACTATTGAACAAGCTGTACACAATCAAGATGAACGACGGTGAAACAGCAGCCCAGCTTCACGCCAGAATTTAGGAACTAATGAACGACCTTCACACAATCGGTCACAAGGTAGAAAACCGTGACCTGATCAGGTATACCCTTAACGCTTTCCCAAGAAACACCTTGTGGGCATCTATGGTAGATGCATACAATGTTTCAAGGGATTTGTCTAAAATTAAATTAGATGAACTATTTTCCGAACTTGAATTACATGAGCAGACTAACTGCACACTGGCCGAGAAAGGCATTGCCTTTATTGCAGGTAAAACTGGAAAGATAACCAAGAAGAAGCCTTAACCTGAGCCTGAGTCTGATTCAGATTCAGACTCAGAAGACAGCAAAGGAGATCGACCCAAGCTGGTCTGGCTTGCCCGGAACTACTACAAGGAATTGAAGAATCAATCCAACAGAAGAAAGGCCAGCCGAAAGAAGGATGATCCAGCTGAACCAACTAAGAACAAATCAAGTGTGACTTACTTTGAATGCAACAAAAAGGGACATTTCAAATCGGAATGCCCTAACCTAAAAGAAGCCAAGAAAGCAAGAAGAAAGAAGGTTCTTCAAGCAACGTGGGACGAGTCTTCCTCTGAAGAAGAAGAAGAGGCCCTACAGTCGAACTTGCTCGCCCTGACTGCCTCAGACGAAATCGAGACCGAGTCAGAATCAGAACCGGACGACGGCAAACTCACGTTTTTAGAGGATGGCAAAATAACTGTAAGTGGGTTTTCTAGAAATCAATTGTCAGAATTAATTGCCTATCTTTCTCGAGACTTGGCGAAAGCCAAAATCCAAGTTGAATCTCTCCGACAGGAAGTAAAACTCCTGAAAGAGGGAGTTGACTCTAGATCCTTAACTGAGAAGGTTCAAGAAGGAACCTCTACTCAAGTTGAAAAACTTGAGTAAGAGAACTCCTCCTTGAAAACTTAAGTCAAGGACCTTAGATCAGCCTTAGAACGATTCACTTCTGGTTCCAAGGGTCTTGACATAATTCTTGGAAAATAGAAGTCGGTTCTAAATCGATCCGGATTAGGCTATAGAACCAAGTCTAGATAAAGAACATACTATGCTGTACTGAACCAGTCCAGACCTAAAATTTAGGCATGGGTACCCAAACTGTGCCTGAACAAACAAACTGGATCAAATCAGTATTGGATCCCCAAGGACAAGATTCACATCTTGCCGAACCATTATCGTGGCTTTAGTCCAGGGGAGCCAAATTAAAAACAATATTTATAGTTAGATAAATTTCTATTCTTGTTTTTAATTTGCATGATTGATTGTTTATTTAATTTCTGTAATTTACCATGCTTAGACTTAGGACTGGTTAGTTTAAGGACTGAACCAACTTAACTGAAATTTGAACAACATAGTATTGGGTGGCGGTGAGATGATAGTACGTTAGGGAAGCCTCTTCTAATAAGGTCAAGTATACTCTACTTGGTCTCTTTAGACTGGTGAAACTAGCCGAAGCTACCGATCCAAGACCCAAACTAGTTAGACCAGAATTTTTCAAGAAATAATCTTGAAAATGAAATTTCATCAAAAGGCTTTGTCAAGGAAAGGGCTGATGATCCAATAAGGCTACGGTCAAAGAAGGCCTAGTGCCTCGCCAAGACCTGAAAGCCAATTTTTGAAATTCAAATTCAAATTATTCTTTGTCAAATTCGAATCTAACACAAATTTTCAGTTAATTGTAGATTCACACATCTTTTTAAATAAACTCAAAGTCAACCGTTTTCAAAACTAATTTAAGTTTTTCAAAATAAATCATAATTTTGCAAAATAATTCTATCTACTAAAACCTGTCTCACAAAACCCATAAGGCAAACGTGATTGACAACTCTAGAATGGGTGAGAGGGTAAAAGTTAACTTAAATAAAATTAAGTTTATCTTTGTACTGTTGTTTAGTACAAACAGTAAATTCTGTAGCTTAGAACGGACTTGATTATTGCTTGATTTAAATAATAGTCAAACTCAGGTCAAAGTAGTCAAACCATGGTCAGAGTAGTCAAACCATGGTCAGAGTAGTCAAACCATGGTCAAAGGAGTCATACCATGGTCAAAATAATG